>SJYA01002915.1:856823-923963 GCA_006410615.1 Neotragus moschatus
ACAATATACAGCCTTGATGTACTCCTTTTCCTATTTGGAACCAGTCTATTGTTCCATGTTCAGTTCTAACTGTTGCTTCCTGACCTGCATACAGATTTCTCAAGAGGCAGGTCAGGTGGTCTGGAATTCCCATCTCTCTCAGAATTTTCCACAGTTTCTTGTGATCCACACAGTCAAAGGCTTATAACATCATAAAGGATATTTTCCTTGCCCTAAAAGTTCTCTGTGCTTCACCTATTCATCCTTTCCTTTTCCTAGCCGCCCCCCTACTTTAAAAATTTTATTTATTTTAAATTGGAGGATAACTGCTTTACAATATTTTGTTGGTTTCTGCCATATAACAACATGAATCAGCCATAGGTACATGCATGTCCCCTCCCTCTCGAAGCTCGCTCCCACCTGCCACCCTGTCCCACCCCTTTAGGTCATCACAGTGCACTGGATTTGAGGTCCCTGTGTCATATGGCGAATTTCCACTGGCTATCAAATTTTAAATATGGTTATGTGTATGTTTTAATGTGACTCTCTCAATTCATCCCTCCTGTCCTTTCCCTCATGCCCACAAGTCTATTCCCTACATCTGTGTCTCCATTGCTGCTCTCCAGACAGGTTCGTCAGTATTCTGTATCTAGAGTCCATGTATGTAAATGTGTTAATACAAAATATTTGTCTTTCTCTTTCTAACTCACTTCACTCTGTAGAATAGGCTCTAGGCTCATCCACCTCATTGGANATGCCCACAAGTCTATTCCCTACATCTGTGTCTCCATTGCTGCTCTCCAGACAGGTTCGTCAGTATTCTCTATCTAGAGTCCATGTATGTAAATGTGTTAATACAAAATATTTGTCTTTCTCTTTCTAACTCACTTCACTCTGTAGAATAGGCTCTAGGCTCATCCACCTCATTGGAACTGACTCACATGAGTTCCTTTTTGTGGCTGAGTAATATTCCTTTGTATTATAATGTACCACAACTTCTTTATCCATTCATCTGTCAATGGGCCTCTAGGTTGCTTCCATGTCCCAGTTATTGTAAATAGTGATGCAATGAACATGGGGCTATATGCGTCTTTTTCAATCTTGCTTAACCCTCCTTTTTAATATCAAAAGTATCTTGTGTATGAACCATAAACAAACACGGAACTCCAGTTAATGACATGCCTGCTGAAGTTCTGGAGTGAGAGACACTCAGTGTGTCACTGTAACGTGCATCAAAAGTTGAAATGCATTGATGNGTCTTTTTCAATCTTGCTTAACCCTCCTTTTTAATATCAAAAGTATCTTGTGTATGAACCATAAACAAACACGGAACTCTAGTTAATGACATGCCTGCTGACACTCAGTGTGTCACTGTAACGTGCATCAAAAGTTGAAATGCATTGATGACTAGAGAGAAGCCTGGAGAGAGATGTGTTTAAGTAAGGAGATATTAACAGTGGAGTCTAGGTCATGGGCATATGAATTTTCACTGTGAAACTCTTTCAATTTTTATGTATCCTTGAAAATTCTTATAGTAATACATAGGAAAAAGTACCTTGTGTAAAGTCTCTTGGCCAAGCAGGTTATTGCAAGCTATTGTTGAAATCAACACCTCCTTGTGGTGTTGCAGCTCCTTAGACATCCAGCCTTCAGAAGTGTNGGATCTCTGCTGCCTTATTGATTTTTCTGTCTAAATCTGTCCATTGGTGTGAGTGGGGTGCTGATGTAGCCTACGATTATTTTATTCCTATCAACTTCTCCCTTTATTTCTGTTAGTATGTGTTTTGTGTATTTCAGTGCTCCTATATTAGGTGCATATATTTTGATGAGTATTAAAACCTACTCTTATATTGATTCTTTTATCAATGTATAGTGGCCTTGTCATTTATCTTTATGGCCTTTGTTTTAAAGTCTATTTTGTCTGATATGAGTATTGTGACCTCTGCTTTCTTGCCATTTCTGTTTGCATGAAATATCTTTTTCCATCCCCTTACTCTCAATCTATGTGTGTCCTTTGCCCTAAAGTGAATCTCCTGAAGGCAGCATACTGTAGGCTCTTACTTTTTAAAAATCCAACATGCCACTCTGTGTCTTTTGATTGGGGCATTCATTCCATTGACATTTAAATTAATTATTAATAAATATGTATTTATTATCACTTTATGCTTTCTTTTCCCATTGACTTTATATTTCTATATTGTCTCTTTCTTTTTCCTTTTGTGGTTTGATGATTTCTTTTATATTATACTCATGTTTTTGGTTTTTGTGAATCTATTGTATGTTTTTGATATGTGGTTACCATGTTTCTCAAGTATGTTAACCCCATCGTATATCTACTTGCTTTGCCTTAGACTGATAGTTATATAGGTTCAAACACTCTCTAGGAAATTTTTTAAAGATACATTTTCCTACTCTCCTTCCCTACATTTCATCAATATGATTCTGATGTCCCCTTTTACATCTTCATATTAATCCTTTTGCTGTTCACTGTGCTTATCATCACTTTCATAGAATTTTTATTTTAAAATATGTGTATTAGCTTATTTAGGTGATTTGCTTTTCAATTGTGATTTTATCTTTCCTATATGTTCGTACTCCTTTTCTAGGTAGTGAAGACTTTTCAGTGTTTCTTTTAGAGTAGGTTTAGAATTGACGTTTGCTTTTAGCTTTGCTTGTCTGAAAAATTCTTTATCACTCCTTCTACTCTAAATGAATATCTTGCTGGGTAGAAGATACTAGGTTGTAGATTTTTCCTTTTTAGGACTTTGAATCAATGTCTTGCCATCCCCTCTGGCCTGCAATCTTTCTGTAGAGAAATCTGCTGGTAGCCTTTTGAGGGTTCCCTTGTAATTAACTCTTTGTTTATCTCTTGCTAACTTTTAGAATTCTCTAACTTTTGCCATTTTTTATTTTAATATGTCTTGGTATAGATCTGTTTGGGTTTATGGTATTTGAGACCCTTTGAGCTTCCTGTTCCTGAATACCAGTTTCCTTCTTTAGATTTGGGAAGTTTCTAGCCATAATTTCTTCAAATTTATGACTCCCTTTTCTCTTTCTTTCTTTCTGGAATCCCTATTATGTGTAGGTTTTCAAGCTTTTTGTTATCCCATAAGTCTCTTATATATATACTTTTTATTGCTTTTATTGCTTTGGTTTCCTTTTGTTTGACTGTCTGTCTACTGTCCTGATGCAGTGGTTTTCATTACTCTATCTTCCAGATTGCTTTTTGTTCTTCTGCATTATTTTTTCTGCTATTCATTGCCTTTAGTCCACTTTTAATCTCAGCAAATGATTTTTCTAGTTCTTTTTTACAATATTCTGCATTTCTGTTGATAACCTGCTTAATTCCTTTAGTATTTTCATTATTTCCTTTTTATTTTATTTTTACAATATTCTATTGGTTTTGCTATACATCAACATGAATCCACCACATGTGTACACATGTTCCCAATCCTGAACCCCACTCCCACTNTGGCTATTTCACATTTGGAGGCTGCACAGAATCTTACTCCCCTTCCTAACAGATCCTGATTTCTTTTTCAAAGAGTGATCCTCCCCACCAGATGTGTTCTCAGAAGCATGAATTCAGGAACTTGTCACCTCTTTACAGAAGTGGAAAAGGCCAGATCCTTTGAAGGAGGACAGTGGAAGCTGGTCAAGTACCCTAAAATTGGTCAATTAGAGTCTGTCTGCTGGGGCTTAGAATCTTGAATGAGTGGAACATGGGCAGGAGAGATGGATTTTACTCATCTCTGTGGGGAACAGCCCAACAGGACTCATCTGCTCTGGGGCCATTTCTGTGATTCATGTTTTCTGCCCATTCCAGATCGATGACTTCTTGCTTCCCCGTGAACCCTCTAGTATCTCCTCACACCCATGTTTGTGGCAGCATTATTCACAGTCTCCAAGATGTGGTCACAACCTAATGTTCATTGATGGATAAATGGACAAAGAAAATGTGTCATATATATATATATATGTACATACATATATAATAATGGAATGTTATTCAGCTTTTAAAAAAAGAAGAAATTCCTGTCATTGTGATAATGTGGATGAATCTGTAGGACATTAAGCTGAATGAAATAAGCCAGTCACAGGGAGACAAACACTGCATGATTCTCCTTACATAAACAAAGAAAACTCATTAAAGCAGAAGGAGAATGGTGGTTGCCAGGGGCTGGGGAGTGGATGGGAAGAGAGAGTTGCTACTCAAAGGGCATAAACTTTTACTTATGCCAGACAAATAAATCCTAGAGATCTTATCTTTAACATTGTGCCTATAATTAACAATATGTATTATACACTTAAAATTTGTTAAAGGGCAGATCTTATGTTAAATATTCTTATGTGCGAAGTCACTTCTGTTTCCGACTCTTTGAGACCCTCTGGACTGTCGCTTGCCAGGCTCCTCTGTCCACGGGATTCTCCAGGCAAAAATAGTGGAATGTGTTGCCACGCCCTCCTCCAAGGGATCTTCCCAACCCGGGGATCAAACCTGTGTCTCTTATGTCTCCTGCATTGGTACATGGGTTCTTTACCACTAGTGCCACCTGGGAGGCCCAAATGTTCTTCCTACAATTTAAAAATAGTCTCCTAGAGATAAAGATGGTCTAGATAAAGCTCTGTAATGATGTGAGGAGTCCTTCTCAAAAACACCCCTAAGACTCTCCCTTTCATTTAAAAGACACACATTGATCAGCCAAAGATCTTTATTCTCATTACAGTAACACTTCACGATTGAAAGGACTTTTAACAAAGTGCAGGCATATCTTGTTTTATTGGGCTTTGCAGATACTGCATTTTTAACAGATTGAAAGTTTGTGGCAACTCTGCATTAAGCACGTCCATCAGGGCACTGTCTTTCCAACCGCATTTTGTCACTTTATGTCTCTGTGTCGTATTGTGGTAATTCTCAAAATATTTCAAATCCTCCACCAAGCAAAAAGATTATGACTAGTTGAAGGCTCAGGCAATGGTTGGCATCTTTTAGCTAAACTATCTCTTATTTAATGTGTTTATTTAGACATAACGCTATTGCACACCTGATAGATTGTAGTATAGTGTACACATAACTTTCACGTGCACTGGGAAATAAAAACATTTGAGTGACTCACTTTATTGTGATATTTACTTTATTGCTGTAGTCTGGAACCAAATCCACAATATCTTCAAGGTATGCTGGTATAGCCACATAAACCCTTCTATTTTAATCATCGTTATTCTGTGAAGTGACCAGGGCTTAATTAGCTCATTTTGCATATGGGAAATCTGTGGCTCAGAGAGAGGAAGCAGTGTGCCCACAATGACCTAGTATTTGAGAGCTGTGGGACCCACAGAGAGAATTCTATCCAATTGCCCCACTTTACAGATGAGAGAATTGAGATCCAGATAAGTTAAGTGATATGTCCATGACCACACACTGCATCAGCGTCAGAGCTGGAACATAAACACAGCTTGTACAACTCAAAGCTGGAGCCATTCTCAGCACAATTGAGAATTGGCTGCAAAAGAGACAGTAACAGTAGAGTTACCATCATGTCTGTGTGTTGTATGAAGAAAAAGTTACCAAATGTCATTTTCCTTTGATTTGTGAAGTTTCAGAGACCAAGAATTTTCACACATTGTGTAACACTCAGAACATTTGAGGTACTTAAGTTGTGAAACTAAAAGAAGAGAGGTGGTTTGAATATTCTTTCCAGCCAGCTAATCATGAGACCACTGCCCCCTCCACCCACCCCAATCCTTGAGCTTTTTCCATTCCCAGTCATTGCCCAAAAGTTCAATTTTCTTTAAGAGCCTTAGAAATAGTCTTAAGAGGGAGATATGGGGTATTAAGAACAGTGAGGGTGAAGATACTTACCAGAATCTTCCCTGCAGGGATAAAACATTGAAATGTATAGAAGCATGACTCATCAATGTCTAGATAAGGCCAGTTCCAATAGGCAGCAATGGGGACAGAAGAAGAATAGCTAGAAAGGACAGCAGGCAGGCCATCTAATGGCTGGACCGGGCTAGGTAGGGCAGAAGAATGATCTGTCCTATTCAGGGAAATTTCACAGTGTCCTGAATACCTGAGCACTGAAGGCTGCTTTCTCCGGAACAAGGTTGTCATCCCAGGGACTCTGCATTACTGATCTAAGAGATCAATTCATAACGTAACATCTGGTTCTAGTATTGCTCTGTCTTTCTCTTTAGCTGTGCTATGGGAGGAGAAGCTGCTGGAGTGTTGAAGAGAGAATCACGTGCTTTGCCCAGGCTTCCCAGGTGAGGGTTACCCAGACTCCTGGCTGCTAATTTCTTTCTTTTTTAAAAAATAAGTTTATTTATTTTAATTGGAAGTTAATTACTTTACAATATTGTATTGGTTTTGCCATACATCAACATGTATCCACCACAGATATACACGTGTTGCCCATCCTGAACCCCCCTCCCTCCTCCCTCCTCGTACCATTCCTCTGGGTCGTCCCAGTACACCAGCCCCAAGCGTCCAGTATAATGCATCAAACCTGGACTGGCGACTCATTTCATGTATGATATTATACATGTTTCAATGCCATTCTCCCAAATCATCCCACCCTCTCCCTCTCCCACAGAGTCCAAAAGACTGTTCTATACATCTGTGTCTCTTTTGCTGTCTCGCATACCTGGCTGCTAATTTCTAAAGACAGAAGGTCCCTTAGCTTCCTTAAGAGATGCATATGAGGCTTTCCCAAATTGGTAACTTCTGATTCTGGAAACAAACACCCTGATCTATCAGTGTGGTGAGATTTCAAACTCTGGAGCCAGATGGAACTGGGTTGCAGAGGCTTATGTGATCTTGGCTGAGTCATTTCCCCTTTTTGTGTCCCAGTTTCCTATGGGTAAACCAGAGATCAATACAGCGTCTGCCTCATGAGGATGCCATTGAGATAAAGGAGAGAATCTAGTATTTCCTGTGCGTGTATACCACGTGCATGATTTTTGCTGCTTGTACTATTATTAACATAGTGTTTCTTTTTAAGCCGAGTCACTTAGAAATATTTCTATTTAAAAATTAAGTATTTAAAATTAATTTTAAAATTAATTTTTATAACATATAGTCACACTAGTTTCTCTTGTTTTGTAAAGAAGGAAGTCATTTAAGAAATCAAGGGGGAAACACCAATATTATTAGAATTTTAGCTAGTACTGTAGCCTGCCAAGGCTCTGAGTCTTCTTTGCTGAAAGGGGAGATTAGTGTTAGAGAGACATTAAAGGAATGCTAGTGCTTGCTTGGGACTTTTTCTTGCTGCAGTTGGAAAGGTGGGAAAGGGATTAATTCTCCCTTCAGGTGATTCAATGTCATCTAATATTGGGTCTAAGGATCTCTAAAATTATCTTCTCCATGGTGCCTTGGTTTGTCAGGCTGCTATAATAGAATACCACAGAGTGGGTGGCTTATAAACCACAGAAATTTCTCATAGTTCTGGAGGCTGAGAAGCCTAAGATCGCGGTGCCAGCAGATGCGGTGTGGTGGCTGGTGAGACCTCACTTCCTTGTTCATGACAGAGCCCTCTCATTGGGTCTGTATCAGATGGAAAGGGACTAGGAAGGTCTGTGGGGCCTATTTTATAAGGGCACTAATTTCATTCATGAGGTTTCTACCCTTGACCTAATCAATGTCAAAGCTCTTACCTTCTAACTCCTTCATCTTTTAAGGTTAGGATTTCCGCACAAGATCTGAAGTATGGGTACAATGGTCAGACCATAGCATCTTTTGTGACTGTGTTTGGGGAAACATTGTGATGATGGACATCTTACACACTGCTTGACCTATAACATACACTCAACAAATGTTTGTTTTCTTTCCCTTGCCTTGTTGTTCTCACTACTTTAAAAAAAATTATTTATTTATTTTAATTGGAGGCTAATTACTTTACAATATTGTGGTGGGTTTTGCCATACACTGACATGAAAAAGTCATGGGTGCACATGTATCCCCCATCCCGAATTCCCCCTCTCACTTCTCTCCCCATCCCATCCCTCTGGGTTGTCCCAATGCACCGACTTTGAGTGCCCTGTTTGATGCATCAGACTTGGACTGGTCATCTATTTCACATATGGTAATATACATGTCTCAATGCTATTCTCTCAAATCATCCCACCCTCTTTTTAAGTAACTGTCAGAGGTTCAAATATGGTGACAATATCTAACAATGAATACATTAAAAAAATCATACGTCAGGGCTGATTTGGTATGTGAAAGGTGGAACTTTGTTATCAGTTTAAAATGCAGGTCAGAACCCACCTGCTATTGGGTATTTTCTGGTCTAAATGCATCATTAGAGGTCAAAATGTGTTGTAGCAGGAAAGGGAAAGAAATAAAAATTTTGAGTGCTTCCTATGTTTTAGGATCTTTGTATACATTGTATAATAATTGCTGACAATTTTTCAAAATAGGAGGCATTGCCCTCATCTCTATTAGATAATACTGCTGCTGCTGCTAAGTCGCTTCAGTCTTGTCCGACTCTGTTCGACCTCGTAGATGGCAGCCTACCAGGCTCCCTCGTCCTTGGGATTCTCCAGGCGAGAACGCTGGAGTGGGTTGCCACTTCCTTCTCCAATGCATGAAAGTGAAAAATGAGAGTGAAATCTCTCAGTCGTGTCTGACTCTTCGTGACCCTGTGGACTGCAGCCTACCAGGCTCCTCTGTCCATGGGAGTTTCCAGGCAAGAGTACCGGAGTGGGGTGCCATTGCCTTCTCAGACAACACTAATGGATATCAATTATGAAAAACTTGTTATATGATGATGTATTGGATATATCTTCCTTATTTTCGGTATTNTTCATTCATGAGGTTTCTACCCTTGACCTAATCAATGTCAAAGCTCTTACCTTCTAACTCCTTCATCTTTTAAGGTTAGGATTTCCGCACAAGATCTGAAGTATGGGTACAATGGTCAGACCATAGCATCTTTTGTGACTGTGTTTGGGGAAACATTGTGATGATGGACATCTTACACACTGCTTGACCTATAACATACACTCAACAAATGTTTGTTTTCTTTCCCTTGCCTTGTTGTTCTCACTACTTTAAAAAAAATTATTTATTTATTTTAATTGGAGGCTAATTACTTTACAATATTGTGGTGGGTTTTGCCATACACTGACATGAAAAAGTCATGGGTGCACCTGTATCCCCCATCCCGAATTCCCCCTCTCACTTCTCTCCCCATCCCATCCCTCTGGGTTGTCCCAATGCACCGACTTTGAGTGCCCTGTTTGATGCATCAGACTTGGACTGGTCATCTATTTCACATATGGTAATATACATGTCTCAATGCTATTCTCTCAAATCATCCCACCCTCTTTTTAAGTAACTGTCAGAGGTTCAAATATGGTGACAATATCTAACAATGAATACATTAAAAAAATCATACGTCAGGGCTGATTTGGTATGTGAAAGGTGGAACTTTGTTATCAGTTTAAAATGCAGGTCAGAACCCACCTGCTATTGGGTATTTTCTGGTCTAAATGCATCATTAGAGGTCAAAATGTGTTGTAGCAGGAAAGGGAAAGAAATAAAAATTTTGAGTGCTTCCTATGTTTTAGGATCTTTGCATACATTGTATAATAATTGCTGACAATTTTTCAAAATAGGAGGCATTGCCCTCATCTCTATTAGATAATACTGCTGCTGCTGCTAAGTCGCTTCAGTCTTGTCCGACTCTGTTCGACCTCGTAGATGGCAGCCTACCAGGCTCCCTCGTCCTTGGGATTCTCCAGGCGAGAACGCTGGAGTGGGTTGCCACTTCCTTCTCCAATGCATGAAAGTGAAAAATGAGAGTGAAATCTCTCAGTCGTGTCTGACTCTTCGTGACCCTGTGGACTGCAGCCTACCAGGCTCCTCTGTCCATGGGAGTTTCCAGGCAAGAGTACCGGAGTGGGGTGCCATTGCCTTCTCAGACAACACTAATGGATATCAATTATGAAAAACTTGTTATATGATGATGTATTGGATATATCTTCCTTATTTTCGGTATATTTGATGTTCTGACATATAGGGCCTTGATGCCAGAGAGATGGCCCTTCTCAGGGCTAGCTAATTCCTAGAAATGGCCAATGGCTCTCTTTGAGTGTGCTTTTGATGTACAAACCAACTAGTAAAGAACCCATACACTCCAATCATTTCCTTTATCAAACTCTCACACACGATGTTTCCCCTGCCCTAAATCACCCCAGGGCCAGGAACTAGACAGCTCTGCCACTAGAGTCCAGAGCCCATCAAAATTATTCAAACCTTCCAGCTTTAAAGTTACTCAACAAGCATCCCCTGCCTCACCTTTCTTTCCTGCTAGCACCCCAATAGAGGTTCTGGGCCACACTCTGCCCTAACCCGCCTCTGCCTCCTGGCTGAACCTGGAGCTTCCCTGTGTTGGCCTGGCTCCTGGGAAGGATCCCTACTTCTAGGGATCTGTGAGTATGAACTTCTTCCCTCATGACAGTCGCTTCCATGTCTGTGTGTCTAACCATACCTCATTCAAATAAATCCTGGGAATGAATTTTAGAATGGATGGCACTCTGCTAAGGATTGTTTTGTTTTAAAACCTCCACCAATGTCTTCCTTTCTCGAGTAAACCCCAAAATAAGGATAACCAGGCTTCCCAGGGTCCAACTCTTGGCTGCCTCTTGCACTGCCCTTGCCTTGGCTCAGTCCAGACACCCTGGTCCTTACTTTCCTCCATGGTTGTGCCAAACTCTGCTTTGTCTCCAGGCCTTTGGACCTGCTGTTGCCCCTGGTCAACCAATATTCAACTGTGGTTCAGGCCTCCCTTTCTGTGTCCAGAGCAGCTCTACTTTGATCGCTGCTTAGTGTTATTTTCTTATTTCAATTATCTCTGTATTATCTCTTCATTCTCACTCCGTGGGAGCTCCACAAGAACAGGGATCTTACCTATCTTGGCACCACCAGACCCTGCCAGGCGTTTAGAAGGCTCTCAGCAGCTACTCATTGAATCTATGACTTACATAATTTCATCTAAACTTCTCTAACAGGTAGGTAAACTTATCTTCCCCATGTTACAGATGAGGAAACAGCTTCAGAGAGCTTATCAGTGATTTATTTGAGGTTACACAGCCAGTAGGTGGCAATCCAAGATTTAAATACAGACAGTCTGACTTTCGAACCATCATACTGAGGGCCCAAGAGGCAAGAATTGTGCTTAAGAACACCTAGTAAGAAGGATTCCAGACCAGCTCTGCCTGGCCCCCAACTTCCTACTGTAGCCACTTCATCTAAGATAGTTTGAGACATCAAACACCCTCTTCCAACAATACAAGAGATGACTCTACACTTGGCCATCATCAGATGATCGATATCAAAATCAGATTGATTATATTCTTTGCAGCTGAAGTTGGAGAAACTGTATATAGTCAGCAAAAATAAGACTGGGAGCTGACTGTGGCTCAGATCATGAATTGTTTATTGCCAGATTCAGACTTAAATTGAAGAAAGTAGGGAAAACCATTAGACCATTCAGATATGAAATAAATCAAATCCCTTATGATTATACAGTAGAAGTGACAAATAGATTCAAGGGATTAGATCTGATAGACAGAGTGCCTGAGGAACCATGGATGGAGGTTCATAACATCGTATAGGAGGCAGAGATCCAAATCATCTCTAAGAAAAATAAATGCAAAAAGGCAAAATGGTTGTCTGAGGAGGACTTACAAGCAGCTGAGAAAACAAGAGAAGTGAAAAGCAAAGGAAAAATATACCCATCTGAATGCAGAGTTCCAGAGACTAGCAAGGAGAAATAAGAAAGCCTTCTTAAGTGAACAATGCAAAGAAATAGAGAAAAACAATAGAATGGGAAAGACGAGAGATCTCTTCAAAAAAATCAGAGATACTGAGGGAACATTTCATGCAAAGATGGGAATGATATGGGACAAAAATGGTATGGACCTAAAGAAAATAGAAGAAGCAGAAGATATTAAGAAGAGGTGGCGAGGATACACAGAACTATACAGAAAAGATCTTAATGACCCAGATAACCATAGTGGTGTAATCACTCACCTAAAGCCAGACATCCTGGAGTATGAAACCAAGTGGGCCTTAGGAAGTATCACTACGAACAAAGCTAGTGGAGGTGATGGAATTCCAGCTGAGCTATTTTAAATCTTAAAAGATGATGTTGTTAAAGTGCTGCATTCAATATGCCATCAAATTTGGAAAACTCAGCAGTGGCCATAAGACTGGAAAAGGTCAGTTTTCATTCCGCTTTCAAAGAAAGGCAATGTCAAAGAATATGCAAATTATGGCACAATTGCTCTCATTTCATGTGCTAGCAAGATCATGCTCAAAATCCTCAAAGCTAGCCTTCAGCAGTACATGAACCAAGAACTTCTGGATGTACAGGCTGGATTCAGAAAAGGCAGAGGAACTAGAGATCAAATTGCCAACATCTGTTGGATCATAGAAAAAGCAAGAGAATTCCAGAAAAACTGCTACTTCTTCTTGTCTGACTACACTAAATCCTTTGACTATGTGGATCACAACAAACTTTGGAAAATTCTTCAAGAGATGGAAATTCCAGATCACCTTACCTGCCTCCTGAGAAATCTGTATGCAGATCAAGAAGCAACAGTTAGAACTGGACATGAAACAACAGATTGGTTCCAAATTGGGAAAGGTATATGTCAAGGCTGTATATTGTCACTATTGTCATATATTTAACTTATATGCAGAGTACTTCATGTGAGATGCTGGGCTGGATGAAGCACAAGCTGGACTCAAGATTGCTGGGAGAAATATCAATAACCTAGATATGCAGATAACACCACCCTTATTGCAGAAAGTGAAGAGGAACTAAAGAGCCTCTTGATGAAAGTGAAAGAGGAGAGTGAAAAAGTTGGCTTAAAGCTCAACATTCAAAAGACTAAGATAATGGCAGATGGTTCCATTACTTCATGGCAAATAGATGGGGAAACAATGGAAATAGTGACAGGATTTATTTTCTTGGGCTCCAAGATCACTGCAGATGGTGACTGCAACCGTGAAGTTAAAAGACCCTTGTTCCTTGGAAGAAAAGCTATGACCAGCCTAGACAGTATATTAAAAAGCAGAGACATTACTTTGCCAACAAAGGTCTGTGTAGTCAAAGCTGTGGTTTTTCCAGTAGTCATGTAAGGATGTAGATATGGACCATAAAGGAGGCTGAGTGCTGAACTGATACTTTCAAGAACTGATGCTTTCAAATGGATGCTTTCCTCCAACTGTTGTTGGAGGAGACTCTTGAGAATCCCTTGGACTGCAAGGAGATCAAACCAGTCAGTCTTAAAGGAGATCAACTGCGAACATTCCTTGGAAGGACTGATGCTAAAGCTGAAACTCCCAATACTTTGGTCACCTGATGCAAAGAACAGACTCATTGGAAAAGACCCTGATGCTGGGAAAGATTGAAGGTGAGAGGGGAGGGGGATGAGAGAGGATGAGATGGCTGAATGGACATGAGTTTGAGCAAGCTCTGGGAGTAGGGAAGCCTGGCGTGCTGCAGTCCATGTGGTCGCAAAGAGTTAGACAGGACTGAGTGGCTCAACAAAAGTTTGAGACTTCATAGCCCTGATTGCCCACATGCTTGAGGTGAGTTTGTGCCCATGTTGGCTGATGGTGAGGTGACTGAACTGTAACAATTGGCAACATCTCAAGGATTTTTGGCAACAAAGGTGCATAATATTCTGACACTGTTTCAATATGTGATTTTTTTTCTATACACCAAGCAATTTTACAATACCAGTTGGGTGTCCTAGAATTGAACTCAATTCTGACACCACCTACTTGGACACAATGTCAGGTCCCACAGATTATGGGCTGAGTCCCACAAGGATGTCCCCCACCCATATTCTGTCCTGCTTCAGATGTCTATTGCTCATCCAGGTTGTTACCTGTGCTTCTGACCAGTTGACTATAGATCAGAGGTTCCAACAACCCCCTTTTCAGGCTCAATTAATTTGCGAGAGTGACTCACAAAAATCAGAGAAACATTTTACTTACTAGATTGCCAGTTTATTATAAGAGTATAAATTCAGGAATAGCCAGGTAGAAGAAATACAAAGAGTAAGCTATGGGGAGAGGGGAGATGGAGCTCAGTACCTCCACATGTTTGCCAACATGGCAGCTCTCTGGACACCCTTATTTTGGGTCTTTATTGGAGGCTTCATTACATAATCATGATTGGTTAAACCATTGGCCCTTGGCTATTGATTCAGTCTCTAGCACCTCTCTCCTCCTGCTATGGGACTGAACATTCCAACCCTCTAATTGTGGGATTGTTTCCTTGGACAACCAGGCCTCATCTGGGTGTGGTCCGAAACTCACCTCATTCACATAAAAAGACACAGAAATCACACCCAACACTTCAGTTCAGTTCAGTTCAGTTCAGTTGCTCAGTCGTGTCTGACTCTTTGCGACCCATGAATCGCAGCACACCAGGCCTCCCTGTCCATCACCAACTCCCGGAGTTCACTCAGACTCACGTCCATTGAGTCAGTGATGCCATCCAGCCATCTCATTCTCTGTTGTCCCCTTCTCCTCCTGCCCCCAATCCCTCCCAGCATCAGAGTCTTTTCCAATGAGTCAACTCTTCACATGAGGTGGTCAAAGTAGTGGAGTTTCAGCTTTAGCATCATTCCCTCCAAAGAAATCCCAGGACTGATCTCCCTCAGAATGGACTGGTTGGATCTCCTTGCAGTCCAAGGGACTCTCAGGAGTCTTCTCCAACACCATAGTTCAAAAGCATCGATTCTTCGGTGCTCAGCCTTCTTCACAGTCCAACTCTCACATCCATACATGACCACAGGAAAAACCATAGCCTTGACTAAACGGACCTTAGTCGGCAAAGTAATGTCTCTGCTTTTGAATGTGCTATCTAGGTTGGTCATAACTTTTCTTCCAAGGACTAAGCGTCTTTCAGTTTCATGGCTGTAGTCACCATCTGCAGTGATTTTGGAGCCCAGAAAATAAAGTCTGACACTGTTTCCCCATCTATTTGCCATGAATTGATGGGACCGGATGCCATGATCTTCGTTTTCTGAATGTTGAGCTTTAAGCCAACTTTTTCACTCTCCACTTTCACTTTCATCAAGAGGCTTTTGAGTTCCTCTTCACTTTCTGCCATAAGGGTGGGGTCATCTGCATATCTGAGGTTATTGATATTTCTCCCGGCAATCTTGAGTCCACCCAACACTTAGTAAATTCTAAACATTTTAAGAGCTCTGTGCCAGAAATAGGACAGAGACAGACACATATGTCTTATTAAAATTCACAACATCACAATGTACAAGGCAAATCTAATAATGAATGGGGTGACCCCATAGTCATCCTTGGAGAGTGTATCCCCAGAGATTGGCTGCATATCTGCAGATGGACTGTCACTCATCTGGCAATTCTTACCTTCTCCTGCTCTCCACTGCCAGATCTAGACCTTGCTGCCTACTTCTTCTCATAGTCCCACAGCCTCAGTTCACCAGTGTGTTCCCCACTTTCCTTGAAAAAGCACAAAGAGCTCTTCACAACTTTAGTTCATCCCTCAGCTCTCTGTCCCAGCCTTGGACCCAGACAACCTTTGTCATGTAACTACACCCGTTTCTTTGAAACTAAAAGAAACCTAATTGGATTTGGATCCCAGTATCCTGCTTATTAACAGTAACAATAGAATTTGACAAATAATTTTACCTCTTTAAACCTGTTTCCTCATTTATGTAAATGGAGGTAGTATTTCTCCTCCTTGCAAAATTAAGGGAAGTATTAAATCATACACACAGTATGTGTTAATTCAATGAATTTCATTTCATCCAACAACACTTTCAGATGGATGCAATTATCATGTCCATTTTAAGGAAGAGGAAACAGGCTCAAAGAAAATATTTTGTAAGTACGTGCCCAAGATCACAGGGTTGGTAAGAGATTAAAAACTATTTGAACATAAATGGTCTGACTCAGGAGTCTGCATTCTGAGTCATGTTCCCAATGTCCCAGGAAGTTACATAGGTATGTTTGTAACCTACAAATGCTAGTTTCTTTTCTTCTACTTTATTACATATCTGCAAAATGGAATTAATAATAGTATCTAATTTATGAATTTTTATAAGAATGAAACACGAAATACTTCAAAGGAAATACCTGAAAAGCTCAGTACAGTATCTGAAATGTAGGAAGTGTACAATAAATCTTATTAGTAGTAATAAGACATCAGTTATCATAATAAGATACAGATATCATTACAGCTAATTTTATCAGGCATTTCTCTGCAAATAACAGAGAATCTGATTCAAATGGTTAAAATGTAATAGAAATTAATTTTCTCCCACGAAAACAAAGCTGATACAGAACTCCCAGGTCTGTTAAGTCAGTATTTCCTTGAGCGACATCATCAATGGCCCAGATGTCTTTGTCATCTGCTCTGCTGTCTTTGTTTCATCTTTCCTCTCTGGTTTGTTCTTCTCATGCTTGCAAGATGGTGGCAGCTATTCACTCTGTGCATATTACACAAAAGAAGGGCCATTTCTTCCCCTGTGCATCTTTATTTTTTTATGAAGAAAAGCTATTTTAAAAGGTCCCCTAGTTTCTGAGACTTTTCAGATTTTCATGGGCAGGATTATCTTGCCATTCCACACTTCAATCAGTCACCAGAACTGCTAAAGAATGAGTGGTATAGCTTCATACTGTTAGGGAGAAAGAAAGTTCAGTCACTCAGTTGTGTCCAACTCTTTGTAACCCCATGGACTGCAGCAAGCCAGGCTTCCCTGTCAATCACCAACTCCTGGAGCTTGCTCAAACTCATGTCCATTGAGTTGGTGATGCCATCCAACCATCTCATCTTCTGTTGTCCCCTTCTCCTCCTGCTTTCAATCTTTCCCAGCATCAGGGTTTTTCCCATTGAGTCAGTTCTTTACATCAGGTGGCCAAGAATTGGAGTTTCAGCTTCAGCATCAGTCCTTCCAATGAATATTCAGGACTGATTTCCATTAGGTTTGACTAGTTTGATTTTCTTGCAGTCCAAGGGACTGTTAGGGAACTGTTGATTAAAACCACCCACCTTGAGCAGGCCTGCTTGCCTGAGTTGCCTGAGTTATCAGGAGCATAGTGCTGCCACCAAAAGCTAACTGGGATAACTCAGGAGGGATCAAAAGAGAGAGGAGATGACCAGCCTCCCAGAGTCCTTCTTGCTGGAATCCATCTTGGTTGAGAGATGGGCTTGCCACCAGGAAGTCTTCATGAAAAGCTAACAACAGGATTGTTTACTGAGTGAACTGATGAATATGGTTATAATATTTATGGGTTTCATCTTGGAATATTACTGGTTTTGAACTGTGTCTTCCAAATATGGGGAAACTTTTCCCCTCACGTTACTTATGACTTACAGCAATTTGGTAAATGACACCACTGTGAATAAAATTGAAACTTTTCTCTTTTCTTTCTACTTGATCTTTCCAGAGATGGGAAACTCTTGGGTTCCCAGCAGCATTATAAGATAAATTAAATAAGGGAGGCCACCCTCTAATAGGTGCAGGAATCTGAAGGTATGTTGTGGATCTCAAAAAGGGAGGAATTCACTTAAATCTGCAAGGCAAAATTGGTGACAAACCCTTGACATGGCTTTCTTGCTCATAGGGGATCTTTTATCAATTAATCAGACAATTCACAGACAAATTAATTTTGATTTGACCATTTTTGATAAAAAAAGAACATAATTTTAGAGAGAAAGAGACATGTCAATGGATGGTGGTGGTTTAGTTACTAAGTCATGTCTGACTCTTGTGACCCCATGGCCTGTAGCCTGCCAGGCTCCTCTGTCCATGGGATTCTCCAGGCAAGAATACTGGAGTGGGTTGCCATGTCCTTCTCCAGAGGATCTTCCTGACCCAGGGACTGAACCCAGGTCTCCCACATTGGAGGCAGATTCTTTACTGACTGAGCCAGTAGGGAAGCCCCAGTGGGCTTCAGCTCAGTTCAGTTCAGTCACTCAGTCATGTCTGACTCTTTGTGACCCCATGAACTGCAGCACGCCACACCTCCCTGTCCATAACCAACTCCCAGAGTTCATTCAAACCCATGTCCAATGAGTCGGTGATGTCATCCAACCATCTCATCCTCTGTCATCCCCTTCTACTCTTGCCCTCAATCTTTCCCAGCATCAGGGTCTTTTCTGGATATCAAATTCTAATTCTGTTTTTTGGTGTCTCTATTTACTGACTCGCTTCCCAGATAGTTCTTTGTTGTTAGGTTATATTGTTGTAAACTTTAATTGAATTATTAAAAGGGCACTCTAAACTTGTTTCTGAAGCTTAACTCGATAACCTGTCTTTGGATGAAGATCAGATGCTTCATGATTTGCAACCAGGAGATTAACATTAGGCAATGGTCATTTAAATTTAAAGTCTCCCTTATGTTGGGAACAATCAAACTGTACTAGGAATAGACAGACTAGTAGCACTAAAAAATTGGGCTTTATGGACAATATCAATATGTAATTTTCCTTAAATACAAAAGTTGGTACAGAACAGACTGTCAGATGACCTGGAATATAGTGGGCTATAGCCATTGAAGTTCTTGACTTAAGTTCTTGCTTATGACCTTACTAATACTCCTAGCTGTGCTATTTTTCATATTGTCTGTTTTACAAAATTGTTGTTTCTTGCATTACCAAGTGTGTGACTGAGCCTCTGATAAACAGATGATATACAGTTTTATATGAGATCAATAATTGTAATGGTGTAACAATTTTGGGCTCCAAAATCACTGTAGATGGTGCCTGCAGCCATGAAATTAAAAGATGCTTACTCCTTGGAAGAAAAGTTATGACCAACCTAGATAGCATATTCAAAAGCAGAGATGTTATTTTGCCGACTAAGGTCCATCTAGTCAAGGCTATGGTTTTTCCAGTGGTCATGTATGGATATGAGAGTTGGACTATGAAGAAGGCTGAGCGCCGAAGAATTGATGCTTTTGGACTGCGGTGTTGGAGAAGACTCTTGAGAGTCCCTTGGACTGCAAGGAGATCCAACCAGTCCATTCTGAAGGAGATCAGCCCTGGGATTTCTTTGGAAGGAATGATGCTAAAGCTGAAACTCCAGTACTTTGGCCACCTCATGACAAGAGTTGACTCATTGGAAAAGACTCTGATGCTGGGAGGAATTGGGGGCAGGAGGAGAAGGGGACGACAGAGGATGAGATGGCTGGATGGCATCACTCATGCTCGATGGGCATGAGTGTGAGTGAACTCCGGGAGTTGGTGATGGACAGGGAGGCCTGGCATGCTGCTATTCATGGGGTCGCAAAGAATTGGACACAACTGAGCGACTGAACTGAACTGAACTGAACTGAACTCTAGATACAGGAATTGGAGAAGGCGATGGCACCTCACTCAAGTATTCTTGCCTGGAAAATCCCATGGACAGAGGAGCCTGGTAGGCTGCAGTCCATGGGGTTGCTAAGAGTTGAACATGACTAAGCAACTTCACTTTCACTTTTCACTTTCATGCATTGGAGAAGGAAGTGGCAACCCACTCCAGTGTTCTTGCCTGGAGAATCCCAGCGATGGGGGAGCCTGGTGGGTTGCTGTCTATGGGGTCGCACAGAGTTGGACACGACTGAAGCAACTTAGCAGCAGCAGCAGCAGCAGATACAGGAATAAGCAACAAGAGGGAATATTTCCTAGACTCATAAGACAGGTGGCCCAGAAACTTTGGCCTCTTGAATTCTCCCAGTTAATTTTCAGTGTCAGCACAATGTTCCTTACAGAAGCCTCCTGTTGTGAGACTACCAAGGTAAACTAGCCTGGCCAAGGCAAGTAGTTTTGGTCAACAGTTCCCTAATAACTGCCCCCCTTCCCTTAACCCCGAGAGACCTCACTTAAGATACATCTTGGGAACTGTGGTAGACATCTCTTTGGAGTGGGTACTGTCCTCTCTAATAGAGTAGAAGACTTTCCCCACCTGATCTAAATCAAGGTATTAGATNTTCACTTTCATGCATTGGAGAAGGAAGTGGCAACCCACTCCAGTGTTCTTGCCTGGAGAATCCCAGCGATGGGGGAGCCTGGTGGGTTGCTGTCTATGGGGTCGCACAGAGTTGGACACGACTGAAGCAACTTAGCAGCAGCAGCAGCAGCAGATACAGGAATAAGCAACAAGAGGGAATATTTCCTAGACTCATAAGACAGGTGGCCCAGAAACTTTGGCCTCTTGAATTCTCCCAGTTAATTTTCAGTGTCAGCACAATGTTCCTTACAGAAGCCTCCTGTTGTGAGACTACCAAGGTAAACTAGCCTGGCCAAGGCAAGTAGTTTTGGTCAACAGTTCCCTAATAACTGCCCCCCTTCCCTTAACCCCGAGAGACCTCACTTAAGATACATCTTGGGAACTGTGGTAGACATCTCTTTGGAGTGGGTACTGTCCTCTCTAATAGAGTAGAAGACTTTCCCCACCTGATCTAAATCAAGGTATTAGATTTATGTTCTGAAAGGGGTCCCTCTTCTTGCAACAGTACTACAAAACTGATAATCCAACCCTACTCTCAACCTGGGTGACAGGGGCAAGTTATTTCTCTGAATCTCAAATTTTGTTTCCTGTGAAATGCAGATACCATTGACTGATTCTCTAACACAGTGAGGTTAAGTAAGGTAATGTAAATAGTGAATAATCAGTCTTTATCCCCTTACTCAATCTGTTATCACAGAATATTAAAATGATACCAGATGTTCAAAAGTTGATTTTAAGGACGTGATCCATTCTTTAAAGGCTATGAGACTCTGGCTATATTGCTATATTTTAATTTTTCTTGGAATTTCGGTGAGGATATTTATAACTATGATTATAATACCTGCTATCTTTTATTATGTGCTTACTAAGTATCAGGTACCATAGTAGATACTTTACCTGCATTAATCAATCTAGTTCTCATGACAACCTGTATTACCTAGGCACTGACTACATTTTACAGATGAAGTATTAAGTAACATGAAAAGATCAAATAACTAGTAAGTTGTGGAACCAAGAATAGAAGTCTGATTTGTCTGTATTAAAAGCTCCATAGTTTTAGTGCCCATGTGATAGTGTCTCTATTTCCTATACAATGGGTATCAGTTTCTCAGATGAAAATGGGCATAACAAGATATTACCTTGCCCACTTAAAGGGTTTAGAGGAGAATCAAAGAAGATTGGATCTGAAAAGCCCTGTGAAAACGCTAAATTACAAGTGATCTCTTTTGTTAGTATGGATAACAATAGATAGTAGACACAAGAAAAAATCCAGTACCTTTACAAGAAACACAGTCCAGGACCCTCAGGCTGTGGTCACTGATGCTGGACTATCACCATCTACTTAATTAAGGAGTCTGAATCCTTAGTCTATTCTTTCCTCCCACATCCCCAGGTTGAAGTATTTATATGCTTCATTCTGTTTCATAAGCCCGGAGATCCTAGCTCTTCTTCCAAGGTGACCGCTAGATAACATGATAAATTAATTGGTTCCCAGGGGCTAATGGCAGAGAAGGCAATGGCAACCCACTCCAGTACTCTTACTTGAAAAATCCCAGGGACGGGGGAGCCTGGTGGGCTGCTGTCTATGGGGTCGCACAGAGTTGGACATGA
Organism: Neotragus moschatus; assembly: GCA_006410615.1. NCBI lineage: Eukaryota > Metazoa > Chordata > Mammalia > Artiodactyla > Bovidae > Neotragus > Neotragus moschatus. Next base: position 878,418 of record SJYA01002915.1, read on the forward strand.
CTGAAGTGACTTAGCAGCAGCAGCAGCAGCAGCAGCAGCAGCAGCAGCAGCATCAGGGGCTAATGGGAAAATGATAAATGAAATGGAAGGTGCTGGAAGCACTGCCATCTCAATCCTTCCTCTTTCCCTTTTTCCATGTTATTCTCCTTATCTTCCTCTCACCCCTCAAGATGCACATTTTAGTAACAGCTTCTGGGAAAAGGCCCTCTGTTCTCCCATGTCACATTCCTTTACTGCAGTGACTATGCTGGGAGCAGTTTTGTTTCCCAGGGTACATTTGGCAACATCTGGAGATATTTTGTTTGTTGCCAATGGGAGATGGAGCACTGCTCCTGGCATCTCTCTATAGACCCAGGATGCTATCCAACATCCTACTGTGCACAGGGCAGTCCCCTACAACAGAGGCTTATTTGGCAACTAACATCAGTAGAACTGAGGCAGAGAAACCCTGCCTTGCTATGATCAGATTCCTTAAGGATTCTTAACTAGGGAAGATACATTTAGTGGGAGAAGAATAATCAAGCGTTGCTTTGATTCAATGCTTTTTAAGTGTTTCATGAGCATCAAAACTCTCTTCTGGTAAAAGATCCCACCCTCTAAGCCTAGGTTTAAGAAATTGGTCAAAAGGGAAGAAAGTTCTCAGGAATAACGAGTTCTTCCCTAAGAACTTGCTTTTTCCCTTTTTGGCCATGCTGGGCAGCTTCCAAGATCTTAGTTCCTTGACTATGGATTGAACCTGGGCCCTGGCAGTGAAAGCATTGAGTCCTAATCACTGAACTGCAAGAGATTTCCCAAGATATTTTTTTCTCAAATGAGAGGCAGAGGAAAAAATATTTTTCTACTCTTGTCCAAGGCTCTTAGGATGTAAACTCAGAGAAAGCCCAGACAGGAGATCATGAAATTGGTATGCAGAAAGAAGTGCAAGAGACAGATGGAAGGTAAATTGATGGCATTGGAGACACCTTATTCTAGTCATTTTTTAGCACCAGGACTGACCTTCCTATTGTTTGACTTAAAAAAGTTCAAACTGAGTATTTGTTATTTGCAATCAAAGAGTTCTAATTTAGCCATGCTTAAGGAAAGTTTCTAGAGAGACAAAGGAGAATTTTCTGGGTGCTAGGCACATTGTGCCTTACCTGGGTGGAATTTGATTAGGAAGAAGTGAAGTATCATAGATAGATCTTCTTGGCATTTGGAGTTTTTAGAGGGAAAATGAAAAATGAAAAATGAAATTTTTGGATATTCTAAATAATGCACATATTAAGAAGATATTTTATTTGAAAATTTCCAAAATTTTTATTAGTTCCAACTATTTTTTCTCTTCTTATAATGATGATTTATCTATTTTTCTCCAACCATTAAACATTGTTTAGAAAACACAATAGAAAAAGGAAAAACTATTATATTTATTTATATTTTATTTATTGTGTTCTTTCTTCCTTCTTGATGGTCCAAGATAATAATTTAAAAAATATTACCTTTCTGTTCAGAGAGCCTTTTTTCACCACTCTTTAGACTCCTGGTGACAAATTCTCTTATTTTTTTTCACCTGAGGATGTACCGATTTCCTCTTTATTCCTAAAGGACATTTTCACTGAGTATAGGATTCTGGATTGACCATTCTTTCTTTCAGCACCTGAATATATTGTGCCATTTCCTTTCAGCTTCCATGGTTTCTGATAGTAAATCTGATGTTATCTGAATTTTTTCTTCCCTATTGATAAGGTGTCATTTTTCTTTTACTGGCTCTTCTCAAAATTTTTTATTTGTTTTTCTTTAATTTCCAGAAAGTTGCTCATGATGTGTGATTCTCTTTGGGTTTGGAAGTATCTTAACTTCCTGAATCTGAAGGTCTCTTTCTCTCGCCAAATTTGGGAAGTCTTGGCCATTATTTCTTTGAGTATTTTTTCAAACTCAACTTCTTTCTCCTTTTTGGACTCCATATGACTTGAGTCTTAGACCTTTTAGAGTCCCATAGGTCCATGAGGCTTTTTTCACTTTTCTTTTTTTCAGCATATTTTCTCTATTATTTAGATTGAGTTCAGTTCAGTCACTCAGTTATGTCCAACTCTGCAACCCCATGAATCATGGCATGCCAGGCTTCCCTGTCAATCATCAACTCCTAGAGTTCACTCAAACCCATGTCCATCGAGTCAGTGATGCCATCCAGCTATCTCATCCTCTGTTGTCCCCTTCTCCCCCTATCCTCAATCTTTCCCAGCATCAAGGTCTTTTCAAATGAGTCAGCTCTTCACATCAGTTGTCCAAAGTATTGGAGTTTCAGTTTTAACATCAGTCCTTCCAATGAACACCTAGGACTGGTCTCCTTTAGGATGGACTGGTTGGATCTCCTTGCAGTCCAAGGGACTCTCAAGAGTCTTCTCCAACACCACAGTTCAAAAGTGTCAATTCTTCATCACTCAGCTTTCTTTATAGTCCAAGTCTCACATCCATACATGACCACTGGAAAAACCATAGCCTTCACTAGATGGACCTTTGTTGGCAAAGTAATATCTCTGCTTTTGAATATGCTATCTAGGTTGGTCATAACTTTCCTTCGAAGGAGTAAGTGTCTTTTAATTTCATGGCTGCAGGCACCATCTGCAGTGATTTTGGAGCCCAGAAAAATAAAGTCAGCCACTGTTTCCCTATCTATTTGCCATGAAGTGATTGAGTAATTGCTATTATTCTATCTTCCAGTCCACTGATTATTTCCTCTCTCCCATCCATTGTTTTTGATCACATTCACTGACTTAGAAAATTTTTGTTATTGTATTTTTCATTTTTTAAAATATCACTTGGTTCTTTTTCTTATCTTCTGTTTCTGACAGTTTCTATCATATTTCTGTAAATAGTTGCTACTTATTAATGGGGATTTTCAATCTTTTTATTTGTCTCATGTATTTGTAATTGCTCATTAAAGCAATTTTACAATAGTTGCTTTAAATTTCTTGTCAGATCATTTTAGCCTCTCTGACGTCTTGGTGTTGGCATCTATTGATTGCATTTTTTATTCAATTTAAGATATTCTCAGTTGTATTTTTTCCTAACTTCAATTTTTAAAATTTTGATTGGAAGATAATTGCTTTACAATGTTGTTTTCTTTCTTTCTTTCTTTCTTTTTTTTTTTTTTGCTGAACAACATGAATCAGCTGTAAGTTTATATATATATCCCCTCCTTCTGGAGCTTCCCTTCCAAACCCTCATCCCACCCTTCTATGTCATCACAGAGTACCAAGCTGATCTCCCTGTGTTATTACACATGGTAGTGTGTATATCAGAGAAGGCAATGGCACCCTACTCCAGTACTCTTGCCTGGAAAATCCCATGGGCAGAGGAGCCTGGTAGGCTGCAGTCCATGGAGTTGCGAAGAGTCAGACAGGACTGAGAGACTTCACTTTCACTTTTCATTTTCATGCACTGGAGAAGGAAATGGCAACCCACTCCAATGTTCTTGCCTGGAGAATCCCAGGGATGGGGAAGCCTGGTAGGCTTCTGTCTATGGGGTTGCACAGAGTCGGACAGGACTGAAGTGACTTAGCAGCAGCAGCAATGTGTATATGTCAATACTACTCTCTCAATTTGTCCCAGTCTCCTGTAAATATGTTCACCACATCTGTGTCTCTATCCTTGCCCTGCAAATAAGTTCATCAGTACCATTTTCTAGATTCCATATATATGCATTAATATAAAATATTTTTTTTTCTCTTTCTGACTTACTTTACTCTGTGTGATAGACTCTAGGTTTATCCAACTCACTAAAACTGAATCAATTTAATTCCTTTTTATGGCTAATATTCCATTGTATATATGTACTAGAACTTCTTTATTCACTCATCTGTTGATGAATGAATGTCCCTTTCCCAACTGGGACTCCAGATGTGCTGTGACATGGGACTTCCCAGCGCTGTTTAAGTCTGGATGTTGGTCAAAACCCAATTTGGTGATGCACTGTCTGCTCTTTCTAGTTCTCTTTTCTTTTAATGTTAGTATATTGAAAGTAAGATAGGCTATTGTAAATAGTGCTGTTGTGAACATTAGGGTACATGTGTTGTTTTGCATTATGGTTTCCTCAGTGTGTATGCCCCAGTAGTGAGGTTGCTGGGTCATAAGGTAGTTTTATTCCTAGTCTCTTAAGGAATCTCCATACCATTCTGCAGAGTGACTATATCAATTTACATTCCCACCAACGGTGCAGGAGGGCTCATCTTTCTCCATAACCTCTCCAACAGTTATTGTTTGTAGATTTTTTGATGATGGCCATTCTGACTGGTGTGAGGTGATAACTCATTCTAGTTTTGATTTGCATTTCTATAATAATAAGCAATGCTGAATATCTTTTCATGTGTTTGTTTGCCATCTGTATGTCGTCTTCTTTGGAGAAATGTCTGGTCTGCTCTTTTTTTTTTTTTTTGGATTGGGTTGCTTGTTTTTTTTTTGATATTGAATTGCATGAGCTGCTTGTATATTTTGGAGATTAATCTTTTGTCAGTTGCTTTGTTTGCAATTATTTTCTCCATTCTGAGAGTTGTCTTTTCATCTTGTTTATAGTTTCCTTTGCTGTATAAAAGCCTTGAAGTTTGATTAGGGCCCATTTGCTTATTTTTGCTTTTATTTCCATTACTCTGGATGGTGGGTCAAAGAGGATCTTGTTGGATTTATGTCAAAGAGAGTTCTGCCTATGTTTTCCTCTAAAACTGTAGATGGTGACTGCAGCCATGAAATTAAAAGACGCTTGCTTTTTGGAAGAAAAGTTCTGACCAACCTAGACAGCGTATTAAAAAGCAGAGACAACAAGGTCTGCTTAGGCAAAGCTGCGGTTTTTTTAGTAGTCATGTATGGATGTGAGAGTTGGACTAGAAAGAAAACTGAGCACTGAAAAATTGATGCTTTTGAACTGTAGTGTTGGATAAGACTCTTGAGACTCCTTTGGACTGCAAGGAGATCCAACCAGTCCATCCTAAAGGAAGTTAGTCCTGAATATTCATTGGAAGGACTGATGCTGAAGCTGAAACTCCAATACTTTGGCCACCTGATGTGAAGAGCTAACTCATTTGAAAAGACCCTGATGCTGCGAAAGACTGAAGGCAAGAGGAGAAGGCGACAACAGAGGATGAGATGGTTGGATGGTATCATCGACTCAATGGGCATGAGTTTGAGTAAACTCTGAGAGTTGGTGATGGGCATGGAAGCCTGGCATGCTGCAGTCCATGGGGTTGCAAAGAGTCGGTCATAATTGAGTGACTGAACTGGACTAACTGAATCATTAGTACAGTTACATTGTCATTAGTACAAAGCTTAAGGAAAAGTATACCCTTTAGCCATTAGCTCTGGGTTAATAGAAAGTTAGTCTTAAAAACTGTTGTCATAACAACTCAGAGTTTAAGAAAAAATGTCTTATGTGATTAAAACAAAGGAATGTAGAAAAAAAAGTTTGTCCCTTTCTCCTCCTCAAGGGCTCTGGCCCCCTTAGTCCTCGTTGAGAGCCCTGGACTCCTTATTAACCTACCTAAGAATTAACTCTCTCTCTATCCCCATGTTCTTCCCGGTCCCCACATGCACCAGTGGACACAGGTCCCAGCCTGGAGCACCTAGGGCCATGGCATGGATTGTCTGTGTGTTTCTCACTCTATCCAGACTGTCACAGGTCAGCTGCTGCACCCTTCTCTGATACCCTCAAATGCTTCCCTTCTGTCTCAGCCAGTTTCCTCAGAGGCAGGAATCTCTCCCTCGATTAAGCTCCCTCACCCCAGGGTATGGATTGGTCCTGCTCACGCCCCTTCTTCCTTCTTTCTTTCATCCCAGCCAGTTATGCATGCATCCATAGTATCAGGACTTCTGCTAGTATTCAGTGTTCTGTGAGAACTGCTGCATCTGTAGATGTATTCCTGATGCATCTGTGGAGAGAGAAGTTCTCTATACCCACCTACTTCTCCGCCATCTTGAAAAAACCCTGGTTTTTGGTTTTATGAGTGATTTTTAATTGAAGTATGTACATTTTGGTATTATGTTGTGAGACCCTGGATCTTCCTGAAGCCTTTGGGTTGAGCTTTTCTTTCTTTTTTTTTTTTTTTCTGGCACTGTTCTGGCAGGGGACAGGAGTGGTGCTGCCTTGTACTTTCAGGTAGAAGTAGAAGTTATACTTACATTTGTTTTATATATAATGTCCAGGGATTTTAGTTGGACTTAGCAGGAGGAATAGAGAAAAGTACATCTACTTGACCTTCTTAGAAGCTGATTTATTTGTTAATCATCAACTAAGTGCCAGAAATGTAGTGTAAAGCACATATACATTGCCATCAGATCCAGCTAAGTCTGAGTCCTGATTCTCCCACTTATAGACTGTTCTGAAAATCGAAGGCAATATATAGCATTTCTTGAAGGGCTTTCACTTAAATTCTCTCCTTTGGTTCTTACATCAAATCCATGAAGTTGACTTTTTCAAGATAATTTACAGTTGGGAAAACAGACTCAGTGAAGCAAGGCAAAGTAGTTTTCTCAAATAATTTGGCCCTCAACTTGCCACCCCATGATAGGTGAAGAAGAGATAAAGTAACACACAGAAAGAGAACTATAGGATGGCAGTTTGGTGTTAGCTGGCATAAGAAATTACAGGAGTAGGTGTTGTGGTAGGCTGGAAGTAACCTTGGAGTAGGGTTTGCAATACTTTGGATCAGATCTCAACTGGAGTCACAAGGCTAGTTTTGAGATCTCAGACAACTCACTTAACTTCTCTGGGCCTTTTCTTCTAGTGAGTGTAGAAGTGTAGGGTGGATGGTACCTAAGGTGCTTTTCACTGCTGTAATTTTATGATGTACCTAAGATATATTAAGATCCAAGTATGTTCTAGATGCAGTATATGGAAGAATTAAGCTCTGCTAAACTCAAAAACAGACACAGGATATTAGTACAGAACCAGGATGTTGAAAATACTTTGGCAGAGACCTTGGTCAAGGGGAGGAGAGAGGTGATTACTCGTAAAGTCATTTTAAACGCCTCAAGGTCATCAAGTAATTCAGGATGTACCTTCTCTTGGAAGAGGTGCCTTTTTATTAGGAAAAAAGCTGGGATCTTTCTCTTTCTTGATGCCTTAATGCCTCAGGCTGACTTTATTTACTTCCCGCCACTTGGTCTCTTATCACAAGTCTTAACTTATTTACAATTGTGCCTTCCTGTGAGTTTCTCCAGGGCAGGAACTGGCTTTATAATAACGGTGCCAGCTGAGCGTGTTTGTGCACTGACTGTGTGCTTCTCCTTGTCTTCTCCTCACAAGTAACCTTAGATGTCATGAGCTACCTCCCCCCATTTTATTTAAGTGGAGGCTGAGGTTCAGAGAGACTCAGACAATTGTAATTGTCACTTACAAGTCATATTGTCAGTGACAGAGCCCAGATGTTAACTCAGTTCTCTCTCTTTGCTGACCCCTTTCTTGACTATCATACTATGCCGTGTGTGTGTCTTATCTTTGTAAACCTAGAGCCCAGTACAATGTTGGAAACACAGTAGTGGGCCAATTATGTGTGGGTGAAAAATGTTACCTGCCACACCAGTAATCAAAGAATGTTGTGGCCTTCAAGCTGTCAGCCACTGCACCTGCCCGGTACTGCACCCTGAAGAGGTTTAGGATGGACAACAGCAGGATACTTGTCCTAGATAGTTAAGGTGTATATCAAAGGAATAATTTCAGTGAGCCCAGATTCTTGTATTTTCCCATACATAGAAAAGAGCTAAATTCACTAACTTAAGATATCTAGTTTTATTTAATTAAAAGCAATGTTTCAATGTTCTGACTACCTGGAGTATTTTTTTGCAAAACCTCTTATATATCCTAGCTTTTCAGAAAGCCCCTCAGAAAAGCCCCTCAGAGGTATCTGAGAGGCTTCCCCCAGGCATTAGTCTTCAGTCTGTTTGCTGAGTAAGAGATAGTTCTCAACTTTTAGATTGTGCATTTTTGTTTTCAGTTGAAAATTGAAATTTCAGTTGACAGTTGACAATTTTGTTTTTAGTAGACAACTGCTGAGTAGATGGATTGAAGGAAGAAAGAAAGCAATGAATGAAGAAAGAAGGAAAGATGATGGAATGGTACATTGTTAAAAGGATGGATAAAAGAAAGTAAAGGATACAAGTTTGATGGATTGATGGATAGATTTAAAAAGGAATGGGTGCATAAATGAATGGATGGATGGATGGAACATCTTGAAATATATACTCAGGATATAAGATGTGTTACGGATCCCAGCTCAGTTCAGTTCAGTCGCTCAGTCGTCTCCAACTCTTTGCAACTCCCGTGAATCACAGCACACCAGGCCTCCCTGTCCATCACCAACTCCCAGAGTCCACCCAAACTCATGTACATCGAATCGGTGATGCCATCTAGCCATCTCATCCTTAGTCATCCCCTTCTCCTCCTGCCCCCAATCCCTCCCAGCCTCAGGTCTTTTCAAATGAGTCAACTCTTTNTCACTTCTCTTTTTTTCACAGCTATTTGTAAGGCCTCCTCAGACAGCCATTTTGCTTTTTTGCATTTCTATTCCTTGGGGATGGTCTTGATCCCTGTATCCTGTACAAAATCATGAACATCCTTCCATAGTTCATCCGGCACTCTATCTTTTAGATCTAGTCCCTTAAATGTATTTCTCACTTCCACTGCATAAGGGGTTGAATCTTCAGTTCAGTTCAGTTGCTCAGTCGTGTCCGACTCTTTGCGACCCCATGTATCCCAGCATGCCATGCCTCCCTGTCCATCACCAACTCCTGGAGTTCACTCAGACTTGTGTCCATCGAGTCAGTGATGCCATCTAGCCATCTCATGCTCTGTTGTCCCCTTCTTCTTCTGCCCCCCCAACCCTTCCCAGCATCAAAGTCTTTTCCAATGAGTCAACTCTTTGCATGAGGTGGCCAAAGTACACCTACCTAAATCATCTCTTTCTGTCTTCATAATCCTGAGGTTTGTGTTACTCAAAAATAACTTCTATTGCAGTAGCCTGTAGTTTATAGCAGTAGTTCTTAAAAGGAGGAGCTGCTTGGAACACTTGTGTAAACTACTAATTTATAGGCACCATTGTTCACATTCTGGTGCGGGAGGTCTGGAGTGTGGCTTAGGGTTTTTTTTATTTTAATTTATATTGGAGTATAGTTACTTTGCAATGTGGTGAAAGTTTATGCTGTACTGGAAAGTAAATAAGTTATAGGTATACATGTATCTTCACTTTTTAAAGTTTACTTCCCATTTAGGTCACCACACAGCATTGAATAGAGTTCCCTGTGCTTTATTGTAGGTTCTCATTCAGTTCAGTTCAGTCGCTCAGTCGTGTCCGACTCTTTGCGACCCCATGAACTCCAGCATGCCAGGCCTCCCTGTCCATCATCAACTCCCAGAGTTCACTCAGACTCACGCCCATCGAGTCAGTGATGCCATCCAGCCATCTCATCCTTGATCGGCCCTTTCTCCTCCTGCCACCAATCCCTCCTAGAATCACAGTCTTTTCCAATGAGTCAACTCTTCGCATGAGGTNGTGTTTGCTATGACCAGTGCATTTTCTTGGCAAAACTCTATTAGTCTTTGCCCTGCTTCATTCCATGTTATACACATACAAATATCCACTCTTTTTAAGATTCTTTTCCATAGAGGCCATTATAGAATATTGAGAAGAGATCCCTGTGCTACATAGTAGGTCCTTATTAGTTGTCTATTTTATATATAGTAGTGTATATACTATATATAAGCAAAGAGGGACTAAGGAGCCTCTTGATGAAAGTGAAAGAGGAGAGTAGAAAAGCTGGCTTAAAACTCAACATTCAAAGAACTGAGATCATGGCATCCGGTCCCATCATCTCATGGAAAATAGATGGGAAACAATGGAAACAGTGACAGACTTTATTTTGGGGGGCTCCAAAATCACTGCAGATGGTGACTGCAGCCATGAAATTAAAAGATGCTTGCTCCTGGGAAGGGAAGCTATGACCAACCTAGACAGCATATTAAAAAGCAGAGAGATTACTTTGCCAACAAAGATTTGAATAGTCAAAGCTATGGTTTTTTCAGTGGTCATGTATGGATGTGAGAGTTGGACCATAAAGAAAGCTGAGTGCCAAAGAATTGATGCTTTTGAACTGTGGTGTTGGAGAAGACTCTTGAGAGTCCCTTGGGCTGCAAGGAGATCAAACCAGTCAATCCTAGAGGAGATCGGTCCTAAATGTTCATTGGAAGGACTGATGCTGAAACTGAAGCTCCAATACTTTGGCCACCTAATGCAAAATACTGACTCATTATGAAAGACCCTAATATTGGGAAAGATTGAAGGCAGGAAGAGAAGGGGAGAACAGAGAATGAGATGATTGGATGACATCACTGACTTGATAGACATGAGTTTGAGCAAGCTCTGGGAGTTGATGACGGACAGGAAGGCCTGGTGTGCTGCAGTCCATGAGGTGGCAAAAAGTCAGACACGACTGAGTTACTGAACTAAACTGAGTGTGTATATGTCAGTCCCAGTCTTCCAGTTTGTCCCTTCCCCCTTGGTAAAGGGACCTCTCCCACCTTCAGATGTCCAAATTTAGATGTCTAGAAGGAGAAGAGGGCATCAGAGGATGAGATGGGATGGCATCACTGATGCAATGGACATGAACTTGGGCAAACATCAAGAGATGGTGAGGGACAAAGAGGCCTGGTGTGCTACAGTCCATGGGGTTGCAAAGAGCTGGACACAACTAACAAAAACCATACATTTATTTTCTCCATCTGTAACTCTATTCCTATTTTGTAGGTAAGTTCATTTGTATTCTTTGTTTTTGAAGATTCCACGTAAAAGTGACACCGCATGGTAACTGTCTTTCTCTGACTTCATTCAGATTCGGTATGATAATCTGTAGGTCTGTGTTGCTGCAAATGGCAGTCTTTCATTCATTTTTCTGACTGTGTAACATTCCGTTTTATATATTTACCACATCTTCTTTATCCATCCCTCTGTTGTTGGACATCTAGGTTGCTTCCATCTCCTGACCATTGCAAATAGTGTTTCAGTGAACAGCAGGGTGCATACATCATTTCAAATTATGGTTTTCTCTGAATACGTGGCCAGGAATGGGATTGTCGGATCATGTGCTAGCTGTATTTTTAGTTTTATTTTTGGAACTTCCATACTGTTCATACTATTCTCCAAAGTGACTAGACCAGTTAACCTTTCCACCCACCAACAGTATAGGAGCGTTCTCTTTTCTTCACACCCTCTCTAGCATTTATTGCTTGTAGATTTTTTTTGATGATAGCTATTCTGACTGGTGCGAAGTGATATCTCATTGTGGTTTTAATTTGCATTTCTCTATTAGTGATGTTGAACATCTTTTCATGTGCTTTTAAACCATCTGTATATCTTCTTTGGAAAGTCTGTTTAGATCATCCAAAGAGCTCCCTTGTTTTAGAACATGATAATATTGGTAATAATTGATCATATTTAACATAAGTACATTAAGTGCTTGCCTCTGGACCCTCTGCTAAACTCTTTATGTGCATCTTATGTGAAATCCCCCCAACAGCCTGAGAGATCTGGAGCTTTTATGATTCATCTAAATTTTATATAGAAATGGAGGGTTTAAGATGCTGAGTAGTTTTCGCAAGATTATGGAGCTGGTGAAGATCCCAGTCTAAGGATGTGGGAATCCCCAGATGGTTCTGACCGCACCCATGGGAGCCATGTTGGGTGGCAGGGTGGATGTGGGGGTGGCTTGTGGGTCTCTGTCTGTGGCATTTAAGGAAGTTAGGAGAGGACTGGGGTATGAGGAGGCCCCCGGTGATCTCTGGACGCCTCCAGGCACTTACAGGTGGTTCCTGCCTCCTCTGTCCTGGGAACTGGGAATCACTGTCCATGCAAAAATGACTCTGATGCTGATCATCTCTCCCCTGGACACCTGACAGCCTCCCTGCACTTCCCCTACCTGGGCCCACAGTGGATCCTCTAATCTATCCTCAAAGTGTAGCGAGAATCATCTTCGCTAAACACAGACTTCCTTGTTCAGAGTGAGCTGCCATTGCAGGGCCCCGCCCTCTGTCCTCTCCAGCCTCACTTTGTCCCACGCCCTTGCATCTCCTGGCAGCCACTAATTTACATTTCGTCTCTACAGATTTGCCCGTTCTGGACATTTCATCTAATTGGACTCTTACAATCTTTGCCCTTTTGTGTCTGGCTTCTTTCTCTCACATGGCTTCATACTTTCAAGGTGCATCCATGTGGAAGTGTGACGTCACTTCATACTTGTTCATGGTGGCATAATATTCCACTGCACAGATATCCACACTTAATTTTCCATTCATCAGTTGATGGACATTTGGGTTGTTTCTACCCTTTGGGTCTTATGAACGGTGCTGCTACAAACATTTGTGTACAAGCATCTGAGTACGTGCTTTTAATTCTTTTGGGTATTGACGAGTAATTCTTTGGCTAGTTGTGATGGTGGTGTGTGAATATGCACAATGTAGGAAGGGTTTCTATGTTCTCCTTTTCCCTGCATGCTACTGAGCAGGAGACCCTGTGGATCAGAGGAACGATGAATTCCTACTCATACTGCATCTCTGATGTGATGAAGGGCACTTGACTCCTCCAAATCCCATGCAGTTCCATACCTACTATTGAGCTCCTAAGACACAGGTATCATGCCCAGCATCTCAGAGAATAGAAAGGTCGTAATAAGTAGTGGGGTTTGAGAGAAGACTGAGAAGCAGAGATTTGGTCCTGCTCCAGCTCACAATTGTCTTCCTGGTGACTTCTGATGGGACATGCATATTTCTTTATTTCATCCATGCTCTCTAGGAGAGTATCTTTATTGACTCAGTTGTTCAGATCCTTCAGAGTACTTGCAGTTTCTACATAAACCACTTATAGTGCAGTGTAGATCCTGATGAAAGGTAAAAGGAAAATGCCCTTGTCGGGGGGAGAGAAGGGAATTGGGGGAGCATTCAGATGGGAAAAGATCCTTATCTACTTAGTAGGACCAGTGAGGGCCTCAGGGTGAAATTGATTTTGAGATGGAGCCAACCATTGATACTGATGAGACTATTGATAAAAGCAACTATTTCTTGAAGGGTAATGAAGGGGATGAGAAAATGGGGAAAGGAAAGCAGAAAGGAAGGAGGAAGGAAGGAAATGGGGAAGAGCCACAGGGTGAAGGGGACCCCGCTGAGGACAGACATTGCCCAGTCCCTGGTCTTCCTGGAGGAAGGGGAGCACACCGGAAGTTCCTGCCTGGCTCAGGGCAGCACAGTCCCACCTACCAGCCCCTACATGTGCTTGTGAGACCCACCCCCACCCCTCGCTGGGCACAGGGTTCAGGCTAGAGGTGTCCGGGGTGCAGAGTGCCCAGTCCACTCTGGCAGGAAGCTACTGCTGGTCCCTGGTCTCCATCAGTAACCACCTCTCCCTGAGTAATTTATTTATCTATTCATTCTCCTTACCCAGATTTTCATAAACTCCTCCAACCCTGTAGTGTATTCAGATGGAAATAAATGAGTTTAATTACTTAAAGTAAATTTGGAATTCAGGGGCGATTGCGTTCCATTTCTGCATGTGAGCCCAGCCACAGGAGAAAGTGTAAAATATTCAAGCCTTTGAAAGATTGCAGCCACTGGGCCTGGAAGACACTGGCATCATGCCTCCTGCTCCCTGGCTGTGCTCCAGAGCCAGGGTGCAGGAGATTGGCGCCCAGTGCTCGCCCAGCCCTGTCTGGGGAACAGGCACTGAGACTGCCTCAGTCCGCTCTCTCCTCTTGCCTCTTCCCCGAGGACTCTGGGGAGGTCCCAGATGGTTTCCGCTTTAACCTCTCCAGCCGCTTGCTGGGGCAGCTGATAATTTCGCTTTGCACCGATGATGCACGTGAGTGATCAGAAAATCTGTAACCAGAGGGGGAACCAGCTGCTAATGTCATAATACCAGGACAGTTTGGGTGAGACTTCCAGGGAAGGGGAATTTACAATTTAAATAAGAAAAATAATAAACTCTAAACGAACAGACCAGGGATGGATGCTCCGGCTGTGGTTGGGAAGGGGGTCTTCCTTACTGAACCTCCTGTTCTGTGAGGCACTGAGCTGTCTTGAGACTTGAGTGTGGCTGAAGGGGACTTGGAGGCCCTTGGAAGAAGGTGGGGAGGGGCCCCCTCGAGGGAAGAAGGGAGCCACGAGCTGCTGAGTAGCAGTCAGAACTGTTGAGTAGCAGCCCTTTGGCATCAAGCCGTGGCACCGGATGGGGGGGCCTCTCATGGCTTGGAGCATTTGCTTTGACGTCACACCTGACCTGGCCAACCATGAATTTAGTCCTAGATTCTCTGCCTCCAGAGTCAGCTCTTAACTGTCACACCTTCCTGCCATTCCCTTAGGGACCCCCAGAGACCTCCCCAGCTTTGCCACCATCCCAGGAACCTTCTGGCCTGGCGCATCTGTCTTCATGTACCTTCCCCCTCTCCCCAGCTTCATGGCTTGAGACGTTGTTTCCCTTCCCCAGATCCTCAGACACTCTGTGGGTCCCGGGCCTGGGGAGCAGCAGCAGGTGCAGAGACTCCTCTGCAGAGACCAGAAGCACGTTCTCTAAGCTGAACCACAATGGAGCACCCTAAGGTGGTGCCGGACCTCCTTGTTCTTGCACACTCTGGGTTCTTCCAGCGGGACGGCTGTGCCTTCCTGCCTGCTGACTCCCTTCAGCACAGACTCCCTCTGGAGCTGGTCACCCACACGGTCCCTCTCTCCATGTCAAAACGTATCCCTCCTGAGCAACAGTTCTCAGACCGCTCACCTTGGCAGGTGTGAACTACAGTTGCCCCATAGTCCCTACCATGGACAGAGGAGTCTGGCAAGTTACAGTCCTTGGCGTCACAAAGAGTCAAACATGACTGAGCAGTCAGACATGACTAAACAATAAACACACACACACACACACACACACACACACACACACACACAATCCCTACCACCTGCACATGAATGTTCACAGCATCACAATTCACACTTGCCAAAGGGTGGAAGCAGCCCCCTGTCCATCCCCTGATCAATGGATAAGCAAATTTGCTCTCTATCTATACAAAGAAATATCTTTTAGCCATAAAAAAGAATGAAGCACTGATACATTCTATAATATACAGAAACCTTGAAAACATTCTGCTAAGTAGGAAAAGTCAGGCACAAAAGGTCACATGTATTGTATGAATTCATTTCTATGAAATGTCTGGAATAAGTAAATCTATAGAGACAGAAAATAGACTGGACTGGTGGTTGCCTGAGGCTGGGGGGAAGGTGGGGATTGGGGAGTGACTGCTAATGGGTATGGGGTTTCCTTTTTGGGATGATGAAAGCGTTTGCCATTGCGAATGTACTGACTGCCAATGAGTTCCACTTGAAAATGGTTAAAGGGTGAATTTCATGTTGCATGTCTGTGCCTCTCTCATAACACCTATCCGTCTAGAGCTCTCTCTATATATACACAGGCACACTTTTCTATCTATCTGTCTAGAAAGGAGGGTAATGGGAAGGCCACACACGCAAGAACCAGGTTTCCTTCTCCATCTCTCATATACGCTCCATCCCTTTTCCTGAAACAGGAGCTTTCTTTTTCTTAGATCAGCACAGGCCTCCCCCACGCTGCCTCAGCCTCTCTCCTCTCCACTCCCCCAGGCCTGCTCATGATCACAAATGGTAGTTCTAAGAGTCTGTTGACCCACGCTCATCTTTCCTGAGGTCATTCGTAGAACAGGCATCCGAAGATTCATACCCTTCCCGCCTATTGTCCTGGTTACCTGGTGAGAGGGGCCCTGCTCACCTGGGATGGTGCTCTAACTCAGCTAGGGACTGGAGGAGAAAAGTTAAGCTGTTATGCAATGGTAGGTCACTTGAAGCCATGCAGTTGTCTTTCTTAGTGAAAGGAGGAAAGAGAAGACTTGAGAACAGCGCATCCCTCCCCAAATCCATTGCTACCTCATGTTAGATCTGTATGTAATAGGGTTTCCCAAGTGGTTGTAGTGGTAAAAACAAACAAACAAACAAAAACACTTGCCAATGCATAAGAGACTTAAGAGATGCAGGTTCAATCCCTGGGTTGGGAAGATCCCCTGGAGGAGGGCATGGCAACCCACTCCAGTATTCTTGCCTGGAGAATCCCATGGACAGAGGAGTCTGAGGGGCTACAGTCCGTGGGGTCACAAAGAGTTGGATACAACTGAAGCAACTGAGCACAGCACAACTGTGTGTGAGTGATCACATGACGGGTGGATCCAGGCCCATCCCTCTCTGCTGCCGGTGCTCACCAGCATCTTCACCAGAAACCTCATTTCTGAAGCACTCCTGGAGGGGTTAACAGAGGAGGGCAGGAATGGATGGTGGACATCTGGAGGTTTATAACTGCAGGGAGATGCTACCTCCCTGGGGTGTCTTTGGAAATGTGTGGTGAAATTTGGGCTTGTTACATTGACTGGGGAGGGGGTGCTTTTGGAATTTAGCACAGAGAGAAAAGAGAATGGGGACAATAAATGTACAGCAATGAGCAGACAGACCCACACAATAATTAGTCCATTCTAGCATGTCTGGAACACATTTATTGATTTTAAAAAAAAAAGGAGATCTAGATTCTACTACATGTCAAAGCTATGGTTTTTCCAGTAGTCACGTAAGGATGTGGCAGTTGGACCCTAAAGAAGGCTGAGTGCCCCCAAAGAATTGATGCNATTCTAGCATGTCTGGAACACATTTATTGATTTTAAAAAAAAAAGGAGATCTAGATTCTACTACATGTCAAAGCTATGGTTTTTCCAGTAGTCACGTAAGGATGTGGCAGTTGGACCCTAAAGAAGGCTGAGTGCCCCCAAAGAATTGATGCTTTCAAATTGTGGTATTGGAGAAGACTCTTGAGGGTCTCTTCGACTGCATGGAGATCAAACCAGTCAATCTGAAAGGAAATCAAGCCTGAATATACATTGGAAGGACTGATGCTGAAGCTCTAATCCTTTGGCCGCCTGATGTGAAGAGCTGACTCATTCGAAAAGACACTGATCCAGGGAAAGATTGAAGGCAGGAGAAGGGGACGACAAAGGATAAGGTGGTTCCATGGCACCACTGACTCAATGGACATGAATCTGAACAAACTCCTGGAGAGAGTGGAGTACAAAAGAGGCTGGCATGCTGAAGTCCATGGAGTAGTAGAGAACAGGACTTAGCAACTGAACAACAGCAGCAACATGTTTGATTTAATCACTGCCAAGGACTATCACAGCTATTTGTAAGGCCTCCCCAGACAGCCATTTTGCTTTTTTGAATTTCTTTTCCATGGGGATGGTNAAGTCAGGCAGGTTGATTCCTCCAGTTCCACTCTTCTTTCTCAAGATGGCTTTGGCTATTCGAGGATTTTTGTACTTCCATACAAATTGTGAAATTATTTGTTCTAGTTCTGTGAAAAATATCGTTGATAGCTTGATAGGGATTGCACTGAATCTATAGATTGCTTTCGGTAGTAAACTCATTTTCACTATATTGACTCTTCCTATCCATGAACACAGTATATATCTCCATCTATTAGTGTACTCTTTCTTTCACCAGTGTTTTATAGTTTTCTATATATAGATCTTTTGTTTCTTTAGGTAGATATATTCCTGAGTATTTTATTCTTTTCATTGCAATGGTGAATGGAATTTTTTCCTTAATTTCTCTACTTTCTCATTATTAGTGTATAGGAATGCAAGGGATTTCTATGTGTTGGTTTTATACCCTGCAACTTTACTATACTGTATTCATTGATTAGCTCTAGTAATTTTCTGGTGGAGTCTTCAGGGTTTTCTATGTAGAGGATCATGTCATCTGCAAAGGGTGAGAGTTTTACTTCTTTTCCAATTTGGATTCCTTCTATTTCTTTTTCTGCTGATTGCTGTGGCCAAAACTTCCAAAACTATGTTGAAAAGTAGTGGTGAGAGGGGAAATGCTTTCAATTTTTCACCACTGAGGATAATGTTTGCTGTGGGTTTGTCATATATAGCTTTTATTATGTTGAGGTATCTTCCTTCTATTCCTGCTTTCTGGGTTTCTTTTAATCATAAATGGATGTTGAATTTTGTCTAAGGCTTTCTCTGCATCTATTAAGATAATCATATGGCTTTTATTTTTCAATTTGTTAATGTGGTATATTACACTGATTGATTAGTGGATATTGAAGAATCCTTGCATCCCTGGGATAAAGCTCACTTGGTCATGATGTATGATCTTTTTAATTTGTTGTTGGATTCTGACTGCTAGAATTTTGTTGAGGAAGAGAGCCATGAAGAGATACCCCACATCCAAGGTAAGAGAAACCGAAGTAAGACAATAGGTGTTGCAAGAGGGCATCAGAGGAGAGAGACACTGAAACCATACTCACAGAAAACTAGTCAATCTAATCACACTAGGACCATAGCCTTGTCTAACTCAATGAAACTAAGACATACCCATGGGACCACCCAAGATGGGTAGGTCACGGTGGAGAGGTCTGACAGAATGTGGTCCACTAGAGAAGGGAATGGAAAACCACTTCAGTATTCTTGCCTTGAGAACCTCATGAACAGTATGAAAAGGCAAAATGATAGGATACTGAAAGAGGAACTCCCCAGGTCAGTAGGTGCCCAATATGCTACTGGAGATCACTGGAGAAATAACTCCAGAAAGAATGAAGGGATGGAGCTAAAGCAAAAACAATACCCAGCTGTGGATGTGACTGGTGATAGAAGCAAGGTCCAATGCTGTAAAGAGCAATACTGCATGGGAACCTGGAATGTCAGGTCCATGAATCAAGGCAAATTGGAAGTGGTCAAACAACAGATGGCAAGAGTGAACATCGACATTCTAGGAATCAGCAAACTAAAATGGACTGGAATGGGTAAATTTAACTCAGATAACCATTATATCTACTACTGTGGGCAGGAATCCCTTAGAAGAAATGGAGTAGTTATCATGTTCAACAAGAGTCCAAAATGCAGTAGATGGATGCAGTCTTAAAAACGACAGAATGATCTGTTCATTTCCAAGGCAAACCATTCAATATGACAATAATCCAAGTCTATGTCCCAACCAGTAACATTGAAGAAGCTGAAGTTGAATGGTTCGATGAAGACCTACAAGACCTTTTAGAACTAACACCCAAAAAAGATGTCCTTTTCATTATAGGGGACTGGAATGCAAAAGTAGGAAGTCAAGAAACACCTAAAGTAACAGGCAAATTTGGCCTCGGAATGCAGAATGAATCAGGGTAAAGACTAATAGAGTTTACCAAGAAAATGCACTGGTCATAGCAAACACCCTCTTCAACAACAAAAGAGAAGACTCTACACATGGACATCACCAGATGGTCAACACCGAAATCAGATTGATTCTATTCTTTGCAGCCAAAGATGGAGAAGCTCTATACAGTCAGCAAAAACAAGACCCAGAGTTGACTGTGGCTCAGAGTATGAACTCCATATTGCCAAATTCAGACTTAAATTGAAGAAAGCAGAGAAAACCATTAGACCAGTCAAGTATGACCTAAATCAAATGATTATACAGTGAAGTGAGAGAGAGATTTAAGGGACTAGATCTGATAGATAAGTGCCTGATGAACTATGGATGGAGGTTCGTAACATCATAGAGGAGACAGGGATCAAGACCATTCCCATGGAAAAGAAATGCAAAANACTCTACATATGGACATCACCAGATGGTCAACACCCAAATCAGATTGATTATATTCTTTGCAGCCAAAGCTGGAGAAGCTCTATACAGTCAGGAAAAACAAGACTGGGAGCTGACTGGCTCAGATCATGAACTCCTTATAGCCAGGTTCACAATTAAATCGAAGAAAGTAGGGAAAACCGCTAGATCATTCAGGTAGGACCTATATAAAATCCCTTATGATTATACAGTGGAAGTGAGAAATAGACTTAAGGGACTAGATCTGATACAGTGCTTGATGAACTATGGACGAAGGTTCGTGACATTGTACAGGAGACAGGTATCAAGAACATCCCTATGGAAAGGAAATGCAAAAAAGAAAAATGGCTATCTGGGGCGTCGTTACAAATAGCTGTGAAATAAGTGAAGTGGAAAGCAAAGTAGAAAAGGAAAGATATAAGCAACTGAATGCAAATTTCCAAAGAATAGCAAGGAGAGATAAGAAAGGCTTCTTCAGCTATCAATGCAAAGAAATAAAGGAAAACAACAGAATGGGAAAGAATAGGTATCTCTTCAAGAAAATTAGAGATACCAAGGGAACATTTCATGCAAAGATGGGCTCAATAAAGGACAGAAATGGTATGGACCTAACAGAAGCAGAAGATATTAAGAAGAGGTGGCAAGAATACACAGAAGAACTGTACAAAAAAGATCTTCATGACCCAGATAATCACGATGGTGTGATCACTCACCTAGAGCCAGACATCCTGGAATGTGAAGTCAAGTGAGCCTTAGAAAGCATCACTATGAACAAAGCTAGTGGCTGTGATGGAATTCCGGGTGAGTTATTTCAAATCCTGAAAGATGATGCTGTGAAAGTGATGCACTCAATATGCCAGCAAATTTGGAAAACTCAGGAGTGGCCACAGAACTGAAAAGGTCAGTTTTCATTCCAATCCAAAAAAAGCAATGACAAAGAAAGCTCAAACTACGGCACAACTGCACTCGCTCACATACTAGTAAAGTAATGCTCTAAATTCTCCAAGCCAGGCTTCAGCAATATGTGAACCGTGAATTTCCAGATGTTCAAGCTAGTTTTAGAAAAGGCAGAGGAACCAGAGATCAAATTGCCAACATCTGNGCAGTGGCCACAGGACTGGAAAAGGTCAGTTTTCATTTCAGTTCCAAAGAAAGGCAATGCCAAAGAATGTTGAAACTATCACACAATTGTACTCATCTCATACGCTAGCAAAGTAATGCTCAAAATTTTCCAAGCCAGGCTTCAACAGTACATGAACTGTGAACTTCCATATGTTCAAGCTGGATTTAGAAAAGACAAAGGAACCAGAGATCAAATTGCCAATATCCATTGGATCATAGAAAAAGGAAGAGAGTGCCACAGAAACATCTGCTGCTGCTGCTGCTGCTAAGTTGCTTCAGTTGTGTCCGACTCTGTGCGACCCCATAGATGGCAGCCCACCAGGCTCCTCCGTCCCTGGGATTCTCCAGGCAAGAATACTAGAGTGGGTTGCCATTTCCTTCTGCAGCATAAATATATACTTCTGTTTTACTGACTACTGCAAAACCTTTGACTGTGCGAATCACGACAAACTGTGGAAAATTCTTAAAAAGATGGGAATACTACCTGATCTGCCTCCTGAGAAATCTGTATGTAGGTCAAGAAGCAACAGTTAGAACTGAACATGGAACAATGGACTGATTGTAAATCGAGAAAGGAGTATGTCAAGGATGTATATTTTTGCCCTGCTTATTTAACTTATATGCAGAATGCATCATGCGAAATGGTGGGCTGGATGAAGCACAAGCTGGAATCAAGATTGCTGGGAGAAATATCAATAACCTCAGATATGCAGATGACACCACCCTTATGACAGAAAGAGAAGAAAAACTAAAGAGCTTCTTGATGAAAGTGAAAGAAGAGAGTGAAAAAGTTGCTTTAAAACTCAACATTCAGAAAACTAAGATCATGGCATCTGGTCTCATCACTTCATGGCAAATAGATGGAGAAACAATGGAAATAGTGAGAGATTTTATTTTGGGGGCTCCAAAATCACTGCAGATGGTGACTACAGCTATGCAATTAAAAGACGCTTGCTCCTTGGAAGAAAAGGTATGACCAACCTAGACAGCATATTGAAAAGAAAAGATGTTACTTTGCCAACTAAAGTCTGTCTAGTCAAAGCTATGGTTTTTCCAGTGGTCATGTATGGATGTGAGAGTTGGACTGTGAAGAAAGCTGAGCACCAAAGAATTCATGCTTTTTAACTGTGGTGTTGGAGAGGACTTTTGAGAGTCCCCTGGACTGCAAGGAGATCCAACCAGTCCATCCTAAAGGAAATCAGTCCTGAATATTCATTAGAAGGATTGATGCTGAAGCTGAAACTCCAAATAATTTAACCACCTGGTGTGAAGAACTGACTCATTGGAAAAGACCCTTATGCTGGGAAACACTGAGTGGGAGAAGGGGTCGACAGAGGCTGAGATGGTTGGAATGGCATCACCGACTCGATGGACGTGAGTCTGAGTGAGCTCTGGGAGTTGATGATGGACAGTGAAGCCTGGCGTGCTGCAGTCCATGGGGTTGCAAGGAGTTGGACATGGCTGAGCGATTGAACTGAAGTAAGTGAGACTGAGAAAGACAAATACCTTATGATATCACAAATGAACTTACTTACAAAACAGAAATAGAAACACAGATGTAGAAGACAAATTTATGGTTACCAAAGGAGAAAGGAGATGAGGAGGGATAAATTGGGAGATTGAGACTGACATATATACACTACTGTATATAAAATAGATAGCTAATAAAGACCTATTGCATAGCACAGGGAACTCTCTCAATACTCTGTAGCGGCCTCTATGGGAGAAGGATCTAAAAAGTGGATATATCTATGTGTGTGTGTGACTGATTCACTTTGCTATGCACCTGAAATTGACACAACATTGTAAATCAACTGTACTCCAATTAAAATTAATTTTAAATAAAGCAATTGGAATATCTGTCAAAAAGCTGCTATTTTTTAAAGGACTGGGAGTTCCTGACTTTATAGCTGAATTCTAATCCTTCAGTCAGAGTTGTTTATTATAATTCCAGAAGATTTTTTTTAAAAGCTGTATGTGCTCAGTTGCTCAATAGTGTCCAACTCTTTGCAACCCCATGGACTGTATCCCACCAGACTCCTCTCTGTCCATGGAATTTTTCAGGCAAGAATACTGGAGCGGGTGGCCATTTCCTGCTCCAGGGGGTCTTTCTGACCCAAGGATTGAGCCTTTCCTCTCCTGCACTGCCAGGCAAATTCTTTAACACTGTACCACCTGAGAAGCCCCCATACCACAGTTGATCTTAGCCAAAAGGCCGAAAAGCAGCCTTTTTAAAAGGTAAGATGCTTACTTCATTTTCTGAAGATAAAGTGTGCAGATACTGCTTTAAATATTTCATAAGAATTAATCCTCACTGCAGTCTTATGAGGCTATTACAGGGAAGAAAACTGAAGCACAGAAATCTTGAGTAACTTCCCCAAGATCAAGTAACTAGTACATGTTTTAGCTGGGATTTTAACCAGACAGTTTGGTTCCAGTGCCCGAGGTCTGAACTCTTACCTACCCTGTTCTTTGTTATCTTTAAGCTAAAACTGAAGGAAGCTAGCTAGCTCTCTGGTTCTGTAGGGACTTTCTTAGTTGTATGAAGTACACCCCTTGAAAGGCCTAAAATCTGACTTCCCCCAGTGACTGCTAACAAGGAGTAGGCAATCCAGCCTTCTAGAAGGAGGGGGAAGGTGAGTTTGGTGGAGTTAGAATCGAATTTTAAAGCAAGGGAGCAGAGAGTTGGTAGACAGATTCCCTCTTTACCCTGCTCTCCAGTGGATTCTTCCAAACTCTGGTGTTTGTTTTGACTGTCCAGAGACCTGCTGTGCTCTGGAGAACCAGCTGGGCTTCTTCACGAAGCACAGCCCACGTTAGTGACACACCATTCATCTTTTTCTGCTTCACTCTGCTTCTCCCTCACTCAGACCCCGGATACCACATCTCCAAACTAAGAAATAGCACTGAAGTTTCACCTCAAACTCAGCTTTTTAGGAAACCAGGCTGCAGCAGAATCTGAAGACGAAATTCCTAAAATAAGAAGTGTATAAGGCAAATAAACATAGAAAAAGTGCTCTGACTCATAAGCCATTAAGATAATGCGTATTAAACCATGGTGATAAAATAGACAATTTTATCTATTTTATAAATATTTTATAGAATATTTCTTTCATATTTATATAAAATATATATTTATATTTATAAAATAGACAATTGAATGTTAATTTGGCAAAAAATTGAAAAGATGAGTAATACCTAATGCTGATGAGATATGGGGAAGTAGGCTTTCGTATGAAGGCCAGATGGTGGGGAAATGAAATTCTGCGTACTTCTACAAAGTGATCTGGCAGAGTGTATTCAAATATTAAGTGTAGACAATCTTTCAGCCGGCATCTTTGCAACATATGCGTTAGTTCATATGTTTATACATTTAAAGACATTTCTTGCTGTATTGTCGTAATAGTAGAAAATAGGAGACAAGCAGAATGTCCATTTAATGAAAGATATTTGAAAAAAAATATGGTATATCCATATTTTGGAGTGTGTTTGGCCCTGGAAAGATAGTTCTGATATATTACAAATGAAAAAAACAAATTGTAGAATAATGTATATAATAATGATCCTATTTTTATACTACACAACAAACCAGAAAAAAAAAAACCCTATATATTTACATAAGGGTTTTCTTTAGGGTGAAGAAAAACATGTGGAATGATACAATAGACTGTTAGCACTGTCTCAGAGGCTTGAGATAGAGAGTGGAGATAATTACTAACCTCTTCCTTATGTATACTGTGTGATTTGTATGCTCAGCTATTACAGTGAACATTAAGACAGATGTGATGAGAACCCAGCAGCTTTCCCTAAAATCAAATTGCAGGCAAGGGCAATAATTCCTTTTCAACCTTGATTCCTTCTTATGATTTTTTTTCAACATTGTTCTAAGAGTTCTCTAGCTAATGGAATAAGATTTAAAAAAAAAAGGAAATAAAATGTATATTGACTGGGAAGGAAGAATTAAGACTATCTTTGTTGCAGATAACATGATTTATGTAGAAACTCTCAAAGAATTGTAAAAAAAAAAACAAAACAACAAAAAAACCCCAAAACCTCCTGGAACTAATAAGCAGTCTTATTGAGGTTTCTCACTGGAAAAGACCCTGATGCTGGGAAAGATTGAGGACAGGAGGAGACCAAGGGCAACAGAGGATGAGATGGTTGGATGGCATCAGTGGACATGGTTTGAGCAAACTCGGGGAAATAGTGAAGGAAGGAAGCCTGGCAGGCTACAGTCCATGGGGTTGCAAAGAGTTGGACAAGACTTAGTAACTGAACAACAACATTAAGATTTCAGGATTCAAGGTTAATATACAAGTCAGTCATTCCCTGTATACCAGCAATGAACAAGTAGAAATTAAAATTAAAAAATATATATACCATTAGCATTCAGAAAAATGAAATACTTGAGTGCAAATCTAACAAAATTTGTAGATCTATATGAAAAAAAACCACAAACCTCCGGTGAATTAAAGAAGAACTAAATAAATAAAGAGGTGTTCCATGTTCATAGGAAAACTCAATATTGTCAAGATGTCAGTTCTTCCCTATTTGATCTATGGATCCAGTGCAGTGCCACCACCACCCACCAATCCTTGGAATTTACCCAAAGGAGTTGAAAAAGTATGCCCACACAAAAACCTGCCTGCAGTCGTTTGGTGGTGGTTTAGTCCCTCAGTCGTGTCCGACTCTTTGCAGCCCCAGGGACTGTAGCCCATTAGGCTCCTCTGTCCATGAGATTTTCCAGGCAAGAATACTGAAGTGGGTTACCACTTCCTTCTCCAGAGGATCTTCCCGACCCACATCTCTTGTGTCTCTTGCATTGGCAGGCAGGTTCTTTTCTGACTGAGCTAGGAGAGAAGCCGCAGCTGTATTTATAATTGCCAAAACCTGGAAGCAACCAAGATATCCTTTAGTAGATGAATGGATAAGTAAACTGTGGTACATCTTGTCAGTGGAATATTATTCAGAGCTAAAAGAAACGAGCAATCAAGCCAAGCAAAGACATGGAGGAAACTTAAATGGGTATTAATGGGTAAAAGAAGTCAGCCTGGAAAGGCTGCTTAACATGATTCCAACTGTATGGCCACCTGGATAAGGCAAAATTTTGGAGACTGTGAATAGTGCTGTGGTGCCAGGGATTAAGCAGGAGAGAAAGATGAATAGGCAAAACACAGAGGACTTTTAGGGCAGTGAAAATACTCTGATACTCCAATGGCGGACATAATGTCACTTTGCATTTGTCAAAATCTACAGAATTTAGAACACCAAGAGTAAAGCCTAGTGCGAACTGTGCACTTGGGGTGATAATGATGTGCGATATAGGTCATCAGTTCTAACAAATGTACCACTCTGGTGGGATGTTGATAAAGAGGGAGGCTATGCATGTGTGGGGACAAGGGCTTTATGAGAAAATCTGTACTTTCCTTGCAATCTTGCTGTGAATCTAAAAATGTTCTTAAAAATAAATGAGGATAGAAAGATGGATAAAATAATTTTAAATGTGTATGTCTTTATTAAAATTAATTTACTTATTTTGGATCGTGCTGGGTCTTCATTGAGGTGCACAGGCTTCTCGTCGCAGTGGCTTCTCTCGTTGCAGAGCACAGGCTCTAGAACACACGGGCTTCAGTATTTGTAGCACTTGGGCTCCGTAGTTGTGGTTGATTACAGGCTCAGTAGTTGCCGCTCATGGGTTCAGTGGACATGGTCCACAGGCTTAGGTGTTTTCCACAGGCAGATTCCTATCCACTGAGCCACCAAGGAAGTCCTCTGTTGCTGTTTTAAATTTGTCTTCATTGGATCTTAGTTGTGGCGCGCAGAACCTTTGACCTTCTTTGCAGCACGCAGGATCTTTAGGTGCAGATCGCAAACTCTGGTGGAAGCAAGTGGGATCTAGTTCCCTGATCAGAGGTTGTACCCTGCATTGTGAGCATGGAGTCTTAGCCATTAGACCACCACGGAGGTCCCTATTGTTTTAATAAGGAAGACTGAAAACAATATAGACATTTGTCAACAGAAGAACATTCCAGTACATCCTATGCAGTCGTTAAAAAGACTGAAGTTGATAAGTATGTACTCATATGGAACGCTGTGCATGATTACCAGAAAATAGTATTGTTAAATGATATTAATATTGTGTTTTATTGCATATTCCAGTAATATTTCTCATAATAATTATCCCTGAGAAATAGTATCATAAGGAGCTTTTAAATATTTATCACCCTTACATTTCCTAGAATAGCAAATTGTCTGTTTGATCAAGAAAGTAATAATGAAAAAAAATGCTGATAGTTTCTGAAATTTTCTCCATGATTATGTATCTATTTTCATAGGAAAAACAAATGAACAAGAAATTAAATTCACCTATGCAGTGAACTGAGAATTTTATTATATATGTATATCTTAACCCTAAACACAAATCTGCATCAAATTGTTTTATTTTATATCCTGCCTGTTTCTGATAGGAATTAATGTACCTTTTGCCCAAGCTAAAGAACCCTTTCAATGTATTCAAAATAACATATGCACGATAAGAACTCAGTGAACACTTGCCCAAATAGCAATTGCCTTTAAGAAATACATTTTGTGTGTATGATAGGAAATTTGGGATGCTCTGAAGTATGGGGATACTTTTGAACTGTGGTGTTGGAGAAGACTCTTGAGACTCCCAAGGAGATCCAACCAGTCCATCCTAAAGGAGATCAGTCTGAGGTGTTCATTGGAAGGACTGATGCTGAAGATGAAACTCCAATACTTTGGCCACCTCATGCAAAGAGTTGACTCATTGGAAAAGACTCTGATGCTGGGAGGGATTGGGGGCAGGAAGAGAAGGGGACGACAGAGGATGAGATGGCTGGATGGCATCACCGACTTGATGGACGTGAGTTTGGGTGAACTCTGGGAGTTGATGATGAAGAGGGAGGCCTGGCGTGCTGCGATTCATGGGGTCGCAGAGTCAGACACAACTGAGCTGAAATGAAGGTATGGTGGCACAGAAATAGGTAGCTAGTGGGAAGCTGCTGTGTAGCACAGGGAGCTCAGCTCAGGGCT
This sequence comes from Neotragus moschatus, assembly GCA_006410615.1. Taxonomy (NCBI): domain Eukaryota; kingdom Metazoa; phylum Chordata; class Mammalia; order Artiodactyla; family Bovidae; genus Neotragus; species Neotragus moschatus. The sequence goes on from SJYA01002915.1 coordinate 906,274, forward strand.
CTGTGATGACTGGAGGGGGGAGATGGATGGAGGTGGGAGGGACGTCAAGAGGGGAGCAATATATGTACATATAGTGAAATTAAAAGCCGCTTACTCCTTGGAAGGAAAGTTGTGACCAACCTAGACAGCATATTAAAAAGCAGAGACAGTACTTTGCCAACAAAGGTCTGTCTAGTCAAGGCNGTTGGTGATGGACAGGGAGGCCTGGCATGCTGCAATTCACGGGGTCACAAAGAGTCAGACATGACTGAGTGACTGAACTGAACTGAATTGAACTGATATATCATTATCTGTTGATTTTCCTACCACTGCCAAGGATTATTATCTCTATCATACAAACAAGGAAATCACCTTTCATGCTAGACCAAATTCACAGAAATGTTTATAGTAAAGCAAGGATTGAGACCCATGTCTTCTGAATCTTAGCTCAGTGCTCTACCAACTCGTTCCTAGCTATTTGTGACTCCAACATGAATTTTAAATTGCATCATAATTGTGGACGTATGTTAGTCTGGGGCAATTAAAAACTTTTTTTCCACAATATAGCTCAGGTAGTTTAAAGCATAGCCTCCATTCCATCTTGGGTCTGATCATATAATTGTTAACAAAGCTCTCAACTTCTAGGTGCAAGTCAAAGAAATGAGAGGAAGTAAAAAAGCAGTTAATGTGAATTGTGTATGAGAAAGAATAGAAATGTGATTCTTCTTGTCAGTCTTGAATATTAGAAGTAAAAAACAAAAACAAAAACTGAAAACCCTAATATTCTTCCAAATTCAAGTTAATGTTGGACAAAGACATAAGAAACATGCTTCACTGCAAAACCAATAGATATAAGTCAATTTTTAATAGTACTCAGTAATTTTTTCTTTTTACCTGGTTTTGTTTATCTTTTATAACTTCTTCAGCTTGCTCACATTCCTCAAAAACTTGTTCTTTGTTATCTTCATCAGCTGCCATGACTCCCTAATTATTATAAAAAATAAATACTTCACAAACTAGTACAGCCACTATGGAGAACAGTGTGGAGATGCCTTTAAAAACCGGAAATAGAACTGCCTTATGATCCAGCAATCCCACCGCTGAGCATACATACAGAGGAAACCAGAATTGAAAGAGACACGTGTACCCCAGTGTTCATTGCAGCACTGTTTACAAAAGCCAGGACTTGGAAGCAACCTAGATGTCCTTCAGCAGATGAAGGGATAAGAATGCTGTGGTACATATACACAATGGAATACTACTCAGCTATTAAAAAGTATGCATTTTAATTGGTTCTAATGAGGTGGATGAAACTGGAGCCTATTATACAGAGTGAAGCAAGTCAGAAAGAAAAACATAAATACAGTACATTAATGCACATATATGGAATTTAGAAAGATGGTAACGANGGATAAGAATGCTGTGGTACATATACACAATGGAATACTACTCAGCTATTAAAAAGTATGCATTTTAATTGGTTCTAATGAGGTGGATGAAACTGGAGCCTATTATACAGAGTGAAGCAAGTCAGAAAGAAAAACATAAATACAGTACATTAATGCACATATATGGAATTTAGAAAGATGGTAACGATGACCCTATATGTGAGATAGCAAAAGAGACACCGATGTAAAGAACAGACTTTTGGACTCTGTGGGAGAGGGCAAGGGTGGGATGATTTGAGAGAATAGCATTGAAACATATATATTATCATATGTAAAATAGATAGCCAGTCCAGATTTGATGCATGAGGCAGGGTGCTCAGGGCTGGTGCACTGGGATGACCCTGAGGGATGGGATGGAGAGGGAGGAAGGAGGGGGATTCAAGATGTGGAACACATGTACACCCATGGCTGATTCATGTCAGTGTATGGCAAAAACCACCACAATATTGTAAAGTAATTAGCCTCCAATTAAAATAAACAAATACTTCAAAAATGGTACATACACACAAGAAAAAATATCTTTTACCCTTTTATGGATAAAACATCTCTTCTTTGCTATATCTTTTCCCCTACCACCAAAGTCTTCATTATCACGTGAACTATATTCAAACAAATTCTGTATTTCAAATAACTTTCACATCCATAAATATTTAAAAGATTCTAAAACTCTTTTGCATTTCAATACCATAATAGAACATAATAGGTATTAACATTCCTTTGCAGTTCTCATCTCAATCATGATATGACACTCCATTTTAAAAGACTATTCAGTCCTCTAGACTTTTTCCAAAGGCTTTAATTTAAATATTTAATTCTCCTTATTATACTCCAAGAATGTAATGGAGTGAAAATATCTCCAAACACCTTTCCTCTATGATAACAGAGGTTTTCACAAAACGTCCCCTGAATTCATACGCTAGAACATGAAAAACAAAATTCATATTTATTTCCAAAACTCCCTGATTGAAATGGCATTCTCTTCAAATATGAATATAGGCAACAAGTCACATGGTGCTTGTAGCACCTGTGACAAGCCACCAGGGCATGTGCCTCAATTACCGAAGCCCTTGTGCCTCAGAGTCACGCTCTGCAACAGGAGAATCCAGCACCTTGGGAAGCCCAATCACTGCAACCAGAGAGCAGCCCTCCCTCCCACACCTAGAGAAACGCCCGCACAGCAGTGGAGACACAGTGCAGCCAAAACTCAATCAGCTACTTAACTTTTAAAACGTCACCAGGACGGCATACAGTTTCGTAAAATATTTTATAACTCTCCCAGAGAACCTGAAACATTACTTGTGCTTAACCCTGCTTCAAAATTACGACAGCTATTAAACTCATGACCATAATAATATGTTTTATAATAAACTGTAGTATACTGGTAAAGTGGAAAGTGAAGTAGTGTTAGTCACTCAGTGTCCGACTCTGCGAACCCATGGACTTTAGCCCAACAGGCTCCTCTATCCATGGGATTCTCCAGGCAAGAATACTGGAGTGGGTTGCCATGCCCTTTTCCAAGAGATCTTTATGACCTAAGGATCGAACCACAGGCTCTTGGGTCTCCTGCACTGGCAGGCAGGTTCTTTACCACTAGCGCCACCTGGGAAGGTATCATATACTGGTATACATTACTAAATTAAAAATTTGCTTTTTAAATAACACTGATAATCATATTTCAATATAATTGGTTTCCTTTATAATTCTCTGTATTTTGTTTTAGGCTACTTAAAAAACTTTTTGAGAAAAGCTCATAGGCTTTATCAAACTGGTATCAAAAGAGTAAGAACTCTTGCCTGCATATGAATTTACTGAAATGGAGAAGTCCCAGATCAAATATGACACAAAGAATATCACAACTATTTTTACTGTTTTAGAAGCATATTAATAATGTGCCTAGTAACACAATCTTCCAAGATTTCAATTGACTAAATTCTCACTATTTCTATAGAACAAACAGAAAAGAGAGGTATTCCTCTTTAAAAATGCAATAGAAGATTAGCAAAAAATTAATTATGGCTTAGTTTACTCAGTGTGAACTCAAGCAGTGTCCAAAAAATGGGTCATATGGTAATTCTACTTTCAATTTTTTGAGGATTCTCCATAACTATTTTCCATAGTGAATGCACCAATTTACATTCACATCAAGAGTGCACAAGGGTTCCCTTTTCTCCACATCCTCACAGCATTTGTTAACTCTTGTCTTTAGGATGATGGCCATTCCAATAGATGTAAGATGTTATCTCACTGGGATTTCAATTTACATTGCACTAGTGATTAGTAAGAGAAGGCAATGGCACCCCACTCCAGTACTCTTGCCTGGAAAATCCCATGGATGGAGGAGCCTGGTAGGCTGCAGTCATGGGGTCGCGAAGAGTCGGACACAACTGAGCGATTTCACTTTCACTTCTCACTTTCATGCATTGGAGAAGGAAATGGCAACCCACTCCCATGTTCTTGCCTGGAGAATCCCAGGGACAGGGAAGCCTGGTGGGCTGCCGTCTATGGGGTTGCACAGAGTCGGACACGACTGAGGCAACTTAGCAGCAGCAGCAGCAGTGATTAGTAATGTTGAGTATCTTTTCATGTTCCTATCAATCTTTCATATATCTTCTTTGGAGAAATGTCTTAAATCCTTTCGTCCAGTTTTTAATTGAGTTATTAGATAATTTGGTATTGAGTTTCATGAGTTCTTTATATATTTTGGACATTAACCCCTTATCAGATATACTGCAGCTTTGCCTGTGGCTCAGCAGGTAAAGAATCCATCCACAATGCAGGAGACACAGGAGACACGCTTTTGATCTCTGATTGAGAAGATCCCTTGGAGAAGGAAATGGCAGCCCACTCCAATGGACTGGATTTTCCTGCCTGGAAAATCCCATGCACGGAGGAGCCTGGCGGGCTACAGTCAAAAGGGTGGCAAAGAGTCTGACATGACTAAGCACTGTACATATACATGCATCAGATATATGGTTTGGAAATATTTTTTTCCATTCTATAGGCTATCTTTTTACTTTGTTTATGTTTTCTTTTGCAGCACAGAAGTTGTTTAGTTTAAAATGGCCCTGTAACTTCACAACTTCACTTCTGGAAATGCATCCAAAGGAAAAGAAAACTCCAACTTGAAAAGATTTCTGAATCCCCTGTTCATTGCAGCATTATTTACAATAGCCAAGACATGGAAATAACCTATGTGTCCATCAGTGGATGAATGAATAGATAAACAAATTGTGGTGTGTGTGTGTGTATAGTGATTATATTCATTGTGATATTATTCAGCCATAAAAAAATGAGGAAATTCTACCATTTGCAACAACATTGATGGACCTTGAAGGCATGATGTTAAGTCAGACAGAGAAAGAAAAATATTGTATGATCTCACATAGAGAGTCTAAAAAAAATAAAATAAATAAAATTCATAGAAGAAAAAGATCAGATTTGTGCTTACCAGAGGTAGAGGGTGGTATGGAAGGTAATTTGGAGGACAGTGGTCAAAAGCTACAAATTTCCAGTTATAAGATAAATAAGTAGTAGGTAGTAATGTACATCACGACGACTGTAGCTAACACTGCTATGATACATAAGGAAGTTGTTAACAGAGTAAATCCTGAGTTCTTATCACAAGGAGAAATTTTTTTCTGTCTTTCCTTTTTATTGTATCTATATTACAAGATGGATGTTAGCTGAACCTAATATGGTAATCACTTCATAATACGTGAGTCAAGCCATCATGCTATAAACTTATACAGTAGTGTATGTCAATTATTTTTCAGCAACACCAGAGAAAAAAAAGAAGCAGCAGCAGTCATGAAGCACCTAGATCTTGGCTTCTAATCTATTTTCCAATGAAAGCATCTCCTTTGAGCAAAAAGGAGCCCTCAAAAGGGCAGGAATACACAAGATGAGCATGGAGCTCTCAGTGGCTAAAGGTACATAAAGATGATTTATCAAGTAAGTAAATATGTGGAGGACAATAGGAGCCAGGTTCTTCATTGTCAGAGAAGGTGATTGTAAATATGGAAAGGGAAAAAAATAGAATTAATGCTACAAAATGGAACTGGAGATATCAGTATAATCTCATGATTTCTGATGGATTGATAGGAAAGTACAGAAATTTAAATATAGGTATAAGAGAAGGCGATGGGATCCACTCCAGTACTCTTGCCTGGAAAATCCCATGGACAGAAAAGCCTGGTAGGCTACAGTCCATGGGGTCACAAAGAGTCAGACACGACTGAGCGACCTCACTTTCACTTTTCACTTTCATGCACTGGAGAAAGAAATGGCAACCCACGCCAGTGTTCTTGCCTGGAGAATCCCAGGGACAGCAGAGCCTGGTGGGCTGCCGTCTATGGGGTCGCACAGAGTCGGACACGACTGAAGCGACTTAGCAGCAGCGTAAGTGTGCATATGTGTGCTATTTCCCAGTTCTGTCTGCTAAAAGGGCCTGGAAACAAAGACAATAGCAATGAGCACATTTAGCATCCAGAATTTGGTTTCTAATACCATTCTCAGCTACTAGGAACCAAGGCTTTTCAGAGAAATGGTCATTTCTAGAACTGGGACAGGAAAAGTATAAAACAAGCATCTTACTATGCCAGAAAGCAAGAAGTGCTTTGTCAAAGAATGATGAGAATATGTCACAAGAACAGAGTCCAGCTTGAGGGTGTTCTTACTGAAAAAATTTGAGAATTGACTAAGCATCGAGATAAATGACAGTAATAATTAAATCCACTTAGCACTAAAACAGATAGATAAATTGATATTTTTGTGAAAAAAGGACCATTTAAGTAGCTTAAAATACTTACCCACAAGTACTGCTAACCAAATTCCTGTGCAATCTCAATCACTTAGGTGTTTTGAGTACTCACCAGTTCTGCCACTCACCAGCCCTGAAGGAGATCAACAACTTCAGTAGGGGTAACTATCAGCTTGCCCTTTTGCACTGAACATATTAAGCTGATTTTCATGAATATAAGCACCACAAGGGCAGTGATTTTTGTTTTGTTCTAGAAAATATTCCCTACTTCATCCCAAACGATACTGGAACAGTACCAAAAGAATGCTAGGGACATAGTCTGTACTCAAGAAATAATATTTTTAAATTGTGTTAAAGTTTCCTTACACTGAGCAACCTGTTCTTGAACTTCACATAAGTAGAATAATTTAGCATCCATCCTTTTATATGTGCTAGAGTTTTAAACTCAACATGTTTTGGAGATTTGTTCACGTTATTGCATGTATTTGTAGCTTATTCCTTTTTATTGCTGTGTAGTATTCCTTACATAGATAGTTCACACTTGGTTTATCCATTCTCCTGGTGGTGGGTATTTGGTTGTTTCCAGTTTGGGGGTCACTATGAAGAAAGCTTCTTAAAGCAAAACAAAAACAAACAAACAAAAGAAATACTTCCCCAAAAAACCACTTATTAATTTCAAAGTGGAAAAGAGTAAATTTTAGTGAAATAGCCAGGCAGACGCCACTATAATGAAGTAGTCAAAGTAAATAATGAGATACATCAAAATTATCTGACATATGATAGCCCCACCAGGAACACAGCAAGACTTCTGTGATATTCCTGCCAAAGATGCATAAGCTGAATCTAAGAACGAAGAAACAGGAGACACACTGGCCTGTTCTATTCAAAAGTGTTAAGCACATGAAAGCCAAGTCAAGACTGAGAAGCTGTCCCAGACAGGAGGCTAAAGATATATCGTAACTAAACACCACGTATAATTCTTAGCTCTGTTTGTTATACACTACATAATAGGGACAACTGGCAAAATTCAAATTAGATCAAAGGATTAGATGGCATTAAGGTACCTATATTAACTTTTTGATCTTGATCACTGTATTGTAGTTATGTAAAAAACATTTTTTTTTTTTTACAGGAAATACTCAAGACTTCCAGGTTAATGGGTCATGATACCTACACTCAAATAACTCAGAAAAAGAAAAGTTGTTACTTGTAACTTTTCTGTAAGTTTGAAAGGGTTCAAAAAAAATTTTTAAGATACATATTAGTAGTTCTTATTGCATCAACAACTGCAGTCTTTACAATGCTATTCGTCCCAGATCTTACACAATTTAACCCCAACTAGTCTTAGTTGACCACCTCATGCGAAGAGTTGACTCGCTGGAAAAGACTCTGATGCTGGGAGGAATTGGGGGCAGGAAGAGAAGGGGACAACAGAGGAGGAGATGGCTGGATGGCATCACCAACTTGATGGGCATGAGTTTGCATGAACTCTGGGAGTTGGTGATGGACAGGGAGGCCTGGCGTGCTGCGATTCATGGACTTGAAAGAGTCATACCCTACTGAGTGACTGAACTGAACTGAACTGGGTCTTATTTAGACAACTGCTGGACCAAGTTCCTTAACCACACGGAACAACCTAAGGATTTCTCTTCTCCCTCATGTTCCTCAATGTCACATCCTCCCTCCCCTGCCAACCTTAATTTCCACTTAATGAAATCCTACTATTCTTCAATGTCCATCCGAAATTCCTCCCCCAAGTTCTTGAAGTCTTTTCTGATTCCCCCAAATGATGTTACTTTTTCCCCGTTACCTCTTTGGGGGAGCTTTATTTGTGTACTTTTGTCATTTTCCATGACAAGATGGTCATGACCTTGAGGCCAGGGCCTACATTCCCTCTTCCTTGTACCCATTCAGAGCACAAGTTCACATACTGAAAACACTTAAAGTTTATAGGACTGCCTGGTATCTTGACTCAGGTATTTGCTCAGCCCCGGACACCTGGGGCGTGCAGTGTTCTATGAAATGTTCTCATCACATTTCAGAAACCAGAAACCGCAGTGTTCTTTAACTGCTTTTTTAAGTCTATTCTTAAATGCTTGTAATAAGAGCTCTCAATAATACATTTAACTCATATAAATGGTCTACTACATAATATTCCCAGAACTTGTTACAGCATATCTAGTATCTGGATACTTTCCCTCCTGATGCAAGGAATGTATAGTAATAGCTTTCCTTTTATGTACTCAAAAGGTAGGCAAAATAGTGGCCCTTTTAAAGAGGTCCACATCCTAACCCCCATAATCTGTGAAAATGTTGGGTTATGCTGCAAAGGAGAACTAAGGTTATAGACTGAATTAAGGTTGCTAATTTACAACTGACTTTAAAATATAAAGCTCTTCCTGGATTATTGGTGGGGAACAATGTAACCACCAGGGTCCTTCTTCAAAGTGAAAGAGGAAGGCAGAAGGGCAGAATCAGAGTGAGATGTGACGAGGGAAGAATAGTCAGAGATGCAATGCTGCTGGTTTTGAGGATGGAGATAGGGAACCACTCCTGAGCCAAAGGAGATGAGCAATCTATAGAAGCAGAAAAGACGAGAAAACAGGTTCACACCATTAGCCTCCAGAAAGGCAGGCAGAGCAGATAACATCTTGATTGTAACCTAGTGACGGCCACCCAGACTTATACTGAATTTTTTGTGTGTGTATGGTAATCTGGCCAGGTTGCAGGGCATGTAGGACCTTAGTTCCTCGACCAGGGATCAAACCCACGACCTCTGCAATGGAAACACAAAGTCTAACCACTGGACGGCCAGAGAAATCCCTCATACATAATTTTAAGATAAATTTGTAGCTTTTAAGGTTTTACTGAGTCCATGGTAATTTACTATGGCAGCAAATGAAAAAAACAGTACAAATCACCTCCACCTGTTCACCACCTATTTCCCTAAGGCAAATCTTCCCATACTTGTGCCTGGCAGCGAAAAACAAAGGAAATGAGGCAAAGGAAGAGAAAAAGGAGGTGGAGATGCAGACAGGATTTCTTCTTCTTTTTTAACTTGTGTGTCGCATAGACAGGGAAACACCACATTCTGTTTGGGATGTCTCTTTAAATAAAATCCCTGTATGTTCTGAAAAATCAGGCACGACTGCCAAACCCTGCGCCTGCCAAGAGACTAAATCTCCCTAAGGAAACTGTTTTCCTAAGAACTTTCTCCAGAGACACTACAGAAACAGTGGGGAAACACCAACCATTTTAAGTTTCAATTTCCTAAATGAAGCAAAGCAAAGGAGACGGGGTCAGAGGCCTGGACTGCAGGCAGAAAGCCCCGTGGGCAGGGGGCAGGCGCGCCCCTCGGCGGCTAGGTGGTCCCCACGACCTCGGCAGCGGGCAGCGCAGGAGGGCGGCCGCAGGGAATGGGGTCGCAGAGCCAACGACACCCCACTCTCCGCCAGGCGTTCCCACCAACCCTCAACCCCCCGGAGGTCCCCGGCCCCGCGGAACCCGCCTTGTTGCCACTCACGGTCTCTCCCGCTGGGCGCACTAGGAGCAGGAATGGCAGCGCGGGAAGGGCTCGCGCACTCACGCGCCTCGGCCGGCCAAGTGCCGCGCCCAGGTTCCCGGAAACCTCGCTGGCGGCGCGGCTAGTCGCTGGAACCCTCGGGGCCTGGCTGGGGCTCCCTCGTCCGGAAGCGCCTTCAGCCTTTTTGAAATGGAAGGCCCGCGGATCAACAGTTTGCTTCCTTTAAAAAAAAAAAGAAAGAAAGAAGAAAAGAAGAAGAAAAACTACCAAAGGATGATTTTCTTTCAGTCTAGTCACTGATCGAATACCAAACCCGGTTGTCCAATGATTAGGCACTAACAAGTTACACCTATTTTCACTTTCGATTTTTAAAATGTGTTGGTTTTGTTTTTGTTTGGAGGAAATCTACTCCCAAACTGAAGTTTCCATAAACACTCATTTTAAGACATGTTTTAAAAACCACTCCTTCGGGTGTGTATCCCAGGACGTGTTTTGGGAAAACGGACAGAAGCCAAATAAAGTGGCAGTCTCTCTTCAGAGAGTAACTCTCACTGTAATCTGTTGGTCACTATAACCTTAATCTACAAATCCTCGCAGCCAGCACAAAGTCTCCTTTGGTGTGTTTCTTTTGTAACTTCGCAGGAAATTGGAAAGGTGTGGTGTTCAGCTGATTTCTGTGATCCATCTCCCTTGAAACTTTTCTTATAATCTCTGGTATTATTGTGAAGCTTGTAAACAAATACTTCACTCGGTGTGATCTTTTTCTTTGAAACGGAAAACATCTGGTTTATTTCAAAAACGGCAGTGTTTCTGAATCCTACATAGAGAACCACCCCACAGCTGCACTTACTGTAAATAGGTCAGGGAGAAGATACGGTGAGAATGACTTCTAGACAGAAATTCTAGTTGACAGTGCTGTATAGTCATATGTAAAACCGACATATTATCTGGTAAAAGATTAACCAAAATCAAATTCCTTTATATCAAGAATGTTGATGGCAATCTAGTTTACTTTGGACTTCTTAATGAAAAAAATAAAGTGGTGTGTAGACATTTGTGCTCATCAACCCAGTCAAAAGAGCAACAAAGTGCTACCTGATACAGCTTGAGAATTACTTCTGGTCTCCCTTAGAATTTTATTTTTGGCTGCACAGTGAAGCTTGTGGGATATTAGTTCCCTGACCAAGAATTGAACATGGGACCACAGCAGTGAAAGCATCGAGACCTAACCCTGAACCACCAGGAAAATCCCATCCCTTAAAATTTTAGAGAACATGAACTCTGGAAATTATTTAGTTCAAACCTCATTTCTTCTTTTATCTTCTTTTTGTTTTTTACAAGAAGATACTAAGTTACAGGACCATGACCACAATGGGACTCATCTAAGACTGACTCCAATATTGTTAAAGGACAAAGGATAAAGATAGGAGGAAAGCCATTGGGAGGAAGCTGAAGCTGAGCCATGTGTAACAGTCTGAACTCAACTCAGCAGATTCAGGACTCTGCAAAGCACTGAGGTTCTGAAGATAAATAGTCAGATCCCAGATATATTGTTGTTAATAGTCGTAATTGCGAAGATCTACCGAGAACACCTAAGCATTTTCTAAACCTTTTCTGATTTGCCAACAGCAGTATGAAACAAGTATTATCCCCGTTTTGCAGATGAGGAGACTTAACATGCTGATCCAAATGTAGGCAATGAATCCATGATGACATTAATATCTTTCTCTATTCTCAACCATGAAATCAAACTCTACATTTTGTTTTACAGGGCATGAAAAAAGAAGGAATTCTGTGGGCACATATGATTAGGAAATGCTGCATACTGGATTCACACTTGGGAGGTTCCCAGTGCACATCCACACATCAAGAGTTTTGAGAAATATTGCAGGGAAAAATTAAAGCATACATTTAAATTTCTAACTTTACTTAATCTTGAATTTATCAGACTAACTTGACCTTTAGATTCTTTTTTATTTTTCAAGAAACAGCTATTTAAATCTTGAAAAGTTCCCAGTGGGGCATTTTGAACTATGCTTTACTAACGATGGGGTCGGCGACTTGATTCCTCAAAATATGGCACCTTGGATATTGACTGTTTTAAGTGGAAGGAGTGTGAGAAAACAATAGAAGCTCTAAAACAGTTACTCTGACCTTCTCTCCACTATTACCTTTCAAAGAACCTCCTGTGAGAGGTGCTCTCTCTATACCTGTAGGGAAGGATTATTCTTTCTCCAAAGACAAATGGACCCGGAGAAGAATCCTAACAAATCGGCTTTGCTAAGTTTTCCTCAGTTTACTTTGATTACCTCATATTCTCTAACCTATTATATTCTTCCATGACTATCCTCTCTTCATCAAATCTAGCGTAAAAATACTCGGGTCTAACTATTTCTGTGGGTCTTCATTTCTTTTTCTTTTTTTTAAATTGGCCACGCCACACAGCATGGGGATGGAGCTTGTGTTCCCTGCAGTGAAGTAGAGAGTCCTAACTACAGAATGGCCAGGGAGTTCCTATGAGTCTTCATTTCCTTTTGAAAACTTCTATGTGATGTAAAACTTACATTAAATAAATTTGTGTACTTTTCTCTTGCTCATCTGTCTTTGTCAGTTTCACTTTTAGACCCAGCCAGGAATCCTATGAAGGTCAAGGAAACCTTCTTCCTTCTATCTATCTACCTGTCTACCTACTTCTGTATCTTAACATGTCGTGTAAATCTACACAGCCATGATGTGAGATGTATATTGTGTTACGGATGTATCTCCCCACTAGATGGCAATGAACTTCTCCCAGGCTTCCCTGTAATTGCACCGCCTCACCCCCACCCCCACACAAACACATCAGTGTCACATACTGTCCCTCGTGCGCTCTTAAATGTGATACTAGGCGTAGCAGAACACAAAGGAGAAAGCAGTGGCTTCTACCTCAAGAAGTTAGGGAATGTTCCCTCCACAGAACAGGTGAAGATTGAGCTGTCTCTTAAAGGCAGAAGCGACTTAGCACGCGCACACACTTAAAGGCAAGAGGAAGTGAACTGAGATCAAAGTTCAGGTGAAAAATCCCCTAAGAAAGAAACAACTCGGGAGGCAACCAAGAGTTTAGTGGGTATGCAAACCACGAAAAAACCACCTGATACCGCTTATGTTACACTCTTTCTTTTAGAAAAGGTCTAGCACACCAAGTTTATACTGCTGTTGCCATGATTTTGGTAATCCTGTTTGCAGTTCATGCTTGGGGAAGTTGGAACATTTGTACCGTCCATGCCCAGCACTGTGCAGGGTACAGAGTGCTACAAAGGAATCGTTATTGTTGTTTAATCGCTAAGCGTGTCTGACTCTTTGCAATCCCACAGACTGTAGCCTGCCAGGCTCTTCTGCCCATGGGATTTCCTAGGCAAGAATATTGGATTGGGGCTTTTCCACCTGCGAAACCGTGCTGGTCCTGCAGCTCTGTGGCAAGCCTTGGGAGTCAAGGTTCTGTACCGCAGGATGGGGATTGTTCAAGCTGTGAAGAACAAGGATACAAGAGATACAACGAGATGCTTCAAGAGATACAACGAGATGCTTCAAGAGATACAAAGAGATACTTCAAGAGATACAAAGNGCAGGATGGGGATTGTTCAAGCTGTGAAGAACAAGGATACAAGAGATACAACGAGATGCTTCAAGAGATACAACGAGATGCTTCAAGAGATACAAAGAGATACTTCAAGAGATACAAAGTGAAATTCAGAAGACAGCGAGAGGGCAAAACTGACAACTATGCTCAGAAACAATTGGTAATCCAAGATAAAAATAAGTACAACACACCTAAATACAGAATGATCGTTCATGTAATGAACAGAGATATTACTTGTCAGATTTTTTATGCCTGTATAGAAGGAAATATGATAGTTTGTGCAGCTTATGCTCACGAACTCCCAAAACATGGTGTGAAGGTTGGGCTGACAAATCTTGCTGCAGTATATTGTACTAGCCTGCTGCTAGCCCGCAGGCTTATTAATAGGTTTGGTATGGACAAAATTTATGAAGCTCAAGTCAAGGCAACTGGAGATAAATACAATGTGGAAGGCATTGATGATCAACCTGGTGCCTTCACTTGTTACCTAGATGCATAACTCGCCAGAACTACTACCAGGAATAAAGTTTTTGAGGCCCTAAAGGGAGCTGTCAATGGAGGCTTGTCTATCCCTCACAGTACAAACGGTTCCCTGGTTAGAAAGCAAAGAATTCAGTGCTGAGGTACACCGAAAGCCCATCATGGGGCAGAATGTTGTAGATTACATGCATTACCTAATTGAAGAAGATGAGGATGCTTACAAGAAACAATTCTCCCAGTACATAATGAACGTAACTCCAGACATGATGGAGGAGATGTATAAGAAAGCTCATGCTCCAATACGAGAAAATTCAGTGTATGAGAAGAAGCCTAAGAAAGAAGTTAAAAAGAAGAGGTAGAACCATCCCAAAATGTCACTTGCCCAGAAGAAAGATCCAGTAGCTCAGAAGCAAGCAAGCTTCCTTAGAGCTTGGGAACGGGCTGCTGAGAGTTAAACAAAACCACAATTTTCTAGCAAAATTTTTCAGATAAAGACAATAATAAACTTATTGAACAAGAAGCAAAAAAAAGAATATTGGAGTGGGTTGCTATTTCTTCTCCAAGGGATCTTCTCACCCAAGTCTCCTGTATTACATGGGGATTCTTTACCACTGAGCTACTAGGGAAGCCCACAAAGGAATTACGTAATATCATTCTGGTTTTCAAGAGGTTTGAACTGAAATATCTAGAGTAAAGGAATGTTGCTAAGAAGGTAGATTTTAAAGGCTCTCACCACAAATAGAAAATGATAATTACATGACGTGATGGAGGTATTATCTATGGTAATCATTTGATACTATACAAATGTAACAAATCAATACTTTGTATGTCAACTGTATCTTAACAAAGCTGTAAAAAAAATTAATAAAATAGTAGACAACAGCTTTTTTAAAAAGTAAAAGAAAATGAATATTCTATCCCTTACTATCAGGCAGGGCTCAGCTGGTAAAGAATCCCCCTGCAATCAGAAAACCTGGGTTCAATCCCTGGGTTGAGAAGATCCCCTGGAGAAAGGAACAGTTACCCACTCCGGTATTCTGGCCTAGAGAATTCCATGGACACTACATGTAGTCCATGGGGCTCTCAAAGAGTCGGACACAACTGAGTGACCTTCACTCACTCACTATCAGGAAGGCAGTACTATATAAAGAGCATGGTTTTGGTGTGAGTTGTTGGTTTGAATACCAATTTCAAGTTACTGAAGTTTCCCAGCCTCATTTTTCTCCTCTGTAGAATGGAGCTGTTGTGAATGAGGCACTGCCACATGTCAAAGGTTAAGCACAGTGCATTACCCAGGAAAAGTGCTCATTTAGCTTGACACTGGTAGCCCAGGTAGCTGTTACTATCGTTTCTTGTTTTTTTTGGCCGCACTTCACCGTAAGGGACTCTTAGTTCCCCACCTGGGATCAAACCTTGCCCTGGCAGTGAAATTGCAGAGTCCTAACCACTGGACCACCAGGGAATTACCTTCTGTTACTTACTATCTTATACATGGGCCAGAATTTTTTTTCAAATTTTTTCCTTGTATATTTCTTCTGCTTTGTCTTCATACCTAAAAAGATACTTTTAAGACAAAGACCATGTTTTATTTCTTTTGTGTCACCTGCAGTTTCAGTAAAATGACTATACTTAGTACCTGCGATATAAATACTTATTTCTAACTAGTAATTAAATGCAGAAATAGGAGTTAAACACGCTGAGTCCAATATTATAACCCCTTTGAATAGATTTTCATGTTAGTGTATGAAAGTTTGACTAAGTGCATAAAATATTGTGAGATCAATCAAGCATTTAGAAACAGAAGTTAATCCAAGTAAAATAACAATAATAAAATTAACGTATAAAGGACATTACCTTCTTAAATCATCCCTGGGCCACTAACTTCTCGTATAAACATAAATGATCAGTCAGAAAATTCTGGGTTTTGTTAAAGTATTTAGAGAATAAAGCTACTGCCCTTGGACGATGCTGAAAAGAACAAGTAATTGTTTTACTCATGAAATAGATGCTCAGAAATAAACACTGATCCTTAATATCCAAGCCAATAAGGTATCAAGCAATAAACTTCAATATTATATTATGGAAATTATTTTAAGGGAATATGAGAATGTTTCTGACATTTTCCTCCTTTGCTTACAAACCAAATACTGCTTCTGACAGAATTCTCTCAGGGTGAAGTGATAGGAGGAAAAATCCAACCATTTGGTTTGAACTTAAGATCACAAGGGAGGAAAAGCTTAAAGAACCTTGAGATTTTCAGAGTGCTTAAAAAGAACATAGCTTTGGAATGATGAAAAAATCAAAATATTAAACTCTAAATTAATTATGTTATCACCAAAAATCTCAAATGAAAAAGAATAGGAAAAAGCATCCAAATAGATCAATGCGGCTGCTCAGGGAGTTCAGCAGTTAAGAGAATGTGCATAAACACAGTGAAAACAACTAAAGAAATGTGACAAGAAATTTAATTTGCTTGACCATCCGTGATTTTTGATTTGGGAATTTATAGTTTGTTTTTGCCTGAGAAGCTGCATGAGAGGTTCTAAAAATTGCCAAGTAGCAAGATTTGATTGGTGTTTGAATAAATTGTTTTTAATTATTCCCCGGTTTGAATATTTCTCTACAAGAGATGTCAAGTCATGGCAACAAGGAAATTCACCAATCTATTCAGAGCATTAAAAATGTATCAGGCAAAGAGCTCAACATTCTAAGTTAAACTTGTTTTCTATTTGATCTTAGTGTACCCAGTTATACGTAGGGGCATAATTTCTGCTAAGATATATCTCAGTGTAGTATATAATTTCTGTTGAATCATGTCTCAAAGTCACAAAAAAGAAAATGTGTGTGGGTATGAGAACACCCTGTATACCAGGGCTTCTCAAACTTTAATGCCCATCCGAATCAGCTGGGGATCTTGTTAACATGCAAATCCTGATACCACAGGTATGGGGTGAGGCTCTTCATTTTGAACCTTGCTTGGTGATGCCGATGGTGCCAGGCCTTGGACTATACTTTGAGTGGCAAGGCTGTAGACTAACTAGTTCACTGAAGAACAAAGAAGAAGTGGAAGGGGCACTCCAGTGGCACTCCTGACTGTCTGGCTCATTCATCGAGCACAGACCTTTTCCTGTCTGCTAGCCTGCTGGCCTAGGTTCATTTGGTAGAAGGCAAGAAATTTCCTGGTGTTCATGGTAGACAGGACAACAGCAGTTCCTGTCTTTCATGCCATCTATTTCAGAGGACAAAGTCTCCTTGTGTGCAGTTCGGCTGCCATTACAGCTACTCTGAAATGGAAAGGAAGGAATAAGCCATGAGGGTGAATGGGTCAAAACGATGCAAAAGTGGAAAGAAGAAGTAAGGAGAAGCTAGAAAAAAAGAACAGGACTAGTGTATTCAGGAATCCTGAAAGGAATATTCTTTTCTCTTTCATTAAGTTATTCATTTCAATTTATTCTAAGTAGTTTGCCCTGGTGTCCACTGTAAAAAGACAGAATGACTTCACACACAGAGCTCATTTTAATAACAAAATATCTGCATGGGGCAGTTTGATGGTGTTGGACACATAAAGACAGAGGTAATCCATCCCTCTAAATGCTTGAACTCCGGCAGAGAAATTATAAAGGAAAAACATCTTCATCTCCAATGAAAACAAAACAAAGAAGTGTCCTTCAGATCTGCTTGGTAACATTATGAAATGGAAGAGAGACATTATTGCCTTTGGGAGGTTGACCTCAGCTGTTTTTCAATCATTTGAAGAATAAGAACTCTAATTTTGGTGCCAATACTCAAAGCGACAAAACTCAAAATACTCAAAAACTACCGCACAATTGCACTCATCTCACACGCTAGTAAAGTAACGCTCAAAATTCTCCAAGCCAGGCT
>SJYA01002916.1:0-100295 GCA_006410615.1 Neotragus moschatus
GCCCATCTCCTCCCATAGGTGTGATGGAATCTGAACACCTGAACTTCCCTCTGAAAGCCTCCAATGAGCCAATGACCACTGAAAGCCTTCACCTTATGGGTGGCTGTAGAGAGGGGCTCAAGGCCAAAGCCGGTACGGGGGACCGTGAGGTCTCGACAGCATCGTTCACCTGACCCAGGCCCCAGGGCTAGGCTCGGAGACCTGCCCCTTAGAGCAGTGGTGTCCGACCGAATTTCCATGATGACAGAAGTATTCTTCATCTGTCCTGTTGGACCTGGTGGCCCCTGAGCCCAGGAAAGGTGGGGAGTGCGACTGAGGATCTGAGTATTCACATTTCATTCTAATCAATTGCTTTAATCCATTGATAATTAATCAGCTAGTTGATTACATTTAATCAGCTAGCTGTGGCTGGTGGATGCTGCATTGGAAGTAGCCTGGACAGCTCCTTGCCAGGAGGACTGGCAGGTCTGAGCCCCAGGATGGTCTGAGATGCTTACAGGAACCAGGCAGGAGGCCACTCCTCACCTCCTCTCCCCAACCCTCCCACCACCAAGCAGGATCTCCTCCCCTAGCTTGAGAGCACACACACGGAGCCCTGCAGACCCCAGCTTCCAGCCCCTCCTGCCAGGGGACCCAGAGGCAGCCAAGCCTGGCACAGCACTCAATGCTGCCAATTAAAGGGCCTGGCTGGGCCCCACAAGCCAGGCAAGATCTCAGGATGGCTCCCACACAGCCCAGGCTGGTGGACGCAGCCAGGTCAGCCTCTCTGNTAGCTTGAGAGCACACACACGGAGCCCTGCAGACCCCAGCTTCCAGCCCCTCCTGCCAGGGGACCCAGAGGCAGCCAAGCCTGGCACAGCACTCAATGCTGCCAATTAAAGGGCCTGGCTGGGCCCCACAAGCCAGGCAAGATCTCAGGATGGCTCCCACACAGCCCAGGCTGGTGGACGCAGCCAGGTCAGCCTCTCTGCTGGCCAGCCCACATCCTGCTCCCGTCAGTCCTGCCTGCTTCTCAGGAAGCCTTGCTGCCCTCCAGGGGCACAGACGGGCCAGAGTGGCTGCCACGTCCACTCCTGGAGGCCTTACAAGCCCGCCAGCACACACATACAGTCCACACGCGCTCACACACACATGCATAAATCTGCAGCAACACATGCGCAGGCAGCCAAGTGCACACAGGGACACAAGCGCTCAAGGACACGTGTTCACACAAGCACTCGTGCTCACACTCACTGACCCTGACCTCTGCAGCAGTGACACAGGGAGACCAGTGCTTATCCTACGTGAGCCTCGACTTCCTCATCTGAAAAAAAGGGATAAATCAGTGTTTTAATAGTGTTTAAAAGGGTAAATAATTTACCCTTTTGGGTTGTTGTGAGCCTTAAATAAGATCACAGAGCATGGAACGCACAGTGGTGATGATGGTGGCAGAGGTGATGGTGTTCATGAAGGTGACAAGGAGCAAAGGTGACTCCAGGCTGAGTCCCTTTCGGAAGCTGCCCTGTGGTTCTTTCAGCTTGACCATGGATTTGTTTTCTCTCTGCATGTTTCCAGCACCTGAACTCACAGGCTCTAACTTAGAGGTGGTTCAGGAAACAGGATGAGCCCGAAATTCTGAGACTGGTTGAATGGATGGAGGTCAAAGCTCGAAAGAAGATACGTTTCAAAGGGCAGGAAGTCTAGTGCAACTTAGAGTTAAGGATGGGCCTTCCCTGGTGACTCAGATGGTAAAGAATCTGCCTGCAGTGCGGGAGACCTGGGTTGGGAAGATCCCCTGGAGAAGGGAAAGGCTACCCACTCCAGTATTCTTGCCTGGAGAATCCCATGGACAGAGGAGCCTGGGGGGCTACTGCTGCTGCTACTGCTAGGTCACTTCGGTCATGTCCAACTCTGTGCGACCCCGTAGACGGCAGCCCAGCAGGCTCCCCCATCCCTGGGATTCTCCAGGCAAGAACACTGAAGTGGGGTGCCATTTCCTTCTCCAACGCATGAAAGTGAAAGATGAAAGTGAAGTCACTCAGTCGGTGGGCTACAGGGGGTGGCAAAGAGTCAGACACGACTGAGCAACATGCACGCACGCACACACACACACACACACACACACACACAGGGCTGAGGATGCGGCAGGCCATAGGAGGCGTTTAGAAATACCCTGGAGTGAATCACCTCCTCTCACTGGGCCTTGGCCAGAGTCCCTGAGGCTCAGAGACAGTTCTTCCTCCTCGCCTAAGTCTCAGCGTCCAGGGTGAGCGGGCAGCTCTGAGCCGCCCAGCATCACTCCCCCCAGGAGAGCTCTCCGAGCCTCACAGCCATTCAGTCCCCAGCACAGGTCCGCTGGACACACACTCTCCCCCTCACCTCACCTGGCTGTCATCACCTGGGCCTTCCGCCTGTCCCTCAGGTGACTTCCGGTTCCCACGCCCGAGCTGGATGCACTTCCTGTGTTCAGCCCATTATCAAGGAGGCTGGAAAGGGGCTGAAGGTCCTTTCATTCACCAAAATTCCTTGCAGGGACAACACTCTTAGAGGCTCACCTCAGAGANTCACCTGGGCCTTCCGCCTGTCCCTTAGGTGACTTCCGGTTCCCACGCCCGAGCTGGATGCACTTCCTGTGTTCAGCCCATTATCAAGGAGGCTGGAAAGGGGCTGAAGTTCCTTTCATTCACCAAAATTCCTTGCAGGGACAACACTCTTAGAGGCTCACCTCAGAGAAACTGCAGGTTTGGTTCCAGACCATTGCAACAAACCGAATATTGCAATACAGGGAATCACACCAAAATTCTTTTGATTTCCCAGCGCATATAAACGTCCCCTTTACCCTATACTGTTGTCTGTTAAGTGTGCAACAGCATTACGTCTAAAAAACAACATTCAAACCTTACTTTAAAAACCTTTTATTGTTAAAAATGCTAAACATTATCTGACTCTTCATCAAATTGTAATCTTTTTGCTGGTGGAGGGTTGGACATATTGCGAGAATTACCAAAATATGATACAGACACAAAGAGAGCAAATGCTGCTGGAAAAACGGTACCAAATAGATGTGCTTGGCACAGGATGCCACAAACCTTCAGTTTGCAAAAACCGCCATATTTGTAAAGTGCAGTAAAGTGAAGCGCACTCATACAGAAGAAGTGCGCTGGAAAGTCACTCGGGGCAGAGAGCAAGCTCGCGTAACAAAAGGAGGTGAAGCTGCGCGTGAGGGTGGGCTCCAGGCACTGGAGGGGCCCTGCCTTACGGTGAGGGCTGAGTGCATCTGCAAGCTTTGGGGGCAGGAACTGGGGTCAAGCTGATTAAGGAGCTGATTGCAATCCCGTGGACTGTAGCCCACCGGTTTCCTCTGTCCATGGGATTTTTGAAGCAAAAATTCTGCAGTGGGCTGCCATTTCCTCCTCCAGGGGATCTTCCCAACCCAGGGATCGACCCCACACCTCCTATATCTCTTGCACTGGCAGGCAGGCTCTTTACCACTAGTGCCACCTGGGAAGCCCCGATTAAGGGGCCAGGAATCCTACTTCCCGAGAGAAATCCCCAAGAGAAGCAGGTGGAGCAGCTACACGGCAGAGGGTCCGGAGAAGAGTCCATGGCGGGTCTGGCAGGAAGGGCCTCGGGCTGTGAAGTTGTTCCCTGAGTGAGTAAGGCNTCTGCAGTGGGTTGCCATTTCCTCCTCCAGGGGATCTTCCCAACCCAGGGATCGACCCCACACCTCCTACATCTCTTGCACTGGCAGGCAGGCTCTTTACCACTAGTGTCACCTGGGAAGCCCCGATTAAGGGGCCAGGAATCCTACTTCCCAAGAGAAATCCCCAAGAGAAGCAGGTGGAGCAGCTACACGGCAGAGGGTCCAGAGAAGAGTCCATGGCGGGTCTGGCAGGAAGGGCCTCGGGCTGTGAAGTTGTTCCCTGAGTGAGTAAGGCAAATCCCCAAAGAAACCTTTACTAACCTGTGTGAGATTCACTCGGGATCGTGTGGGGATGATACTTCTGCAGACCCAACCACAGCCGTCAACACCACGACTGCGTTTTGCTGCCAGGAAGGATCAGGGCCAATCCTCGGTCACTGAAGTCACGCGGTAAAGAGACAGCTGCCACTTGGGCCCCAATTCTAACCTCTGTTTACTCCGCTTTCTGTGTCGTGTGAGTGAATTGCGTCACCCCCAAAAAATGTTCAAGTGCCCTGGGACCTGAGAATGCGACCTTCTTGGGAAACAGAGTCCTTGCAGATGTCATCAGGCTGCGAGGAGGGCCTCCAGGAGTAGGCTGGGTCCTGCTGCAGCAACAGGCTCGCTCACCAGAAGAGGAGAATCTGGACAGGGAGATGCAGGCAGGGAGAGTCCCANATGTTCAAGTGCCCTGGGACCTGAGAATGCGACCTTCTTGGGAAACAGAGTCCTTGCAGATGTCATCAGGCTGCGAGGAGGGCCTCCAGGAGTAGGCTGGGTCCTGCTGCAGCAACAGGCTCGCTCACCAGAAGAGGAGAATCTGGACAGGGAGATGCAGGCAGGGAGAGTCCCACGGGAAGAAGGAGGTGGAGGCTGGAGGGATGCAGCTGCAGGCCAAAGCAGTCTGGCATCACCAGGAGCTCAGAGGCGTGGACCGCAGGCTGTGACGGCAGCCACAGGAAGCTGCCCCACGGGGCCTTCCGCACTGGCCTGGCACCCAGGAGGGGCTCTGTACACATCTGTGGAATAGAGAAGGTAAGGATGAAGTTGTATAGAAAACTTGGGGCTACGAGATGCTAGCGACGGGCTGGCTGGCAGCTCCCAGTCTGCTCCTTAACTCCTGGGCCTGGACNGACCGCAGGCTGTGACGGCAGCCACAGGAAGCTGCCCCACGGGGCCTTCCGCACTGGCCTGGCACCCAGGAGGGGCTCTGTACACATCTGTGGAATAGAGAAGGTAAGGATGAAGTTGTATAGAAAACTTGGGGCTACGAGATGCTAGCGACGGGCTGGCTGGCAGCTCCCAGTCTGCTCCTTAACTCCTGGGCCTGGACAGAGTCCTCAGAAGGGGCCCCCTACTACCCGACTGCCTCTGCCCCCTCCCCCTTCACCTCTCCTCCCCCACCCCCGCCCTTTCCCCTCCCCCACCTCCATCTAATCCCAGTCCTTGCCACAGCCGCACAGACTGGTTGGTCCAGATCACTTTCGTTCCTTAGTCTACTTCCAGAATTCATCTAACCTTCTCACTTCTGAGAGTTTTCTCACTAACTGAAACCATGTAAATCAAAACACTCCGTGGACTCCTCCTAACAGGTATCTTATATAATCCCCTCCCTTTGGGTGAAAGGATAGATCTTAAAAATCCTCATCACAAGGAAAAGGACGTGTAACTCTGAGTTGAGATATGTCCTCTAGACTTACCCTGGTGATTACCTTGCAAGAAATGCACAATCATGTCCTTCCATTGTGTGCCTCAAACTTATACAATATTAAATGTCAAATCATAGCTCAATAAAACTGGGGGGGGGCAACAGAGGACCCACTATTATGTGAGTGGATCCAGTGGATCAAGAAGGCATCCCTCCTTCTCTCCTACAAGAGCAGCAGGAGAGTCAGAGCGGCTGGGAGTTTCCTGGTTCAGTTCCAAAGCAGAGGGGCCAAGCCGCAGCCTGCGGGCCACATCTGGGCACTGTCTGCTTCTGTACGGCCCACAAACTAAGAATGGTTATTACATTTGTAAACGGCTGAAAAAAATCAAAAGATGAATAATATTTCATGACACATGAAAATTATCTGAAATTCACATTTCAGTGCCCATAAATAAAGTTTTATTGGAACAGGGCCACGCTCATTCATTTACAAATTGTCTGCAGCTGCCTCAGAGCCTCGGTGGCAGAATGGAGTAGCTGAGACAGAGAGGGGATGGCCTGCAAACCTGGCCCATTACAGGAAAGCTTTGTGGATACCTGCTCTTGATGCTTTAAAGGACCCTTCAAAGTACCACTGTGGGCCCAGCCACACTCACCATCCACAGATGAGGGCATGGGCAGCTTGGGGTGAACAACCAAAGCACAGCACGCTTTTGCAGGAGCGTTCCAACATTTTCTTACACCACATACTGTGAAGATGGCTAAATGGTCTGCACACACACAGTGACTCTTCTGTAGAGGAGAGACTCTGCTCTATATTCCTGTGCTTAGTCACTCGGTCGTGTCCGACTCTGCGATCCTTTGACCTGTAGCCCACCAGGCTCCTCCGTCCATGGGATTTCCCAGGCAAGGATACTGGCCTGGGTTGCCATTTCCTTCTCCAGGGGATCTTCCTGACTCGGGAATCAAACCAGTGTCTCCGGTGTCTCCTTCATTGCCGGCGGATTCTTTACCCACTGAGCCATCAGGGAAGCCCTGATATTTTGTCTTCCTACATATAATTAGAAATTATTTTAGAAAAAAGACAGCAAATGTTTGGTGCCGTATAGTCATCTCTGTGACAGAGAGCTCTCACTCCGTTCAGAGGAGTTTGGGGTTTGGGGGGTTGGCATCGCAAGATGACAGCCTCTCAATCATTCTAAGCAAAAGACCCAGGAGACTACTTGGGAAAAGCCAACGGCCAGTAGAGTCTCCTCTGAGCTCCAAGGGGCCCTTGCACCTTCACTCCTGCCACAGCCGTGGACTCTCAAATAAGAAGCATGAGGCAGGAAACGAGGGTCTTAAAGAAAGAAGATGAAGCCATCCGCAGCAACATGGCTGGGCCTGCGGTGAGCACACTGAGTGAGGTAAGGCAGAGAAGGACAAATATCATGTGGCACCGTGTGTATCTGGAATCTACCACAAGGGTACACGTGAACTTGCTAACAACAGAAATAGAGTCAGATATAGAAAACCAACTCATGGTTTCCAGGGGGCAAGCGAGGAGGGAGGATACATTGGAAGACTGGGATTGACATGTAAACACTTCTATACATAAAACTGATAACTAAGAAGGACTTACTGTGCAGCCCAGGGAACTCTACACAACACACAGCAGTAACCTACACGGGGAATGAGTCTAAAAAGCAATGGACACATGAATCTGCAGAACTGACTCACTTCGTTGCACCCCTGAAACTACCACTACAGTGTAAATCAACTACACTCAGACAGAAATCAATTATCATGGAAAAAAGGAGTTAAAAAAATAAGTAAAGAAAAACAGAAGATGAGACACATCAGAGAGCGCAGTCTTAGGACGGTCCCATCAGTGTTTCTGCAAAACATTTCTGTTCTGAGCACCGTAATTTGACCCTTGTTACAGGAAGGCCAAAAGAGAAAACCATGGAGCCAAATCGGCCAGAAAGCAGATCAGGTGTAATTTTCTTTTGCAATCTGAACAAAAGACATTTTCTAACCAAGCCAAATAAAGGGAGAAAGAGTTATATAGATAGATACGGAAATGCACACATAAACGTGCTTCATGCGAAATTTCAAATGGCTCCGTGACAGCTCTGAGAACCTGTCTGGGGATCATTTTATGGAGAAGCAGTCAGAATGCAATCAATTAGAAAAGCAAGAAGGATGTGTGTTCTGTCATTTTAGTGGGAAAATGGCTGCTTGATTTTCCTTGGCGTGCTCCCTCATAACCACTTTGAAGACCTCTCAGCTGAGAAGGGGAATCCACACCCTGAAGCTTCCCACATGTTCCTCCCATCAGCTGCAAGTTCATCTTTCACGCGTCTAAGCGGAGCGCAGAGAGGATGCACGGAGGGCCTGCAGAGGCTTGCAGCCCTGCCTCCACCGCCGCTCTCAGGGTGCCTGCTGGGCATGGTGTCACTCAGCCGTGTCCGACTCTTCGTGACCCCACGGACTGAAGCCCACCAGGCTCCTGTGCCCATGGGATTCTCCGGGCAAGAATACTGGAGGGAGTTGCCATGCCCTCCTCCAGGGGACCTTCCTGACCCAGGGATCGATCCTGCGTCTCTCATAGCTCTTGTATTGGCAGGAGTGAATTCTTCACCACTAGCGCCATCTGGGAAGCCCAGCTCTCAGGGCATCTTTGAGGAAATCATATCATCTCTTTCCTTGTGCCTCAGTGTTCTCACCTGTGCGATGGGAGGGAAGCGCCCACCTTGCTTCCTCCGTCTCAGGCTGTGGAGTCCGTATCTACTGAGACTGAAGGAGTGGAGTTTGCTCAGCAAGGAAAGTGTCCTTGTATCTCTCTGTGAATGGTGAGTGATACATGCGTGCTCAGCCGTGTCCGACTCCCTACGACCCCATGGGGTGTGGCCCACCAGGCTCCTCTGCCCATGGGATTCTCCGGGCAAGAATACTGGAGTGGGTTGCCATGCCCTCCTCCAGGGGATCTTCCTGACCCAGGGATCGAACTTATGTCTCTTGGTCTCCAGCCTTGGCAGGCAGATTCCTTACCACTGGTGCCACCTGAGAAGCCTATATTTCTCCCTAACAAAAAGAAAGACTACCGCAGGTTGGAGAGCACTTCTGAGTGTTGATACACGGTAGGTTCCAGCGTTTCCATTCAGCCTGAATGGAGAATGCATTCACCACATGGAGACGGGTGGGCGGACGGCTAAGCATACAGACAGAGGGCATCTTCCGGCCACTCTCTACCCTCCAGGAGAGTGTGAAGGGCCTAGAAGCCGGCAGAGTCTGTTTTTCTGCTGCCTCCAGCCATAAAATACTCACAAAACAAGAAAACTACATTGACACAATCCCCCAGATAGATCAGAACAGAAGAGAGATTTTCATGGGCAGACGGGAGCTGAAAGCTGAATCTTCCTAATGGTCAGGATTTATATCAGCCCAGAGTATCTTAAACATCTCAGCTCCAGCAAAACATCAGATAAAAAGTGGGCCAAGTCGTTGGATTTGTGAGGCCATCTGAGGGCTTGGCCAGGCCAGGTTCAACTNGAGATTTTCATGGGCAGACGGGAGCTGAAAGCTGAATCTTCCTAATGGTCAGGATTTATATCAGCCCAGAGTATCTTAAACATCTCAGCTCCAGCAAAACATCAGATAAAAAGTGGGCCAAGTCGTTGGATTTGTGAGGCCATCTGAGGGCTTGGCCAGGCCAGGTTCAACTGAAACGAGCAACATTAGAGGAACATCTCATTGGCAAGGGCTACTGTGGGCTTGCATGACCTAATATCCTATGAATTGAGATGTTTTAAATGTATTAAACATTGGTCCCCCCCCTTTTTTTTAGAAATTACACTCACAGAGGCTTCCTTAAACATTATTTGAATAAAGCCTCATTACTCACAGTCCAAAGAAGTTCATTAGAAGGAGATGGCTTTGGAAAGGAATCAAGAAGCTCCTCTTTTTTCTCAGCAGTGAATTACATTAGCTACTTCCTAGTTATTTAAATCTTGAAATAAAAGATGTAAACGCTACAGTGACATCTTAAGATCATTGGAAAGGCAGGTCTTGCATGCACAAAAATGCCCAGCTGGTCTGCAGATAAAACAGATTGATAATTAGTTGCAAAATGTAACATTTCATCAAGAATATTTTGAATAATCCAATTTATCTTTGTCAGATATGCAGCACATATTTTTCCGGGGAGCAGCTTTGTTCTTTAACATAATATTATAATTTCAGGCTGCTAATGAAGGCGCCCGCCGGCCGGCCGGGCCTTGATGTGCGGCGTGGCGGGGAGCGCCGCGGCCGGGGGACCCGAGCGCCCGAGCGCGCCGCGCCCCGCTGCCGCCACCTGCGCGCCGCGGAGCGGGCTGCGGGCCGCGGGCCGCGGGCGATCAAAGGGCCTGCGGGCGGCGGGGAGGGCGCCCCTGGCGGGCAGAGCGCAGGCCGGCGGGCGGGGGCTCCACCGACTCCGGCTTCTAATTAGCCGATGCGAGCGCGCGCTCCCCGACCCCGACCGTGATGGCGAAGGCGGGTGGGCGCGCGTGCACGCTCGGGGGTGGCGGCTGGGCCGCCGGGCATCCCCAAGGGCGCGACCCGGGGGGTGCACCCTGAGTGGCCTGAGCAGGGATGGAAGCAGGCAAGGAGAGATGCCGCCGCCTCCGTGGTCCGCAGCAGCTGCAAACTCATCTTCAAGGGCTCTAGGAACCCCTGGTGCCGGGAGACAATTAAGGCCCACGTGCTGGTCGATCCTTTCTAGGGGCAATTTATCACCTTACATAAGGCCTGTTGGAAACGCCAGGACGCCCGTGTTTACATGGATGAGTGGGAGCTACTTAGCATAAAGTCTGGAGAGCCCAGGAGGCAGCCCCCTCTTCAGACCCAGAGAGGCCGGAGCGCTCTGGAAGAGAGCCCCACTGAGATGCCTTCAAACTACAATGTCCTCCCGGGGCCTTGAGGCCACGGCACNGGACGCCCGTGTTTACATGGATGAGTGGGAGCTACTTAGCATAAAGTCTGGAGAGCCCAGGAGGCAGCCCCCTCTTCAGACCCAGAGAGGCCGGAGCGCTCTGGAAGAGAGCCCCACTGAGATGCCTTCAAACTACAGTGTCCTCCCGGGGCCTTGAGGCCACGGCACGCCCAGGTCACCCACAGCCCCGGAAGCACAGTCAGGGGAGAAGAGGTTGGCCGGGTGCAGGTGAGGTGTTGGTAGAGCCTGGAAATTAACTCACCGCAGGAAGGGGCCGGGAACCTGGCCAAGCAAACTCCAGGGCCAAGGGTATCCTTCCCTTTTGTCTGCACGAACAACCACCAGCTACATGCTATGTATGGTGAAAGTTTCTTTCATTTAAAATGTATCATTTCAGCTCTCTGACAGTCTAGAGGGGTAGGATGGGGCGGGAGGTGGGAAGGAGGCTAGACAGGGAGGGGACATCCATTAACCGGTGGCTGATTCATGCTGCCGTGTGGCAGAACCCAACGCAACGTCGTAAAGCAATTATCCTCCATTAAAAATAAATTTTAAAAGAAGAGAGAAAAATAAAATGTATCATTTCAGCCACATGTTTGCAAACCGAATTCTCCATTGTTCTACCCCTGCTGGAGTGGTTTGGTGATATTTGGTATTTTCTAAAAGAAATTCAATTCCTAGGCCACGATTGGAGGTCTCGATGCCTTAGCTCAGAAATCCTGATCAATAAGAGACAGATGCTCCTTCCCTTATTGTCCCCATTTGAAAGGACACTGCTACCTGTGTCCAAACATCCTGCAGCGCAGGGTTGACGACCCCGAAGTGTCCAGGAGGCAGACATTCGTCGCGATGCTGATAATGAAGAATAGTAAACTTGAGTGGATTCAGCAAATTCAGAAGTCTTTGGAAGATTGACCTGCTCACAAGCCCAAGCCACAGGGTCACTCATTCAGAAGATCTCAAGGTCTTCTCTGCATTCAGCTACTTCCGCTTCTGTAGGCCAGGAATATTTCAAATACTTGGCGGTCTCGGGGGCCACAGTCAGCACGGTGGACNCGAAGTGTCCAGGAGGCAGACATTCGTCGCGATGCTGATAATGAAGAATAGTAAACTTGAGTGGATTCAGTAAATTCAGAAGTCTTTGGAAGATTGACCTGCTCACAAGCCCGAGCCACGGGGTCACTCACTCAGAAGATCGCAAGGTCTTCTCTGCGTTCAGCTACTTCCGCTTCTGTAGGCCAGGAATATTTCAAATACTTGGCGGTCTCCGGGGCCACAGTCAGCACGGTGGGCTGAGTCTATTGATTTCGCCTCTCCCGCTACGTGCATTCCTTAAAGTGCACGGTGAATGTCATTCAGCCCAGGGAGGGCCTGCCCTTCGGAGGGTGCCGACCAGTCAAGCCATCCCTTCTTGTTTCTGTTCCTTCCAGGCTCGATTTGTTACCAGCCTTCCTGGTAATTATGTCTCTTGTCCAGACGTAAAGGTCAGTCCAATGTCATCTCCTTTCCTGGGTAAATCCTGACTGTTCTAATGTTCTCTGGGCTTCTGGTCACCTAGTGCTGTCCTTGGAGGCACGTTTTCTTCTCTGCCCTCTCTTCTGCAAAGCCACTGGAGTAGGAGAGAGCCTGGAAAGCTCTAAAGGATGGGCAGGAGGGCAGGGTCTCTCCGCTTCCCCGCCTGTCCCCAGAGGCCCTGCATCACCCCCACTCCTTTCCCTGCCCTGGCCTGGGGGCTCCTCGAAGTACCATGGAGGAGAAAAGTCACCCCATGTTAGAGGTAGGCAGGTGCGCGCTCCTCCGTGGGACCGTGACCCTGGCACAAAGTGCTAGGGGACTTGCCCAGGCTCCGTAAGCAGCTGTCGACGGCCTTTAAGAAGCCCATCGGAAAGGCTAGAGAGACCCACTCGCTTTATGTCACGGTTGGTCAGGTCCGTCAGCTGCAGTCTAAGTCCCAAACGGCCGCTATAGCACACCCACAAGACGGGGCCCTGGGGCCCAGCCCTTGTCTTCCGGACAAGTCAGGGACCCTGAGGTACCCCTCCTCAGACTGGGGCCAAGCACCCTTGTGAAGCCTCTCCACCCGTGTGTCCTGCTGGGCAGGGAGTCCCCAGGGCCCAGGCAGTTTACCTGGTCTCTGACTCCCCAGCGCCTGCACAGGTTCAGCCACAGAGCAAATGCTCACTGAGTGCTGGGCAGCCAGAAGCAGACCGGGGCCCTCAGGGCCAGCAGGCCACCAAGACGGCCAGTTCCCCTTTGGGCATCCCCAGCACAGAACACGCCTGCGTGCTCAGCCGCTCAGTCGTGTCCAACTCTTTTGCGACCTCACAGACTGTAGCCCACCAGGCTCCTGTGTCCATGGAATTTCCCAGTCAAGAATACTGGAGTGGGTAGCCACTGCCTTCTCCAGAGGATCTTCCCAATCCAGGGATCGAACCGGCGTTTCCTGCTTGGCAGGTAGATTACCCCTGGGCCACCAGGGAAGCCCCAGCACAGAGAGAATCCCACCCACGCTTGACCCACCCAACAGGCAGAACACACAGGCACCATCAGCAGACCCCTGTCAGCAAAGGGCAAATCCTGAAGCAGGACATGACTGCGCCTGAGGGCTTCCATCTGCCAGCCCAGGAAGGGAGCTGCCCACAGGCAAGTCTCCTGGGCCCCGAGTCTTCCCAGGCCTCCTGTCCCCAGACCCTGCGCTGCTCAGAGGCCTGCAGTGACTGCCCAGCCAGACTTATCACTGGTCATCAAGGTCCCACATGCAGCTGCCCCAGCAAATCTTTATTATCTCCCTCCCCCGTACGAACTCTTTCTGGGATGAGCAGGTCTCTTCACTGTCTGAGGCTCCCCTGCCCTGAAGGTCCTCCTCTCCCCTCTAAGCCAGTCTCTGTCCCGCCCGCCAGGCTAGGCTTAAACCCTTATGGTCCCCACCCCTGTGGGTTTTGCAGCACCTTGAACGCCCCACCGCCACGGACCCCCTCACCCGCCTGCCGGCTCTTTCTGCAGTAGGTAGACCCTGCACCTCCGTAGCCTCAGAATCTGCACACGGGGGCGAGCCTACAACCATCTGGGGAGGGGTGCTTGGACGGCCACCTGCCCGCAGTGTAGGCCCCAGGCAGGGTTGAACAGAGTGGTACATGGTGTGGGGCCTGGTCTGGACTCCTTGGCCTGTTTTTGCCCTTTATGTGTTTTTATGTGTCCCTAAACCAAAGATCCCTCCTGTGACCCTCCCCTCAGAGCCCCAGTGGCTCCCTGTTTCTTATCTCTTACTTTCTTTCTCCAGCCTGGGGGATAAATAAAGATCTGGTCATATCAATAGGGCCACGTCCCCAGCATGGCACTGGGGTCCTCCCAATCTGGCCAAAGCCAACTTTTGAGGCCTGTCTGAGGGTTCAGCCTCCTAATCTGACCTTGGCCACACTAGGTTCAGTCCAGCTCTCATGCTTCCCTGCCTCTGAAGCCCATGGCCTCTGCTGGAAATGCCATTTTCCCCTCATTTCTCTGGCTTTGATGCCATGTACATTCCACAGGGATCACTCTTGGGGCCCCTGACCCTAGCGCCCAGCGGGCATTATCTTGTGGCTCAACTGTGTTTGGTAGTTATGTGGCTCTCAGAACCCACATTGGG
The DNA here is from genome assembly GCA_006410615.1 of Neotragus moschatus. Taxonomy (NCBI): domain Eukaryota; kingdom Metazoa; phylum Chordata; class Mammalia; order Artiodactyla; family Bovidae; genus Neotragus; species Neotragus moschatus. The sequence goes on from SJYA01002916.1 coordinate 13,889, forward strand.
TCTGGCTGGTTCCTGCAGTGATTAGTGGGACTTCCTCTCTCTCCCACTGGACTCATCACTTTATGAAGACAGAAATGAGGGGCCCTGTTTACTTAGCACATCCTAAGCCTCAGTGAAAATTTTCTGGATAAAGAAATGTGGGCCTCCGACCAATAAAAGCCTTCAGGTGGGCACAGTGGAAAGGTGTCCAGCGCATTAGGTTTGCCAGGCAGGGATGAACAGAGCGGTAAGCAGTGCAGGACCATGGTCTGGAAGCCCAGCTCGTGGACCTCAGCCACGAGCCTCTAGATGTTAACAAGGAAACAACAATGAAAAACAGCTCAGTGTATCACAGAAATAGTAATTCACGTGAGTTTGGATATGAAGGTGAATTAAGGTGAAAATAATTTTTTCTTGAATGTCAAGCAAATTTTTTCACAGTTCTCGAAAAGCCCAAGCTAACTACACTGAATAATAAAAAGCGGAGCAAACATCAGTGATGGAGTCAGTGCTCTCCCTTTTAGGCACACATTTACTCAAGACGCCAAGGTGGCCATGCTTCCCTGACTGTCCTTCGGGGCCCCACGGACCGTTGTTGAGCAGATGGCTGAGTCCCCATGCACTCCCTGATGGGGGCAGCCTGACTCAGGAGGCCCCAGTCCAGGGGCACCTACCCGTACCTGGCAGTGATGGGTCCCCCCAGAGTCGCTTGCTCCAAGGCATCCTTGCCTTTGACTAGGTCATGGGCACTTTGTGAGCAAGACCCTGAAGCCCGCTAAGCGCCTTGACATTTGTTTATAGAGTATTCATGGAGCCAGCAGCTGAAGCAGGCCCGTTGCAGGAATGGTAGAAAGGACAGCTAAATGTTGAAGGTTCTGGAAACCTTCCAGGAAGATTCAGCAATACGGGCTGCTCCGCAGATCACCCTGGAAGGCCCAGGCACATCATTTTCCCTTCCCACCTGTCCCAGGCCCTCTCTCTGCATTCATTGAGAGCATCATCTCTGCCATAAAGTGCCCTTCTCCCCAGGGCTCCTTCTAGAAAAATTCTTCTCAGTCTTTAAGGCCTAAATCAGGTTACTACTCCTGCTGGGGAGGCCTTCCCAGATGTTTCCGGTCTCCCTTTCTTTCTGCACTCCCACAGAAAGTTGCCCCAGGGGCTCACCTCTGCACAGGTGTGGTCGGTGAGGCTTCTCCTGGGGCTGGCGTGTACGTAGCTGTCTCACACGCCAGGGTCGTGCTCCTAAAGACAGAGGAGCCACGTGGCCTTCATCACAGCATCACCTGGGCCTGGCAGCATCTCAGCAGGGTCAGGCAGGTACTCAAGAGATGCTTGCTGAAAAGGAGGGAAGGGAGGGCAGAGGGAGGGATAAGCATTTGAGAGTCACCCGAGGCAGGGTCTTCTTGTTCCTAAGTTATTGGAACCCTAACCCTAACCCTAATTCTTGTATGTCTGTTTGTCTCTTGAGTTTTTAATTTTTTGTGTCTTAATTTTATTAAAAAAAAATTCAAGGGCTTTTTGCTTGTTTTAACTGAGCTGTAATTGACATATAACATTGTATTAGTATAGTATACTCCATATCTGCGTATACTGTGAAACTATCACCACAGTGAGTCTAGTTAATGTCCGTTACGGTACTCAAGTATACATTTTTTCCAGTTATTTATTCTCTCTCTCTCTCTTTTTTTTTTTTTTTTTTTTTTCAAATGAACATACAGTGAGTATTTTCGCTGTCACAGAAGGTGAAAATGTCTTACACTCTGGGCCCCTACCCTCAACTACCCAAAAAGAGGTCAGACCCAAACATCCAGGCTCAANTTTTTTTTTTTTTTTTTTTTTTTTTTTTTTTTTTAGCAAATGAACATACAGTGAGTATTTTCGCTGTCACAGAAGGTGAAAATGTCTTACACTCTGGGCCCCTACCCTCAACTACCCAAAAAGAGGTCAGACCCAAACATCCAGGCTCAAGGCTGTAGAAAACTGAGAAATTGGATGTGGGATTCAGGGGCTAGAGCGCTAGGTGGGCCAGAGCCGAGTGGGGATGGTTGGGCTCAGGCAGGTGCACACGAACGGAAAGAGCACTGCCCTGACCCCGAGCGCAGGAACCAGAGAGGAGAGGGCAACAGCCTCGAGCTGCAGGGCCCTGGGGGCGGGCACCGCCCGGCACGAAGCCCAGGGCCCCCACACTGTGCCCGCGCGGAGATGCCTGGCTCCCTCCAGGGACGGCACCGACACAGAGCGCCTGGCCCAGGGAATGGACTTCAGGGCTGGGCTGAACCCTGCTGAGCCTTGCGCCCTGACCAGCCTGTGATTTGACCCCCTGTCCACATTGTATTGTTGTTCAGTAGCCCAGTCATGTCCAAGTCTCTGTGACCCCACGGCCTGCAGCACACCAGGCTTCCCCGTCCTTCACCATCTCCCAGAATTTTCGCAAACTCACGTCCACTGAGTCGGTGATGCCATCCATTCAACCCTGTCCACAGCACCTCCCCGGGCTTCCTTCTGCTGCTGAGAAGCGGGAGATGCTCCTAGGAGCCTGGCAGAGAAGGCTGGGGGCTGAATGCCTGACTTCCCGCCACCCCCTCCCAGGACCCCCACCTTCTCTCTTGCAACTCTTTGTATGTCTTCCTTCCATGTGCCTGCACAGCTGGCAATTCTTTCTGCAAGCATCCCTTTGCTTGTTTCATTTCTGTCGCTCAGCTGACTGTAAATCCCAAGGGGCAGGGCTGGTGCTATCTCACGCACCCCAGTCTCTCCAGGAGACACAGGCCCCAGTGTCTCCAGGGCCTGACACACTACTCCACACACAGTAGGTGCTGAGGGAATGCTCACTGCTTGGAGCCATAGCTCTCTCCAGTATCTAGTGTCTGGCTTTGCTCCCTCTGGAGACAGAAGGGAGGGCCCAGCCAAGCTCAGATAACGTCAGGGTTGGGACGATGCCTCTTATCTTTCTCAGAAAACATCTCACATGGAGCAGATTTCATCACTCACACAAGGCAAATGATTTCAGCCGCTCCTCCAAATATAATTTTCAAAACACAAATTAGTAGCGCCATACACATGGATAAATGTCTCACTTGACTCTTCAATGCCAAGGAAGGATCCAGTGTGAGCTGCCCAGCTCAGCAGGGTGTCTGTGTGCAGATTATCAGCAGGGCAGGCCCTCTGGCCTGGAGGGGAGTCACCCTGATTGCCCGGAAAAGTTGGGCCACCGCAAATCTCTGCTCATGTACACTGTAGGAATGTGTATAAACAAGACACAGACAGCCCCAAACGCCAAAATTAAAGAGCTGTTTCTTTCCAACACTTTGGTCTGCAGCTCTGACTATTATCTGGGGATAAATCAGTTTGCAGCAGCCGTAGACAGCCATTTCCGTGAGAGTCCCGCGCAGCTTAACTGGAGAAGCGTGTTAAAAGTTAAAGGACCTTCATCACATTAAAAACATGAATTTTTCTAACCATAAATTTATTTCACTGAATTCCTGAGCCGTAGAGTCACCCTACACGCTTCCTTGTAAATCAGAGGGGGTGTACCCACTTCCTGATGTTTGCCAATTTGCTGTTTTTCCTGTAATTAGGAAAAAATGCAACTCACTAGAGTTACAAGCCCAGAGGAGATTGCAGGATTGAGTTGAGTTGTTTAATATCTGCCTGGACTTGATGCTTTGTAAAGAGGGGGGTGGAAGGTAAAAGGGCAAAAAGAAATGATTATCTAAACACAGGGTGATAAGACCTAACGTCAGACGTGGTCACCGTGCCCCTCAGAGTGGCTTTGCTCTGTCCCCCTGAATGCGCGGGGCCATCCACTTACGGTACTTAGCAGAGAGGACGCGGGGTTAGGAACATTAAAGCTGACAGAAGTAAAACTTGAAAGTCCTGGGGAAATGTGCCTGCTTCCAGGTGCGTGGAGAGACTCCAGACTAAGACGCAGAGCCAAAATGCAGCCCGGGGCGTCCAACCCGTGTCTTTCAGAAACGCCATGTATGAAGCCTCCACACCCTCGTTTTGCAGGAATTATGCCACAAGCAGAGCGGACAATAGGCCCGTGGCAGCGGCTCCCGAGTCTCTAACGGCAGCTGGAGAGAGAGTCCCTTCACACTCATGCGCATCCTGAGAACGAAAACGGTTTCCATACATCAGAGTTTCTTTTTTTAATCCTTCAGGACATATCCTAACCTCTGATTTGTGGCAAAGACAGGTGTCCATTTTGGTGTATATACCTTCACCAAAATCAGCTACCCACAAAGGGTGTTATTATAAGCCACATAAAAAACAAGCTGGTCATTTCATACTTTAGTTATCCCTACAGATGCTATTTTATAGGAATTACTTTCACTGTTTTTGAAAAACATTTGTATCCATAATTATTAATAAAATAAATATTAATGAAAATGTTAAAAACAACAAGTGTTTATGTAGCCAAGAGAGTCCTTTGACACGGTCTGGTACATGGCAAGGACTCAATAAATATTTGAAGAATTAACTTAAAATGAATTGAATCTCAGATTTTTTTTTTAAAAAAAAGCTGTCTCATTTTATTCCTACACATGAAAAACACTTTCATTTCCATTCATTCTAAAAAAATAAAATAAAAACAAAGAAGCTCAATAATCCCCCTTAATTTTAATCAGGAGATAGCAAAAAAGCAAATAACAACCACAAACAAACAGCCATTTTGTGGAAAATTGGAACACAAAGCACCCGCGTGAAAAGACGCGTTTCCTGCCTTCACTGCCCACCCCGGCGTCTGTCCCCCTAGTAATTCCAGAGGCAAGCAGAGCAGACCGTGCGTCTAACCGTCCTAATGACCCTGGTCTTCATATTTAAAATGTCATTCAGAGGTAGTTTCAGGTTGGCAGCTGCTGACGGGAAAGAGCAATAAATAATACTCCTTCCATTTGCACACGAGCCCTGCGCACAGAAGCCTCTGGAAGCGCGTTTGCAACAGAACACCTTGGGACTCACTATAGGAATGCCACCCCATTTGGTGCCAGGCGCCCCGCACACCCGCTTTTAGGAGGGGAGTGTGGAGCAACCTGCCCAATTGGAGTTACAAGGGAATTTAGGAAGACAGAATGTAATTACCTGAACTGGAATCCAGCCAAGGTACTGGGGCTGCTAAAAAAAAAAAAAANTTGCCCTTTACTATCTTGCATTCAAGAAAGTGATTTACAGAGTCAATTGGGTCCACTTGGAAATAACCTGCTTTCCATGGTGAAGAATCTTTTCCTCCCGGGAGACCCGAGGGACAGCCTTTGAGGTTAGGAGGGAACTAGGCCTCTCAGGGACACCAGAACCCGTGGGGCCCACCCCGAAGCCACTGGCCATGTTGCCCCCTTTTCTAGCTCATAAATAGCCATTGACTGGGATTATTTTTTTTTTTCCTGTGAAATTCACATAACATAAAATTAAGCATTTTCAGTACACAACTCAATGGCGTAGATGACATTCATAGCGGTGCACCACAGACACCTCCTTCTAATTCCCAAGCAAGTTCCTCACCCCACACAAAACTGCACCATGACCAGCCTGTCTGCAGCCCCCCGACCTCTAGCCCCTAAGAACCACCAACCTGCTTTCGGTCTCTCTGGATTTACCTGTTCTGGTAAATCTGATGGCACACGTGATCCTCTTTGTCTGGGACGTTTCCAAGGTTCCTCCACGTGGTGCCTGGTGTCACTGCAGTTTCTCCTTTTCGTGGCCACGTGCTATTCCCCTGCACGAAGGTGCCGCGTGTTAACTGGCCGTTGTCTGTGGCTGGATACTTGGCGCTGCTTCTACCCTTCGGCCGCTGCGAATAGCTTTGCTTTAAGAATCTCCATCAAAATACTTGTTTGGGTTTCTGTTGTCAAGTCTTCAGGGCATAGACCCAGGAGTGCAATTGCTTATGGAAATTCTGTTTCATTTGGGGGGAGCTGATGGGAATTTTGAGACGGCTTTGCTCAGGGAAGGAGGACCATGTGTCCACACGTGATGAACTTTGCCGTGAGGAGGACAGGGAGCTTCTTTTATGCCACGTAAAGTTTCACAGGTGAGTTTCTCGTGGAGTAAGGAATGGTTTGCTCCACACTTCCTCCTCCAGATACACAGATCACCTCCCGCCAGGTAACCCATGTGACTCTGTAAATCTGGGGAGAAGAGGAGAGAAACTCAGGTAACTCTTTTGGCTTAAAGTCTATGTCATTATATACAAACTCCTCACCCTGTCATACAGGGCCTTTCTCAATAGCCCCCATTCAGCCCTCAGAGTTCTTCCTTCCAGACCACACCCAAGCATTGCCCCTCCACTAGACTTAACCACTCACAGGTCCCTCATCCCCTTTTCTCTGACCTGTGGCCTTTGCACGTGCTGTTCCATGACCTGAAAATGATTTTCCCTTCTCTGCTCAAAGCTCATATCTTGAAAACTCCTACTCATCCTTCAATTCAGGCGTTTCCTGGTCCCTAAAACTTTCCTAGCTCTTCAGGCAGACTTAACGTCTCCCTCCTCTGTGGTCCAGAACCTTCACCCCCATTTCTAACATGACCTGGTGCCTGAGAGAACACACACACAGATTCACATAGGTTCACGCAGACCAAGGTCTTCACCTACTTTGTTGTTCTGTTTCTGCGCCTGTAAAATACATAATAATATAAAGCACAAACCGACTCTACCAGCTCAGAAAGGCTTATCGTAAGCATTTAAGGAAAGAAGAAAATTTAAAATGAAAGCACCGGGGGCAGCGCTGGGACCACAGGCACGACACGGGGCTGAGTTCAGGGTAACTGGCCACGTGGCGTTTTAATTTGTCTGTCCATCCTGGCTATTTATCATGGGTGTCTTTCCTCCTTGTTCACAAGCAACCCCCAAAACAAGGACTACCCCTTTGCCTTTNCATTTAAGGGAAGAAGAAAATTTAAAATGAAAGCACCGGGGGCAGCGCTGGGACCACAGGCACGACACGGGGCTGAGTTCAGGGTAACTGGCCACGTGGCATTTTAATTTGTCTGTCCGTCCTGGCTATTTATCATGGGTGTCTTTCCTCCTTGTTCACAAGCAACTCCCAAAACAAGGACTACCCCTTTGCCTTTCTCCTTCACATCACGAGTGCGAAGCACATGAATGATGCTCACAAAATGTATTTGTGGAACAATTAGAGTTAAGACTAATGTACAGAATTGTTCAGTGTGGACACACACATTCCAAAGATGACAGTTGTCACTGATTCTTTCTCTTGACGCTGTGGTGGCTTCCGCAGCCCCAAGGCGACATGACAGAGAACTAACACCGGTTCCCTCAGCCACCTGCAGACCTCTGTGCCCTCAGAACAAAGCAAGAGAGCTGGCAAGACAACCTACACACCACGAGACAGGCTGGGGCTGCCTTGCAGCCTTCATACCCCCCGCTCCTGAGAGCAAACCAGACAGGCCAGGACCGTGCTGTGTGCACCTGTTGAATAGGAGTGACTTTCATTTCGGAAAAGCTCAAATGAGTCAGCTCAGGTGGGAGGGAGTAGACTGGGCCTGGGGAAGGGCAGGCAGGAAGAAGCCAGGACAGGTAGAGGGAGCCGGTTTGGGTGAGACTGAGCGGCTGCTTGCAGGGTCCGGCTGGGACGTCCTCACCCCTCCCTGATGAAATAAGGACAGACGCACAGGCCTAGCCTCATCATCTCTGCCCTGCCTGCCTCCCGGGGACCTCGACTCCGGACTCTTCCCTTGCAGCCCCTATCTGTCCTAACATAACCTTCACGTAACATCCAATCAAGTCCAACTTCATCCATCGACCCTCCCGACCAGCCCAGCCCTTCTCTCTGGACTTCTTACCCATCACGTAGCTTCACAGAGATGACCTTGACTCACCAGGAAACCTTTGGCATGTCCTGCCTTCCCAGGATGAGTTTAACCAGGCTGAGGGCTGAAGCTATCACTTGGTATTCCCACAGGACATGGTTGTATAAGCTATATGTTGTTGTGTAGCCATTAAGGCATGTCCAACTCTTTGCGACCCCATGGACTGCACCACGCCAGGCTCCCCTGTCCTCCACTATTTCCCAGAGTTTGCTCAAACTCATGTCCATCGAGTCAGTGATGCCATCCAACCATCTCATCCTCTGTCACCCCCTTCTCCTCCCGCCTTCAATCTTTCCCAGCATCAAGGTCTTTTCCAGTGAGTCAGTTATTTGATCAGGTGGCCAAAGTATTGGAGCTTCAGCAATAGTTCTTCCAATGAATATTCAGGGTCAATAAGATATAAACTCCATGAGTATCTGATATGTCGTCAAAGTCCGAGAAATTCCTCTCGATTGTTTAGGAGGAAGTGAGAATCAGAACCAAAATTAAGGAACAGCAGAGCTTAAAAAGGATCCCAAAGAGGGTGTCCCTCAGCCCCTTGTCACAGCAGTGACTGTAGCTCCACAGACTCCTTGGAGGGAAGAGGCAGAGTCCACCCAAAGCTCTTTGCACAGATAAGGCTCTGAGAAGGTCTGCACTGAGGAAACCAGTTCAAATGCAGGTGACTCGTGCCTCTCAAATGGATTATAGAACACTCCTCCCACTCCCCTGCAAAACACTTTCTAATACCCTGCAGAAATAATGTTCTGCAAACACAATTAAGGCAGTGCTAGTTAAAATATTATCTAGAATAACACAGGGCGAAGTAATAGAGCCAGGAGGTGAAATTACACAGTTTATCAATTCTTTGTTGGTCCAGTGATTATAAAACTAATAGGAAATCTCCTGGGAGGCAATTGCGTGCCATACCTGAAGGTTAAAAAGTTCGTGCCGGATCAGAAATGGGGGTGCAGGAGTCCAAGCCAGGGTGCTAATCGTCAAACCAAAGCTTTTATGAAGCAAGTGGCTAGGAGTTACGGTCTGATTCAAGGTGAAGCTGGGAACCAGGGAACTTGGGTCAGGGGAAGGGTCACTGAGACCCTCAGAATGGGAAAGCAGGTGAGTAACCTCTGCTCCAGCCAGACTCCAGGGGCCTGTAGATGAGCCCACTTGGCCTCTTGGCTTCTCAGACGGGGAAAATGAGATGCCCAAGGTGTTCCAGGAAGAAAGGCCAGAGCCGGACCACAGACCTCCACATCCTCAGTTTGGATCTCTCTGCCCAAGGGACCCCGTCGGGAGCATGAGCTGGTCACACAGCGGTGGCCCGAGTTCAGGGCTGCGGGTTCAGCATATGGATAGCACACAGGGGTTCATCAGCCCGGTCAGACTTGGAGGTAGGTGCCACCTCCACCCGCATCTCTGTCTGAGCGGGGTCCACACCTTCTCCCCAGCCTGGTCCTAAGACCCCAGGGGATGAAAACCAAGACAGCATCTACACCTCTGTCCAAACCAGTAACACAGACCTTTGCAACAGACAATCAGTGTGATGATAGAAAGGATCAGTCACACCTTTCCGATCAGGTTGCCACTAACGCTCAAAGCAGAAATGGGGTGGCCTGACCCGCCCAGCACCCAGCCCCAGCCACTCCTCTCTGGCCAGCTTGCTGGCTCTTCACACCGGGAGTCGTCACTGTCACCCCCTGTCCTCTCGGGTCCTTCCCTCCAGCAGACCCCTCCTTCTGGGTGCCCCACCGGGACCACCAGCAAGTCTCCAACCTAGTTAAAATTTCTCCAGCCTAGGAAGCCGTGTGTGGTGGTGGACTTGTTTTCAAGAACACCAGGTAATCGGGGCTCAGCAGAGTTCAGCCCAACGAGGCCCAGCGAGGGAAGTGGGCACACAAGCAGTCCCCTGGTCCACACATGGCAGAACCACCTGGGAACCCAGAAGCCCCGACTGGGACACTCCAGCTCATTTTACGTACCCTGTGTCGTGCCATCCTCGAGAGCAGAAGCTGGTGCTTCTTGGAACTTTAACTTCATGGACTGACGTACACACACCTATATGCGTGCACACTTTCATGTGAGCGTGTGTGTACACAGATACGCTGAAATAGAAGTTTCTATGTCATGTAACAACCTAAATGGAAGGAGAATTGGAAAAAGAACCGATACGTGGACATGTATAACTGAATCATCTTGCTCTACACCTCAAACCAACACAACTTTGTTCATCAATTATCCTCCGATATAAGACTAAAAGTTCAGAAATAAAACTAAAAAATAAGTAAAATGTTTAAAATTAAAACCGTAAATAAAACTCAAAAAAATAGCGCTTATCCTTATCACGAGCTGTGAATTCTGGGTTTCTTCGCAAGTTTTCGTTCACGCGTACTGCAAGACCTATAGTTGGAAACACGATCGGATACCCAGGCTCCTTCTGCAGACAACTGAACTAAGATCTAGAGAGTTTTCATGGCTTCACCAGCAGCCGACTGGTATGAAGGCCACTGTAACATCCTGACTTTTCCCCTTAACCCTAGCCCTGAACCCTAACACCGCGTCCCGTGGCCCTCGCCCAGGTCTCCTGCCTCCTCCCACGCGTCTGAAATCTCATCCCTTTGGTCCCCGAGACATGCGTTTGTCACAAGCACTGACCCCTTTGTCTGCTCACCGCACCCAGCTCTGGTGCCCTGCCTGCCCTGGCTGGGCCCAGCTTCAGGGATTCCCAGGCAGATGGGTGGCCAATTGCCCAGGGAGCGGCTGCAGACGCAAGGCACACTCCCCAGGGCACAGGGCCCTGGGCACGCCTTCTAGAGGAAGAGGGTCTTCCCCACTGCTCGAGGTTTCCTGGACACCCAGAGGCCTCCCTCCCCGGGCTCGTTCACCAGCACAGCTCTGAACCGGCACCAGTCGGGGGGCAGACCGAAACCTCCCACTGAATCACAGGACCCAGCCCTCAGGCCTGGATGGTCCGGTGGTGTTTGGGGGTCAGAGATGGCTCTCTAGATTGTTTCTGTTCCTTGCTGGGGAAACAAAGCGTGAGAACTCACAGTGAGGACCACACTGGCGATCCCTGCCCTTGACAGCCGCAGCTCTGTGGGTCTCTGAGAGCCCTTGGCCGCCTAAGAGACAGCAGAGACGGAGGGGCACCGCACCGGGGGCGCCAGGAAACGTCCAGGAGGCCTCCAACTCTCCTCCCCTCTTCCTGCCTGGCCAGGAGGCCCTCCAGGAGGAGGGGCTGGGGAAGGTTGGAGGGCCTGGGGATGCGCGGTGCACCCCACGCCTTGTGCAGCTTAAGAGTGCCATCTAGTGTCCGCAGGGTGCAACTGCGAGGGGCCGGAGCTCAGCATCGCGGGCTGTCTCGGGAGCCTGCTTGGCCTCTGCATGAGGGGTCACGGCCCGAGGTGCTCTGGCCTGAAGCGAGGGCACAGGGACGCCCCCTGCCCCACACCCACACCCCACGTGCACCGCCTCGGTCTCTCGTCACCCAGCCTGCCGTCCCAGCCAGCCCGGCCTTGGCTTTGTGTGCAGCTCATGGCTGGGAATGTGTGTGCAGCGTGGAGCTGAGCTGGTCAGAACACTAGCAGAAAAGAAGGGAACGAGGTGAGAGGAAGAGAAAAAGAAAAGGGAGGAAGGAAGAAAGGAGAGAAGGAAGGCGGGGTGAGAACAGAGCCAGGAGTGACAAATGGGTCTGCACTTGGCCTTCAGCTGGTTTCAGCCGTAATGTCAGATTCCAGAAACTCGGTTCCATATTCAGAGGGTGTGAACCAGGGGTACAGAAAGCACAAGCCCTTCAGGGAAAACGCCAGAAACTGTGTCTGGCTACCCCTCAGGGCCTCGATCTCTCCGTCAGTAAACCGAGGCCCTCTGCAGCTCCCTGAATCCTGGGCCCGTGAACTCCTGGCACGGCTCTTAGGCCTCTGCTCATCACGGCTGCGACGCAGCCAAAAGGCTCAGAAAAATGCCAGAATTGCAGCTCTCATCCCGAGTGTAGGCTGAAAGGGTTTCGTGGACGGGAACAAAACAAAATACAATTTTAAGATGGCAGAAAGGGGTCGTGGGGGAGGGTCCCAGTGGTTGGTACCGATAACCAGCCTGGACCCTTGTCTCTGTTTTTTGAAACAAAGTGTAAGGACAGCGTCAGGTGTCCTAGGAGGAAGCCAGGTGCAGAGAGAGTGATGTGAGGGAAACCGTCTCCCTTTGGCCCTCTTGGTCATGTGACTGGCGCACAGGACGCCCCCTCCAATGCCAGGGGAGCCCCCCTGAGTTGCGCCTGACGTAAGACCACCAGTGTCTGTTGCAGGCGCTGGGGGAGAGCAGGCGCCCTGACGCTGACGATTAGTAATAATATCCTCTGATACCACGTATGCGTATATGTCGTGACAGCCTTGGAGACTGGAGAGAGAAACGCATTTGTCTTCTTTTCTTGTTCTGATGAAAACAACCCAGGACATGAAGCTCAGGGGGTTTCGTCTAGGGTCACGCCAGGAGAACAGAGCCTGGGATCCTGGCTCCGACCTTTGCCCTCAGCTCCTGGCTTTTCAAGCTGCTCCACGTAAGAGGAGGATAGTTCTGAGAAATGAGCCCAATTGGCCATGAAACGCGATATCTTAATTTCACGCAGGTAGTTTAAAACAAGCCTAATCCAGGTCCTAGGCCGAGAGATTTACTCACTGCCCTGGATGGCTTCCACATTTAAACTCAATTTGTATTTGGAGGGGGAAGAAAGAGAGTCTGCAGCGAGGTCTTAGGAAACAGTATATAAGAAGTCGGCCTTTTCAGCAGATTGGTTAAGTGGGTGTTTTTAATGCAGATTAGTTCAAATGGCTATCAGGAGTAATTATTGTAAAAGACAGGCAACGTGTTGCCATCATCCTGCCCTCATCTGGTTCTTCTATAGTCTCCTTTAAATAACTTGGCCATAAAATTTCAATTGACCACCAGGAAAAAAAGAAAAGGAAAGGGTGCTCCCAGCAGTGGGGAGAGAGGAGGAGGCTGGCACGTGTCCAGCAGGGTGAGGGTCCCCACGACCCCACTGGAGCCTCCAGGCCTGCTCCTCCTCCCAGGGTGGGAAAGGGGCCGATTCCCCCAAGAGGAGCACCCACCAGCTTCTGAGGCATGCACTCTCGTCCCAGGGACACAGGTCTCTCATGTGAGTCAGTGTATTATAATAATATTAGGTAAATCCAGGCAAGCCGATGAGATAGTAACAGGAAATTGCAGCTCATTTGTTCTGAATTTGCCAAATTCTAAATCTTCAGGGAGGTATATTTATTTCACACATTGGTTAATGGGGTCTGTTCCTTACAGCCCCAAAATGCTGAATACACGATGGGAATCAGATTCTCTGTCTGGCCTTAATTCATCATCACAAACAGAGGCAGAAACTTGATTTCGGATTTCACTCGCTCTGCCTCTCGCATTCACAATCGCCGTACCTCCGTCACTAACAGCATCTGGAGGAGCCCTTTTATTTACCTGTTATCATATCATTTGTAACATAAAACTGTTGTGTTCTCTTTTCATTAACAGATTCAGTTGCAAATGCTGGGGAAAAAAATTACAAAGAGCCCCTTTTAAAAATGTGCACATTTACTGGGATTATTAAATCACGGCAGCTAATAGTGGTTGTCACCAACTTAATTTAAAAAGCTGATTATTACTCAAGCCCTATGTATTCCGGGCCTGATACTGTATAATTAGCAGTTGTGATTATTTAGTTAATTTGCAGATTAGGAGCAAGTGCCTGTTTTGAAAAATGCAGCCACTCGACCTTCAGCTACAGAGCAACGTGAGCCAGCCCCTGTTCCGGGAGAACAAAAGTTTCCTGTCAAATAAATGCATTTTGATGTAGGTCAAGGGGAGTAAAGAGATGCTTTTCAGATCACCCGCCTGCATCCTTGCAGCCAAAAGTCCGGAGCAAAAGCCACTCCGGACGTGTTTAAATGAGCTCCTTCCCTGGTGGAACCAAATCAAATCAAAGAGCACACTTGGCGCCTAAACAACTTAAAAGATGGTCCTTGTGGGCACCAGCTGCTAACGCAATAGTAACTAGGCAGAAAACATCGGGGTGACCCAAGGCTGCGTAAAGACCGAGCCATCAAGACCAGTCCGAAGTGGAGAGGCACTTGCAGCTGGGAACCAGCCCATCTCGTAGGCATTATTTCTAATGCTGCGTTTGTCATCAGTCATACGATGGTAATAAAATCTGTAACTGTTTCCCTTGGACGCTGGTGCGATTTTCCTCATCTAATAGACAATGCAAATGTTAAAAGGCACAAATACGTCTTCATTAGATGAGCCCGTGCCTGAGCCTCACTCCTCAGAGACAGTTTTATTCATTTTTATACAATTTGCCTACTGTATGGTACAGATGGTTTCTATTAAGTAAAATATCTGTTTTCTTCCAAATTTTTAGTTTTCGTGATTAAATTACTTTAAAATGATGGTACATTGTATTATCTTCTTTCACGACTTAATTTAGCTCAAATACTCCCAGCATCAACTCGAAGCCCAGTTTCATCCGCTCAGAAAACCGACCTCATACTGTGATTTTTTCCAGGGCTTATTCCACTCTGGCTGTGATTTCTATTCTTCATCAATTACTTTCACCGGAGTCTTAACTCCACGAATTATTTTCAGGAGATGAATCTGAATATGAATATAAATGGAAACCCCGGACTCTGATGTTAAAACAGGATTTCTCCCCTAAATTGTTTAAAATTCGAGCTGTCCTTTGTTAATAGGCAAGTGATTGCGGCCAGCATCTCGGCAGCAGAGTGGCTGGCAGTGTGAAATAGTCAAGGCTGCTGCCCCCACGTGGCGGGCCTTGGAGCCGGTTTCTCTTTCCCGCCTGCCTCCCTGCACTCCATTCCTCCTGAAGTGGATGCAGGTGGACACCTCCTTCAGCTGGAAGGGGAGCTAGGCAGTGCCGTCCGTGGCCCGTCGTCCCACGCTGGGGGCATCCCCAGGCCCTCAGCTCCCCCGGAAGCCGAAGCCCATCTCTGCTCCTTGGATCCCTCCCTCCACTTGTCTCCCGTCACTAGCGAGCTCCTAGGCCAAGGCGGCCCCAGGAATCCCCTGTTCTGCAGCTTGCATTCGCGTCGTCCTTTCGCGTTCCTGCTCTCCAATCCTGCCCACTGGAAATGGCCCACAGCCAAGAGTGTGGCACTTACTCCAGCCTTGAGCCAGCACTTCTCAAACGTGCTCATCACCCCCACCACCCACCCAGCTAGCTAGGCAACCCCAGATCGTGACTCCCCCTCCCTGGCATAGAAACACAGGATGGCCACACTCCTGTCTTCATTCTCCACGGCCCCGCGCTTCCCGAGACCCACCCAGTGCCCTGCCCAGGCCTCCACCTCCTGCATCCAAAAGCCTCTGATTCTTTTCCTTCAGGTGCTGGGAAGTCCAGTCCCACTGAGGGTCCCCCAGCCATCCATGGAGACACAGGCTGGTCCAAATGGTCAAGCTGGGAAGGATGGGGGCTTGGTCTAACCTCCCCAAGAAACACACATAAGAAGTAGAGCCTGTTGAGCACCTAGCCCCTGAGCCAGGCTGGTGACCCTCTCTTCTCCTGCCCTAAGTCTCCAGAAATGCCTGTGCTACCCCGGAAAACCATGCCATGTCGCAGCACAGGCCTGTGTGGACGCGGTCACCCGGGTCTCCGGGAAATCCAAACAGTCTCCGCTCTGGGAAGAGGGCCACCACCCAGGGGAAGGACCTGGAAAGGACAGTGGTCCATGGCCCCTAATATCACTAGTGACGGGGATCGGGAAACTTCCCGAGAGCTTGCAGACTTCCTTCGGTGTCTCTGCAGGATGGGAAGATCTGGGCAACATCGGAGCATCGTAGTATTCCGCTCAAAGAAAAGATTTAACTGTTCCAAAATCAACTTCAGAATGTGAGCGTGGCAGGACGTGACACAATAAAGTCATTCAAAGATCGGGGGGCAGTTAAACAACACCCTTGGGGACTGCACTATGTCGTCACAACGCGCTTTAGGAGAGTGAACTCTTCCTTGCTTTAGGGCTTTAGGGCTTCCCTGGTGGCTCAGCGGTAGAGAATCCGCCTGCCAATGCAGGAGACATGGGTTTGATCCCGGATCCGGGACGATGCCACATGCCCTGGAGCAGCTAAGCCCGAGCGCCTCAGCTACCAGCCTGTGTTCCACAAGAGAGGCCTGAGCGCTGCAACTAGGGAGAGGTCCAGAGCAGCCGAGACCCAGCACAGCCAAGTAAGTAAACCAATGAGATTATATTTTAAAAAAAAAAAAAAAAAAAGGCAGTAAGGGCTTTAGACTGACCAGCTAAAAATATGTCCTGTGTGCTGACCAGGCCTGCATCACAGAGGTCCCTGGGGAGAGAAGCAGAGTCTAGCGCTAGTGTTCTGGCACAACTGGGCTCCAAGTCCAGCCTCATGGCCCAGAGAGTCTATTTAAATTGACGCTAAACTTTTCAGGCCTTTCCTTGTAGCTTAGTCCGTAAACAATCTGCCTGCAATGCAGGAGACCAGGGTTCGATCCCTGGGTTCGGAAGATACCCTGGAGAAGGAAATGGCAACCCACTCCAGTATTCTTACCTGGAGAATCCCGTGGACAGAGGAGTCTGGCAGGCTACAGTCCATGGGTTCACAAGAGTTGGACACGACTTAGCGACTAAAACCACCACCAGAAAACTTCTTCATTCTGTTTCCTCTCAGACAAAATGAGACGAGTAAGAGCAATCTCAAAAAGCTGTGGGGGGAATCCATGTGTTCCCCGAGGGCATGGGTGACGTCTGGAAGATGCTCCAGAAGTGGTGCCCTTGACGGGTCACTGGGCATGCACAGAACTCCGCCGGTTTCTGCCACAGTCCTGTAAGCTAGCAGTGTGCAGAGGGGGAAGGGGGTGGGCAGGGGCAGAAATCACTTACACCTAGAGAACACTATAGAACCAGCAAAGAAATGCATGATTCTCAAGAAACGAGAAAGTCAGATCTTAGCTCTAGAGGGATTTGAAGGGGCTGAGGTTATATTCAAGCAGGGCAGTTGAGAAGAAGTTCATAGCAGATGGGTTTGAAAGAAGCCAGGTCTCCAGGGGCATGAAGATGAAGCTGATCTGCCCTAGTTGAGGATCCAGGGCATGAGGAAAGTACCAGGTCTTCAGAGAATGTAAGTTGAGAAAGAAATTCCCAGAGCCGGGGACAGTAGCGCAGGACGCTCCAGCATGGTGGCTGGTGCTGTGTTGCTAGTGTCTGTGTCAGGATGAGGTTGACGCGGATCCCTGTATTGAGTGTTCCTGGAGAGGGTCCCACAAGAGGGTGCAGAAATAATAATACATGCATGACCGTAAGAAAGCACGGGCAATTTGGTGAGAAAAGGTTCTGACAAGCCAGTTATGGTGTTACAAAGACTGAATAATTGATCATGGGCCTCCTTTCCAGTTTACTATTTTGTTTCACAAGTTTCTGAAGCCAAATGTAGACACAGTGTAAATGCGAATATATAGCATCAAACGGCAAGGTCAGCCTCCCCAGCCAGTACAGGATATCACAGGTGGCGCCTACGGACCCAAAAATCAATTCCAAGAGTGAGTCTAGCTCAAGATACCATCAAACAGAATTACATTCTGATATCCCTTCCATGTCTTGTACTCAGAAACCTACAAGATCAAGCAATTAATTTCCCAACTGGATTACTTAGACAGTCATATATGAAAGTCTATGGGTATTAAAAAAAAAACTATTATGAGCATTTTAAAGCCAACATACACTAATCTTTTCACAGAAAGGATAAAAATACAAATCCATTTGCCTCCTAACCTTTCAGCCCACAAACAAGGAGGAATATGGAAATTTCCAAATTTGCATGCAAAGAAAAAGTATTTTAACTTGTGAAGGTTTATACACACTCCCTTCCAAGGTGCTCTCTGGGGAATATTTTTCACCAAGTTATATTTTGAAGCTGCACTGCCAGTCTGGCTCGTGGCCCAGACTGTCTTTAAATGGTGTCCAAGTTGTAGCAGTTTCACAGATCGTGCATAAAAGTTAGGAACTTTATTAAAGAGACATTATCTGATATGAATGCTATATCCAGTGACAGGAATGATATTGGTGGCTAGAAGGCCACAAGAAGGACACGATAGGAGGCTGAAAGCTGTGAGCTAGAAACAGAAGGGGAAGCAGAAACAACTGAGTCATACAAAGATTAAATGCAACTGAGTCTAAATGCAGCGTGGAGCCCTGGGTTGGATCCTAGAACAGAAAAAGGATATTTATTGGGGTAGGGGGTGGGGCGGGAAGCAAAAACCAACCAAACAAACAAAAAGCACTGGGGAAATCGGAATAAAGTCTGTTGCTTAGGCACAGTAATGTCCCAACATCTTAGTTTTGACAAATGTGCACAGTTATGTAAGATGTCTGATTCTTGAGAGTCCCTTGGACTGCAAGGAGATCCAACCAGACCATCCTCAAGGAAATCAGTCCTGAATACTCGTTGGAAGGACTGATGTTGAAGCTGAAACTCCAATCCTTTGACCACCTGGTGGGAAGAACTGACTCATTAGAAAAGACCCTGATGCTGGGAAAGATTGAAGGCAAGAGGAGAAGGGGACGACAGAGGGTGAGATGGTTGGATGGTATCGCTGACTCGATGGACACAGGTTTGAATGGACTCTGGGACTTGGCTGGACAGGTGTGCTGCAGTCCATGGGGTTTCAAAGAGTCGGACACCACTGAGCGACTGAACCAAACTGAGGGAAGATGAGAAGGGGGGGCAACGTGGGAGTGGCTTGGACATATCTACCCCTCCGTATGCAAAACAGACAGCTAATGGGGAGATGCTGTACCACCCAGGGAGCTCAGCTCCACGCTCTCTGATGACCTAGATGGGTGGGAGGGAGGACCAAGAGGGAGGGGATACGTGTGTACATGCAGCCGATTCATGATGTTGTAACGGCAGAAATGAACACAACACTGTAAAGCAGCTATATTCCAATTTTTTAATTTTTAATAAATAAATAAAATTAATTTTTTTAAATGTTCATCAAGGAGAAAAAGAGAAGTTATACCATGAACTACAATAAATATGAGGCAAACATGAAAGAATTAGGGACTATAGTAACTGCTATTCTATCCCAGCGACTCACCCATCCGAGGATCCCAGAGAGGAACGTCTTAAAACCCTGAACTAGTGCATCTGAAAACGTGCCTTGTTATGAATGCACGTGTGCACACTCAGTCACTCTGCCACATCTGACTCTTCGCGACCGTGTGAACTGTAGCTTGCCAGCATCCTCTTTCCATGGGATTTCAGACAAGAGTACTGGAGAGGGTTGCCATTTCTTTCTCCAGGGGATCTTCCAGACCGAGGAATCCAAGCCACATCTCCTGTGTCTCTTGCATTGCCAAGCAGATGCGTTACAACTGAGCCACCTGGGAAGCCTTGTTATGAGTGATCTTCATACAAAAAGAAAGGCCTGTAAATGCACTCTCCTTGACTCCTTGTGGTCTAACCGGAAGTCCTAAGGAGTGCATTGCTTGGGTGACCTTCAGTGGCCATTATAGCAGGTCCGTTCAGTTCAGTTCAGTCGCGCAGTCATGTCCGATTCTTTGCGACCCCATGGACTGCAGCAGGCCAGGCTTCCCTGTCCATCACCAACTCCCAGAGTTTAACTCAGACTCACGTCCATCAACTCAGTGATGCTCTCCAACCGTCTCATCCATCTAGCAGGTGGAAGGCAAAAGCTGGTGACCCTCACAAGAGGCGGTGCGTCTACTCAGACTAGTTTGTCCCTGGCCCGTGCTCTGGGACACCATCTCCTTCTAAGCCTACTCTGGGGAGAATTCAGCTTTCCAGTCAGACAAATCTGGGGCAAAGAACGTGTCAAGACACACAGTATGGCACAGCAGGGCTAGATCACGCACCATAGACTCAGAACTTCCCTAGAATCAAGATAAATCCAGCTTCAAGCACCCCTACCACTAGGTGTCAGGGACTCCATCTCAGCCATCTCCTGGGAGCTCCCATCCTTCCTTCAGTACACGTAAAGTATTAGCTGCTCAGTCGTGTCCAGCTCTTTGTAATCCTCTGGACTGTAACCCACCAGGCTCCTCTGTCCATGGAATTCTCCAGGCAAAAATACTGGAGTTGTTTGCCATGCCTTTCTCCAGGGAATCTTCCCAACCCAGGGACTGAACCCAGCTCTCCTGCATTGCAGACAGATTCTTTAGGTTGTCTGAGCCACCAGGAAAGCCCACATAATAGTACGGGGACTTATAAGGTGTCCAGAAAATGGGCATAGTCCTTGCACCCCCAGTTCATCACAGGTGTCTTGGGTAGCCTTGCCATTTGAGCCCAAGGGTTCCCTAGGAGGCAGGCTTGAGCCAGGAAACCTGGCCCTCTTGGGGGTCCCCATGCCAGGGACCAGCCTTCCTCAGTACCCCCACGGAGACCTGCACCCCTGAGCAATCATAATCTTTATCAGGAATTCCTGACAACCCTTCCCTCTCCTGATTCCTGGGTATGAACTTTTTGGCTCAGGATTTGGAAAACAAAAGCTAGGATGCGTAGTCTGCTGCCAACTTTTCCCTTGGGCAGAATAAAACCTCAGGGGCATGGGAGAGTCAAAGTGCCCATGTATATTCTGGAGATTCCGACACCCCAAAATGGTGATGCAATTAGTTAAAGCATTGATTATCTCATCTAACAAGGTCTCACCTAATGCAGGTTTGTTCCCTGCATCAAAGATCCCCTGGAGGAGTGCATGGCAACCCATTCCAGTATTCTTGCCTGGAGAATTCCATGGATAGATGAGCCTGGCGGGCTACAGTCCATACGGTCCAAAGAGTTGGACATGACTGAAGTGACTTGGCACACAGCACGCAAGACTTCCAGAGACAGGAACTTCCAAGGATCCTTTAGTGACTCAGCAGTATATGAAGATTCTTTCAATATTTCCTCATTCATCTTCAGGGAGTTGACTACATCTTCCCTCTTGGTGACAAAATGGTTGCTGCGTTGCTAAATATCACACCTTACACCTCACTGCAGAGAGGAATTTCTCTCCATTCTCCTTTCTAAACACCAATTACCAGCAAAAGAGAACAAAATTGCCAAGAAGGGTTTACACAGATCAAGTTTGCCCTCGGGAACTAGACATCCAAGATTCAGGGATCTGTTGGCAAGAAAGGAGTGAAGGTACTAGGTCCCCAACAAAGCCTGAAACACCCCACCTTATTTAGTGTGCGTGAGGGTTTCAGGGGAAAAAAATAGAAGCCAAACACAAGTGAGTAAGTCTGTAAACTATCCTGCCTCCATGGGAAGAGCAAGTGATACTCAAGAGTCAAGAGAAACAAGTGAGGATTGTGAAAATGCAGGGAGAACAGAGGTGCCCAGCAGGGCTGCGGTTACTGTGGCAGAATCCTGAGCAAGGAGAGACTGCGCACCTGGTCCTCATTCCTGGTGTTCACTCTCCAGCGCAGAGACTGTGGGGTCTTCTCCTGGGAAGGCTGGACCTGGGTCTAGCTCCCAGCAGCCCCTGGAGTGCCCAGGACACCCACACATGTCTTCTGGGGCCCCGCCTTGCCCATCTCCAGGGTCCCCCTCCCTAGGAAGCACCTTACATGGTGGCCCTTGGGGCTCCACAGGCCGCAAGCCCATCACTTTGAGAACCACAGATGCACCCTCAGCGTTTTGCTCCTTACAGTCCAGCCTGTCGCCTCCAGGTCCCACTTACTTCATTAAAACACAAGAGCTGCTGAGAGTTGGTAGGCGTTCTACCCACTTCAATGGCCAACCCCGCCCTTCTTCACAGTCATCATTGTGCTCACTTAATATTATTTGCTAAATATTTTCCCCTAAGCTGGCTTTCCAGTAGCCATGTACAGATGTGAGAGTTGGACCATAAAGAAGGCTAAGCACCAAAGAACTGGTGCTTTTGAACTGTGGTGTTGGAGAAGACTCTTGAGAGTCTCTTGGACTGCAAGGAGATCCAACCAGTCAATCCTAAAGAAAATCAACCCTGAGTATTCATCAGAAGGGCTGATGCTGGAGCTCAAGTTCCGATACTTTGGCAACCTGATGTATTGACTCATTGGGAAAAAACCTTGAAGCTGGGAAAGACTGAAGGCAGGAGGAGAAGGGGACGACAGAGGATGAGATGGTTGGATGGCATTACTGACTCAATCGATATGAGTTTGAGCAAACTCTGGGAGATAGTGGAGGACAGGGAGGCCTGGTGTGCTGCAGTCCATGGGGCCACAGAGAGCTGAACAGAACTGAGTGACCGAACAACAGAGTTGGCTTTTGTAACTAAAAGATGTGATCAAAAGTCTGTTTGTCTCATTCTTGCTATTTGATCCTTACTATGAAATCCTGGCTATGATGAGCTAGTTTTACTTCTAAGCAATAAAACAAATTCCTAGTTATTAGTGCTTTGAATAAGCATCGCCAACAAGCACATTGTGGGCACCAAAGGCGCAAGAGCACACTTGGGCACGACCCTCGGAGGCTGGTATTTAGGGCCTCAATGGTATACAGTAAGCCTTAGGGAGAGTCTGCTTGTTGGGGAGAGCAGGGGGAAGTAGTAAGTATGAGTAGCAAGTATCAGGTAGAAACCAACTGAACCCAGGAAATCAGCACTTATAGGATGTCCACCTAGACACACAGGAAGGGATAAAGGTGGGGAAAGAGGCGAACAGAAGACATGAGATGGGGCTAGGGGGCTTGGCTGGGAAGCGAGCACAGTGCTCAGGGGAGCCTGGAGAAGATGGAAATGTGGGGGCGGGAGACCAAGACAAACACAGAGGTGATGAGCCAGAAGGGAACTGTGTGTCAACAAAGAAGCTTCCGGGGAAGCCTCCAGGAGAAAGAAAAGCCTCAACATCCTGGGGAAACTGAGATTTGAATCCCAGAAAAAAAAAAACAAAAAAAAAAACTCCCCAGCATAGCTTCAGGTTATGAGATTTTTAAACAGAAGAAAGAATGCTTTAAGCTATCTTCCCCCAAAAAGTGCCACGAAACAGTGTGAGCAGAGGGAGGCTGTGAAGCATTGAAAAGCTGAATTATTTCTGCCGTGGTCCCTCTAGCTATGACACTATTTAATAGACCATTTAATAGACAATTACCAACCCGGTTGTCTTCATTATAGTAAACAGACAAATGCCCGCACAATGGGCAATTTTGCGGATCAAACAGTTGAGAACAGAAAAGGTGAAATCCTGGAAGCTGGGCATCATTCTCATTTGCAGCAGGAAAGAAAATTCTAGGGGCCCCCGTCCCACCCCACCCACCCACCAGCCCAGCACAGGAGACCTTAGAACTTGATGGGACGTGATAAACTTCTACTCCCATCACAGGTAGGATACACTAAGGGACATCCCTGCTGGTTCAGTGGNTGGATCAAACAGTTGAGAACAGAAAAGGTGAAATCCTGGAAGCTGGGCATCATTCTCATTTGCAGCAGGAAAGAAAATTCTAGGGGCCCCCGTCCCACCCCACCCACCCACCAGCCCAGCACAGGAGACCTTAGAACTTGATGGGACGTGATAAACTTCTACTCCCATCACAGGTAGGATACACCAAGGGACATCCCTGCTGGTCCAGTGGTTAACACTTCTCCTTCCAGTGCAGCGGGTAAGGGTTTAATCCCTGGTAGGAGAGCTTCCCTGGTGGCTCAGCTGGTAAAGAAACCGCCTGCAACACAGGAGATCCCGGTTTGATTCCTGGGTCAGAAAGATCCCCTGGAGAAGGGAAAGGCTACCCACTGCAGCATTCTTGGGCTTCCCTGGTGGTTCAGACGGTAAAGAATCTTCCTGCGATGTGAGAGAACCGGATTCAATCCCCGTGTTGGGAAGATCCCCTAGATGAGGGCATGGTCCCTCCAGCATTCTTGCCTGGCGAATTGCCATGGACAGAGGATCCTGGCGGGCTACAGTCCATGGGGCCACAGAGAGTCAGACACCACCGAGCAACTGAACATGCAGCACAGGGGAATTGAGATCCCACGCGCCTGGAGGCCTCGAAGCCAAAATGAGACAGAAACAATGAATCAAGAAATTAAAGACTAGACACAGTCCACACACACACACACACACACAAATCTTAAAACCAAACAGAAGCCTGGGTGAGCACCACAAAATTTATCCTCCAAGGTTCCCATCCTTCTGGCCTTAAGCTCCCACCCCTGCCACCTCTCCCTGTCCCAACAACGGAGAGTCTGGAAGGTAGCCAGGCGGTCACAGACCCTAACGGCAGGGTTCATTTAGGCCACCTCCCCAGTCATTTATGCCACCGTCCCACCCCATCCTCGGCTGATACAAACATCCTGAGACAGTAAGACGATTATAAATGTCTAAGATGCGAAAACGATTTAAAAAGCAAACAGCAAAAGAAAAAATCTCATATTTTTAAGTCCACATGCACCCCACCAGAGGCCATTTGATTTGTAAAACGGGTCTGGATCAAAAGAGAAAGTGAAATGGAGGTAAAATCATTCATCCATGGAAACTAGGCATCAGGCAGGCAGCGAAGATGGAGCCGGAGGGAGCAGCCTCTGTAAGGACTGATCACTGGCCCTGATGGACACCCCGAACCCAAGCTCACCCCTAAAGCCAAGTTGTAAACAGCAGGCTCTGCACAGCTGCACCCCCTCTGAGGCCACATGGGGAAGAGGTTTAGCAAACATTGCACAAGGTCAGTTCTGGCGCCAGCCCCTACAGGATCCCAGGTCCTCAATTTGAAAACAGCTTTTCTCTGTGAGGGGACTGTTCTCAGGACGTTAAATGTCAGCGAAGGGACCAGAGGATGGGACTCAGGCCACGACCAAGTGAACCTAAAACAGCACCTTCTGCAGAGCAGCCAGAGGGATCAGCCCCACCCAGACTCTAGGACCAGGCAGACCAATAGCAAATGAAGGAGTAAACTGATCTGATTTCGATCAGGCATCAGTCACAGTGTCTTCCATGCAAAACAGAGCTGCAATCCTGTGGCTTCGGAGCCATAAATAAGTCCATTTGGTAATTACTTGTATTATAAAGGTAACCAGCGACTGCGAGGTCAGCGCTGTCTCAAGCATGAGTCCAAAATCTTCAGGTTTTCATTTTTTAAGAAAAATATGGACTAAGATTCACACATCTAAACAAGGGTTTTCCCTCCTGAAATCTCCCTCCTCACCAGCCTCGGCTCCAAAGGGGCTCCCTCTGCTCAAGTCGGCTTCAGACTCTTCCCCTGGAACCGAGTTGGAATCCATTTACAAGTCCCAAGGCATGCAGGTCACACCACGTTTTTTAAATTCACACACACAAAAAATAATCTTCAAGTCAGCACCCAACTTCAGGGGGTGAGGGGGTGCGGCTATTTGGCTGTTTACCAAAAACAACAGTGCCCCTCTGGCTCTGAGTCTGTGAGAAAGAAGAGGGGTTTTACCAACCACTCTGAAAAAGCAGTGTGATTTATCAGCGTTAGCAGACCCTTCCACACTGTGCTTAAAAATACACAGCCAACTTCTCTAAATTCACCCATGCCATCACCACCCGTCTCCTTAAAGCCCCAGTTCAAACGCCTGCTCTGGAATTTTACAGGTCAAAAGCCTTACACCAGCAGTCAAAGCATATCCCTGACTCCAGAGCCTTCTGAGAAAAACACTTTGAGTCCAATTCCCTTGGGTTTAAAGAGGAGATTTTTAGCTGGAAACCTCCTGACCTCAAATAATGATCTTGAGTGTCTTCGTCTCTCTGTTGTTCCAATATTCATTCACTCCATTTGGGCAACAGGAGGTGGCTTCTCCATTTGAAATCTCAGCTACTTGCTGGAGCTGGGCCCTGCCTTTTTGCTGCTCTCGTTTCATGACTTACTGAGTTTCACTGTAAAACAAAAAGAGTTCTCCAGTGCGGGGACGAAGTAGCCTATGACTGACCGCCAGCCTACTTAGTAGGAAAATGGTTCCTTAACCCCATCTTCTTTGACTGTTATTCCAAAAGGGGAACTTGCTTTGAAAATCAGCAGTGAGGTCCGCCCCCACCCCACCCCCACCATCTGACACAAACATGTTGTATTTGCTGCTGTGCTCCCAACTGCAAAAAATTTTCCCCAAAAAATACAATATAGTTTCTTCTATTGAAAATTAAAGACATAGAGATGCTTTCAACATTTACGAACTCCAATGATCTGCTGATTTTGACCAGGAAAAGGAAAAAAAAACTTTGAATATTTACTTTTTTCAAGGGACAAGCATTCTTTTTGACTTTTAACGTAAAGCAAGCCTTTTTTGGGTCTTCCCAGGTAGCCCTAGTGGCAAAGGATCTATTTGCCGATGCAAGAGATGAGAGATATTCGGGTTTGATCCCTGGGTCAGGAAGATGCCCTGGAGAAGGAAATGGCAACCCACTCCATTATTCTTGCCTGGCAAATCCCCTGGATGAGGAGCCTGATGGGTCCCATTACATGAAGTTACAAAGATTCGAACACAACTGAAGCAACTTAGGACTCCGAGCTTTTTTTATCACGATGGGGAAAAAAATCCAGAAGACGTGTTTAAGAAAAAATATTTCTGAAAGTTGAACCATCAGTGGATCAAACTTTTAGCTACATCCCTCTGTATGCTGGATATAAAGCAGTGCAGAGATCATATGATCAAGAAACGTCCAAGAGGAAGAGAGGGGGTCAAATGAAAGGAAAAGAGAAAGGCAAGGATCCTGCCTTTTAGAACCTCAAGCTTATACTTAATCCCTTTGATTGCGAGTTTAACTTTACTTGCTGCCATTAGAAGCTAGGCCATGTTTGAACCTCAATTTTCTTCCAACCTTTATTTCATTACAAATAAAGGTGCAAATATAGAACTGTGTGTAATAAAAATCTTCATAACACCAAGAGAGAAAATTAAAACAATTATGAAAGTCATTTTTCATAGTGGTCAATGATGTACAGCTCCAATTAACTGCTGTCCTCGTAAGAGGGGGCATTTGTAACTTACCCTTTATTTTCATTTTGTCGTATATGAAAACTTCTACAGTTTACGTAAGTAAGGAAACAGAAACAAAACTGAGAAGCTCTGTCCTGAGACAGCCTTTCCTTACAGGCAATCACAGAGAGGACACCACGCTGTGGATGCACACAGGAGCCGGGGTAGCTGCTCTCATTCCCTGGAATTCTGGTCCTGGGAGGTGATTCACCCACGGCGATTTCAGTCAGCTTTCCCAGCCCATAAAAGGGCCGAGTGTTCTCGAACTTCGGCAAGCATAGGAAGTCTCCAGGGGTGACTGTCAGAAGGCAGACACCAGAAATGAAGGTGTCAGGTCCCAGATCGTCTGTGCAAGAGGACCTCAGGCTTGCAGATGAACAATGACACGGAGTCTGACAAAGGAGGCGCCAGCGTGCTCGGACAGTGCGTGAGATGATCAAGGGGGTGTTTGACGAGGTGAGGATGCCTGAGCTGAGACTAGAAGGGCTGGTGAGAGCCTGTGTGTCTCTGACAAAGAGCTTGCACAGAAGCCTGGGCAGGCCTCACCTTTCCCCACAGACTCCCAGGGACTGACCTCCACAAGCCAGCGCCCAGCCCGCCTCGGCCACCTGGGTCCCAAGGCACCTAAACCCACCTTCTCTTGGGCTCTGCTTCACCCTCTGCAGGGACAAGACTCCAAGAATCTCCCCTGGCCTCCCAGAGCCACCCCAAAAGCATCTCTGATGAACCCGCTCATAAGATGCTTCCAGAAACGGAAATACTGGCTTAGTCAAAAAGTTTTCTTGGGTTTTTCTGTAGAATAATATGGAAAACCCAAATGAACTTTTTGGCCAATGCAATACTTGTCCTACGAACCAACATGCTGCCTGAACTTGAGTTTTTTCAGTGAATCTCTGATCAAAACATACCTGAACGAGGACTAAGGAGGCAAATTTGATCCCGTGATGGTCTATCGGGGTTGTTGCTGTGGTGCAGTCGCTCAGCGGCATCTCACTTTCTGCGAACCCATGGACTACAGCATGCCAGGCTCTGTCATCCTTCACCATCTCCCAGAGTTCATGCAAATTCATGTCCACTGAGTCAGTGACGCCATCCAACCAGCTCATCCTAGAGGNGTGATGGTCTATCGGGGTTGTTGCTGTGGTGCAGTCGCTCAGCGGCATCTCACTTTCTGCGAACCCATGGACTACAGCATGCCAGGCTCTGTCATCCTTCACCATCTCCCAGAGTTCATGCAAATTCATGTCCACTGAGTCAGTGACGCCATCCAACCAGCTCATCCTAGAGGCCCACATGCTTCCTGACCTAGACAAAGGAAAAATACATTCCTTTCTGCCTCTATTTGTTGGGAGCCTGCTCTGTGCTAATTCCAAGGACTGGACTATGTCAATGAAGAAAATAAACAAAAAAGACAAATGTCTCTGTCTTCTCAAACTTATATGTTAGTAAATATGTCTGTCAAATCTGTAAAGGTTTGTTGTTGTTGATATCTGAGTCTTTGAGACTGGACTGCAGCACACCAAGCTTCCCTGTTCTCACTATCTCTGAGAGTTTGCTCAAATTCAAGTCCACTGAATCAATGATGCCATTCAACCATTTCATCCTCTGTCACCCCCTTCTTCTGCTCTCAATCTTTCCCAGCATCAGGGGCTTTTCTAATGATTCAGCCTTTCACATTAGGTGGCCAAAGGATTGGAGCTTCAACTTCAGCATCAGTCCTTCCAATGAATATTCAGAGTTGATTTCCTTTAGGATTCACTGATTTGATCTCCTTGCTGTCCAGGAGACTCTCAAGAGTCTTTTCCAGCACCACAGTTGGAAAGCATCAGTTCTTAGGCTCAGCCTTCTTTATGGACCTGTAAAAGTTTAATGGATATCAGTTGGTTGTCTGACATGAGTTTGAGCAAACTCTGGGACATAGTGAAGGATGGCAGAGACTGTGTGGATCACAACCNTGTAGCCCACCAGGCTTCCCTGTCCATGGGATTTCCCAGGCAAGAACACCAGAATGGGCTGCCGTTTCCTTCTCCAAGGGCTCCTCTCAACCCAAGGATTGAACTTGCATTTCCTGCACTGGCGGGCAGATTCTTTACCACTGAGCCAGAGACTTGGGATAAAGGGACTTTCCCCTTCTCTCCACTGTTCCCTCCCCGCCGCAACATGTCACCAGCCTCTGACTTGCCAAACTTGTACCCGATCACTGGCACGCGTCTCGCGTTTATCTGTCCCAGTGGTGGTCTGTGTAGCTCTGTTGTGTTCCTGAACATCTGGACTCATCTCGTCTTTGCTAAGGACTCAGTGGTCTGCAGAAAGGCCTGCTGAGTAGAGATGCGCCAGCCACCAGGCGTAATGGGACGCAGAGGAGCCCAATCTAAGGGATCTCCACCCAGGGCACCAAGGGCTGGAGTGAGCAGGTGACAGCTGAGGGGGATTCTGGGCTCTGGAGAAAGACCCAGCCTGGTCCCCTTGGCAGGCGGGAGGAAGGAGAGCCCAGACCACAGAGACCTGCTGCGGAAGCCCCCTTCTGCTTGGGTTGCCACTGAGTCCCCGTGGTGGGGGGTTGACAGAGATGGAGACCTCCCCGAGGGGAACGCAGCTGGGACACTCAATGTGGGCAGCGAGACAGCCCAGAGGGAAGGGGCTCCTGTGTCCCAGCCCCCCAACGTCTCCCACCCAAGGGGTCTCCCCCTCCCCGAAGAGCCCAGATACGTGCTATTCCCCCATGTCCCCACCCCCTACCCTTGGCATTCCCCCACTTCCCAGAGCAAATGACTGGAAAGCCAGCTTTCTCACCAATTCCCCCTTTACCCCTGGCTATGAAATCTTACTAATTTATTATTATCCTATAACAGATTAAAACAGCATTATCCTTCCATGTCATAGAATGTGGGGTCACATTAAAAAAAAAAAAAGAACAGCAGGCATGTACACTGCTAAAAATGGGATTCACTTCTAATGAGGCACCCGCAACACAACAGCCGTGAAAGGCAGCAGGGGGGAGACCCAGCACCGCCCTGGGACCTCGAGTCACTGCACACAGTCAAGCATCCTCAGCGTGCGGTCCAGGGGCCACCTGCATCACCATCTCCGGGGAAGCTGCTTCCAGTACAAGGTTCCTGGTGCACAGAAGGCTTCCTGGACCAGAAGCTACAGNCGCAACACAACAGCCGTGAAAGGCAGCAGGGGGGAGACCCAGCACCGCCCTGGGACCTCGAGTCACTGCACACAGTCAAGCATCCTCAGCGTGCGGTCCAGGGGCCACCTGCATCACCATCTCCGGGGAAGCTGCTTCCAGTACAAGGTTCCTGGTGCACAGAAGGCTTCCTGGACCAGAAGCTACAGAATACAGAGGCGGGGGCGGGGGTGTGGGGGCGAGGGTGTGGGCAGGGGCAGAATCTACATTTTGAGTGAGCTCCCAGGTGATTCGGAAATATACAGCAGTTTGTGACCCCTCCATCCTTAACCATCTCCCAGGACTGACCCCGCACACAAGACCAGCGGGCTCAGACACTACTCACAGGCCAGAAAGCAGGGGTCGGGGGCTGGACCTCATCACAGCTCTGGACCCAGTCTGCAGCCTCTCTCTCCCCTGCCTGTCTTGGCAGCTCTGACTTCCAACCCTCTCCACTCGTGGTCCCCTTCACCAGTCCCTCTGTCTTCAACCCCAGGGCCCCGCCCTCCACAGAGCCCTCCCTGGGGTCCGGACAAGCCTCCTGATTCATGTTGCAGGGCCCTGTGCTGCTCACGCTGGGAAAGATTGCAGGAGGGAAGAGAAGGTTGGATGGCATCACCTACTCGATGGACATGAGTTGGAGCAAGTTCCGGGAGTTGGTGACGGACAAGGAAGCATAGTGTGCTGCAGTCCATGGGGTCGCAAAGAGTCGGACACAACTGAGCGACTGAGCTGAACTCTGCTCTCACGCCACCTGTCTCCTCACTGAACTGCTCTTGAGCCTATCTGCCTGCTCCCTACTTACCCCCGCCCACACCTTCCCATCTCCAGCTCTGATGTGGGTGTTTGACACGCAAGCACTACAGATTTGATGAAAGCAACTTATCTTTTCAGAAACAAGCCTTGAGTGAAACATAGGAAACGGGAGAGGTGACAGAATCCTGGCCAGGCCAGCTGCAAACATCAGCCCCACCGCTCCTCCCCATGGACATGTGGCTAAGTAGCCAAGCCGCCCTGAGCCTCTGTTTTCCCGTCTGTAATGCGGGGATGAAGGGTGCGTTGTAGGTGATTTTGAGGATTCAGTGGAGAAAAACTGTAAGGTGCAGTAGCCTATGAAGGATCCTTCTTGAAAGTCAGCTGGCAGTTAGAAGGGGGGGAGAGAAAAAATGATGATGGGAAAACCTCAAACCTACTTCTCTTAGGACTCAAGCATTTTGTTTTCAAATACAAGGCTTGCAAATGTACAGGACATTGACTGAGCCCTGGAAATACCATCACTTGGGGGATTGGAAAGCATAGTCTGCCTTTCTGATCATATATGAAAAAATGAACCAAATATTACAAAGTGTACTGCTAACTGGCCCAATTTCACTTTTTTCCTCCAGTGAAGAATTTCAGTATTTAAAGCTACTTTTGGAAAGAACCGACTTAACTGAAGATGTTTTTTGTCATTTAAAAATTAAGGGCTTGTGTCATTCAGTGGAATATAACCTGCAGAAATACTGGACCACTACGCTGGACACCTCAAACTAACATAATACTCTACAGTAAAAAATCGATAAGTAAATAAATGTTTTAAAAAATGCAAAAATTAAGGTCTTTGAGAAAAACTGCGACAATATCTTGCCCAGTAAATTCAAAGCTGTCAGGACTGGAAGTGAATTCTGATAGAACTGGGTTTATTCATTCAACCACCACTGGTGAGCTGGGCAGTGTGGACCCCAGGGTTACAAAGTCAGCCAGGGCTGGGATGTGGGGATGGGGCCACAGGGAGGATGCAGCATAGAGATCACGGTGTGATCAGAACCAAGCTTGGCACGGTCAGAGGTTCAGGGATGCTCCGAGGAAGGGTAGCCGGCTCAGTCTAGCAGGACTCTGGAAACTTCTCTGGGGATAAGAAGCTGCTCTAACCACCAACCGCCCTCCCAGGATGTGCCAACCAGGCAAGGATGGAGAAGATGCCCAGACACTGGAGGGTGGAGCCCAGGGCGTGGTCAGCAGGGTAGAGGACAGGGGAGTCAAGAAGGAGTGACCTGGCCAGGCCATTCTGTGCGTTATCTCAAGACTCTAGGACACCAGGGACATGCCGTGGGGACAGGAACGTGGGCCGAAGGCAGGGGGCTGGTGGGACTGGGGGCAAAGGGGAAGGGGGTGCAGAGGAACGGCTGAGGCTTTTCTTTTTAAATTAATTTATTTTACTTGGAAGCTAATTACTTTACAACATTGTGGCGGGTCTTGCCATACATTCACATGAATCCGCCACGGGTATCCGCCTCTGCTGTATTCTCCCTGCTGCCTGTCCCCGTCCTGAAACCCCCTCCCACCTCCCTCCCCATTCCACCCCTCAGAGTTGTCCCAGTGCACCGGCCTTGAGCACCCTGTCTCATGCATCGCACCTGGACTGGAGATCTATTTCACACATGGTAATATACATGTTTCAGCACTATTCTCTCAAATCAGTCCACCCCCACCTTCTCCCACAGAGTCCAGAAGTCTGTGGCTGAGGCTTGTTGACTGCAGAGCAGGAAAAGGAAAGGAGTCGAGGCGGGCAGCTGAATGCACAAAAGCATTTACTAGGAGCCAGGGGCAGGGGTCTTAATGCCCTTGTGCCATCCTTGTCACAGTTTGTCTCCAGGGTGAGATGCCGTGGGCAGCATATCTGTGCCCCCGCCTCTTGGGTTCATATATTGAAATGCTAGCCCCCAGTTCTGTGATGAATGGGATTGGGGCCCTCGTACACAAAACCCCAGACTTCTCTTGTGGCTCAGCTGGTAAAGAATCTGCCTGCAATGGGGGGAGACCTGGGTTCCATCCCTGGGTTGGGAAGATCCCCTGGAGAAGGGAAAGGCTACTCACTCCAGTATTCCTGGACTTCCCTGGTAGCTCAGCTGGTAAAGAATCTGCCTGAAATGCAGAAGATCCTGGTTCAATTCCTGGGTCGGGAGGACCTGCTTGAGAAGGGATAGGTTACCCATTCCCATATTCTTGAGCTTCCCTTGTGGCTCCGCTGGTAAAGAATCCACCTGCAATAGGGGAGTCCTGGGTTCCATCCCTGGGTTGGGAAGATCCCTTGGAGAAGGGAAAGGCTACCCACTCCAGTATTCTGGCCTGGAGAATTCCATGGACTGTATAGTCCACAGGGTGGCAAAGAGTCAGACAGGACTGAGTAACTTTCAGTTTCACTTTCAAACAAGACCCAGTTTGCTTGGCCTTTCCCCCACAGAGGGCACAGCAGGGCCTCCTACGAACCAAGAATCAAGAAGGGGCCCTAGCAGACGCCAGCTCTGCCGATGCCGGGATCTTGGACGTCCCACCTCCAGAACTGAAACAAACGTCCCATTGTTCAAGTCACTCTGTGACTTGTTATTGCAGCAGCCCCACCTCCCAGGGACCCTGCAAGATCAACACCCCTGCAAGTTCCCCTACAGCACCCCTTTCTCCCAACCTGTAAGTCACAGCCTGGTCCAGGCCCCCATGTCCCCAGTTTCCTTCCCAGCAGGGGCGTGCAGAAAGCTCAGAGCCCGTGCCCCTCTGCTGCTCCTTAGATTTCTACTAAACTCCTTCTCAGGCCACGGAATCACAAAGAGTGGACAGGGCTGAAGTGACTCAGCACNACAGCCTGGTCCAGGCCCCCATGTCCCCAGTTTCCTTCCCAGCAGGGGCGTGCAGAAAGCTCAGAGCCCGTGCCCCTCTGCTGCTCCTTAGATTTCTACTAAACTCCTTCTCAGGCCACGGAATCACAAAGAGTGGACAGGGCTGAAGTGACTCAGCACGCAGGCACAAGCTCTTCCTGGGGGACAACATGCCCCCTATTTCCTTAACTCGATTGGTCAAAACGTCAGAAGCTTTCTGTTCAATCACAAAGAAACCAGCAGAGAAAGAGACTGTCGTGAACAGTTTGAGCAAGTTTATCAGCACTTGGCACCAGGCGGAGAGAGAAGGGACAGACCAGGGCCAAGAAAGCAGCCTGGGGGAGGCCAGGAGCTTGGAGTACCCTGGCACCCCTCCAGACACTCTGGGGAGGACCCAGAGTGGCTGCCTACATCAGGAAGACCAAAGCTGCTTCTTGAGCCCCCCACTTTTATCCCACCAACAGAAGTGGGCACTCAGCTCCCACGACTCAGGACTCTCTCCCCCAGAAGTGAACCAGGCCGTTTGGGGCTGCACGGAACACAGTCCATCAGAGACAGGTCCCCTTGAGCCGCCTCCCACGGGCCCTAGCACCTGCCATCCACCGCGAGCAGCACTATGCCTCTGACATGCGCAGACAGTCCACAAGCACTCACCTCCTGAAATGTCCCTCCGCATTTCTTTATAGTAAAAAGGAAAAAAAAGTTGATTTTTTTTTCCCCCAGAGCTACCCTTTTGGCCTGAACAGGAAGATTAAAAAAAGAAAATTAGGTTTAACAACTTGGATGACTTTCTGGCTTAGAAAGTAGAAGCTACATCTGCGAGCCTGATTTCAGCATCATAATCTTCTTATGTCAGGGTACTGACTGCACAGAAAACCCAAACCCGTAACCAAGCTCTCAGTGTCAGTTAACTTTTTTTTTTTCCTTTCAGATTGCCAAAATAGACAAAATTCTGAAGTGTGGGCTCGCAGATTTTCTCCAGTTGAATTTTGAATGATTCAAATAAAAGCTACCACCCTGCACAGAAACAGAAGACATTGACAGTGCCATCTTTGCACAGCACAACCGTAGGATAAGCTATGGCCACTGAGACACACAAGCAGGGGCTCTTTGTCCTCACTTCCCCATTCCATACTCTGTGTGTGTGTGTGTGTGCGTGTGTGTGTGTGTGTTAGTTGCTCAGTCGGGTCTGACTTTGCAACCCCATGGGCTGAAGCCTGCCAACCTTCTCTGTCCATGGAATTCTCCAGAAGGCAAGAATACTGGGGTGGATAGTCATTTCCACCTCCAGAGAATCTTCCCTGCCCAGGGGTTGAATCCATGTCTGCCCCACTGCAGGCAGATTCTTTAGCATCTAAGCCACCAGGGAAGCCCATTCTGCACTATACCTGCGTGTAAATCATACACAATGCACGTATTTATATACGTGAATGCATCATACACTGTAATAAACACACACAAATATGCCAGACGTAGACGCAGACACATAGGTTCAGACATGACACAGTCCCACACGCCATTTTAACAAAGCAACTAGCAAATGAATTGCCAGATAACTGGCTATGACTGATTCAGATGTGTAAATTGCTGTCTCATTTTAGCCTTCCCCACCTATTTTAATGCACACATTTGCAGAGCCACACAAATAAGCCAATCCATCTTTTATTACCCATCGCCACAAATTCTTAATTCCTAATTCCTTCTTAAACGCCCCCGGTGACTTGGCAGTGACAGCAATTTGTTTAAGATAGATATTTACTGCCGGGTCCCGTGGCCAGGCCCACATGTCAGGAGGCAGAAAGCAAAGAATCATACTTCCTTAGATTGCTTGTGAAGGAGGGCGGACGTGATGAATGATGCCTGTGTGAGTGCAAGGCACCAGCCGGGCCTGAGCTAAGGCCGCTGATGAATGGCAAGACCAGCGACCAGGGCCGACTCTGGCAGCTCTCTGGCTGACTGGTGTGGGGCACGCAGCGCCTGGTTGCCCTGGCAGGGTGGCCTGTACCCCAGACAATGATATGAAGACGACGCCTCCTACTTTCTCTCAGGGAACCTGAATGGTCGTGATTGATTCCAGCGAGCTGGCCAGAGGACAGGGTCTCCTGGAGTTCACCTCCCTAGCCCATGCAATCCTAGCATGTTTCTTAAAGATCTGATTTAACGATCCTTGCGGGGGTGCGGTGGAGGGGCTTCCCTGGTGGCTCAGCTGGTAAAGAATCCTCCTGCAATGCCTGAGACCTAGGTTCAATCCCTGAGTGGGGAAGAGCTCCTGGAAGAGGAAATGGCAACCCACTCCAGTATTCTTGCAGTGGGGCAGAGGAATGGGGGAGGAATTGGCCCAAGTGCACTTGGCTTAAAGGACCCTTTGCCTCCAGAGTAAACAGAGGAGCAAGACGCTGGGTTTCCTGGAAACAAGGGCCAAATTCATTTTACATTCCCGCTTCCCCAAGTTCAATCAAATGCTCTGGCCTCCCTAGGTACACCCCTCGCAAGGCTGCAGGGACCCGCCAACCGCCCAGCCAAGAGTCCTCAAGTCAGCAGATGGCTTTTTTCAAGATAACGATGCCAAACTGAACCTTCTTATAGAAACCCAAAGCCGTAATAGTCCACGGAGGCCGTCATGACTTTAAACTAGAGATTTATAAATCAGCCTTCATGGAGGGTGTATCTTTTGAGTACCTTTTTTAAAGCCAAACACAGTGCATTTTATGAGCAGTGTCCCACGGGGCAGGAATTCCTGGACAAAGACGTGCATGTAAAATTGTTACTACCTATTACCGTCATTTCTCTGCTTCTTCCTAAAACCGCACGACCTCCTCGGTCACACAAAATAAGATGGTAGGAAAGTAGCATAAATATCACAGGACTAGGATATTTTTGACATGTGAGTAATTTTTAATAGGATGCCCTGTACAGATAGACATGAATCCACAATGAACGAGACCAGGGGGAAATAAGCAGGGTTTTCAGACTTACCTATAACCTTATCAATGGGCGCCCCTCCCTGGGAAACCTCTGCCCACAAGCAGCCCAGGCTGTAAATGAAAGGTGATCAGCTCCTAAGGCTGTGTCTTCCCGCCTCTCCAGGCGCTCCGGCCCTCCGAGAGGGCGCATCACCTCTCCCCGCCTGTCTCCTGTCTTCTATTCTTCGTTACCCAACAGATGACCTATCTGATAGGCGTCCCCCTCCTGCAGATTCCCTCTGCCAGCCTTCAGTGAGAATAAAGCCGGCAACCCTTTTTATCTTCATTCTGCCTCCGTTCCCATCCTCTGTTTTTTTTTTTTTTTCCTAAAGATCGTTTGCCAGCATCACTTGCTCAGTGGTACCCAGTGGAACAAGCAGTGTCTTCTGAACTGACAATTCTGACTTTTTGCTGCTTGTGATTTTTCTAAAGCATGACAACCACTTGCACGAAGACACAGTAAACCTTTTCAGATAAGGAAGTCGGTGAAAAGAAAGGCCTTTCAAGAAACAGAAGCAGTTACCGCAGGAGCTGAACAAAACAAGTCTCTTATGTATTAATTTAATTTGGCCGTGACTTTCAGGTGGCGAGAGAAATTAGGATCACTGCCTCCGTGAGGGTGGGTGCGGTGTGTAGGTGTTTGTAAAAGAGCATTTCGTTTGGACAGACGCTAAGAAAATTCTTAACAACTTAAAAGCATAAGGTTTTACCTATTTCACATTTATACACATGCCATATTGTAATTTGTTTATATTTGCTGGAGACTGGCCTAATTAGAAAGACAAACAGGAGTTTCTTTTCACTCTGGCTCTCAATACTAAAACAGACCAAATCTGATCAAATCCGAATGTTGTTGCTTTCATAAAAGCACCAAGAAAAGAAATTATCTGTTGAGTCTGGAATTTAATATGGTGATTCATCTAAGTTAAATAAAACTTTTCACCTGACATCTTCTACTAATTAAGTGCAATATTATTCCAGAGAAATGGCAGAAAACATAGTGATTTCCGAGTTATATCAGTACAGTATTATTTCAGAGTAATATCAGAATGTTCCTGATATCGTTGGAGGAATAGTTCGTTGCTTGCAAAAGTCCATCTCAACAGATTCTCTGAATTTCCCAAAATTTAAATCAGACCAGCTTATGAATACTCAGCATCTGTTTTTCGTGTGTGTGCCAGAAATAATTCCTAAGAGTTAATTGGACTTGTTGAGCATATATTCTGGAGGACAAAGAAATCATTTAAGACTTTTATTCCTAATCTCTTAAAAGCTCACATATTTTCTTCCCATTGTACTACAGATTTACAGATAAAAAGTTATTTTGCCAAACTATAATAATAATAAGCCTTTATTGAGCGTTTACAATACATCAGGTGTGGGGTTTCGATACCAGTCACGTGCTTTGTTATTTAGTCAAATCAGTCGTGTCCAACTCTTTGCAACCCCATGGACTGTAGCCCACCAGGCTCCTCTGTCCCTGAGACTTCCCAGGCAAGAATATAGGAGTGGGTTGCCATTTCCTTCTCCAGGGGATCTTCCTGAGCCAGGGATCGATCTCACATCTTTTGCACTGCAGGCGATTCTTTGTCACTGAGCCAAGGACCTGATGAAGTAGGTACAGTTATGCACAGTTGGCAGAGAAGGAGCCCAGGGCTCAGTCCTTGTGAATCTGCTCGATGTCACACAGCCAGAAAGTGACAGAGGAGCCTGGCATCCAGACGCATCTACTCCAAGGCCAAGGCTCTGGACTCCTCACAGGCTGGCACTCACAAGAGAAAATGCCAACGGTTACCAGGTAACAGAAGAAAGGCTGCTCCACTCCACAGATGCCACCTCTTCCACGAAGTCCTCCAAATACCCCCAACAGAATTGTTTTGTGCCTACAGTAGATTGCTGATCACGTGGTGCTGGGCCATACAATTTTGTGTGTGCCTCATCTCCCCTAACTTACTGGGGACAGGAAGTACGTCTCACCATCCCTCACATCTAGTGTCTAACAGTCAAATGGTGTTCGGCTGGTTTAAGCAAGCCGATCTGCTTGCATCTGACAATGTTCCCTTCATCTCTTATACTTCTGCTTAGTTGCTCAGGCACATCTGACTGTTCTGTGCTCCCATGGGCTGTAGCCCACCAGGCCCCTCCCTCCATGGGATTCTCCAGACAAGAACACTGGAGTGGGTATTTCCTTCTCCAGAGAATCTTCCCAACCCAGGGATCAAATCTGGGTGTCCTATATTGCAGGTGGATTCTTTACCATCTGAGCCACCAGGGAAGTAAAGTAAAGTAAAGTCACTCAGTCGTGTCCGACTCTTTGCGATCCCACGGACTGTAGCCTACCAAGCTCCTCTGTCCATGGGATTTTCTAGGCAAAAGTAATGGAGTGGGTTGCCACTTCCTTCTCCAGGGGATCTTCCTGACCCAGGGATCGAACCCAGGTCTCCAGCATTGCAGACAGATGCTTTACTGTCTGAGCCACCAGGGAAGTCCTCCCTTAATCTCTAGTCTTCCTGTGACCTGTGTCCGTTAAAAACAAAAACAAACGAAAGAAAAAAAGAACACCAAAAGATATCCAAGGTATATTGTTGAAGGAAAAACACTGGTTACAAGATACTATATATAATAGAACAAACTCATTTCATTTTGCTTACACACATACGCACATCTAAATACCCAGGAGAAAAGTCCAGAATTATATACACCAAAATAGTCATAGAGATCAAACTAAGTTTGGGTTTAATTCTTTATCTTTTCATAATCTTTATTTTCTCATTTCTTTCTACAATAAACATGCATTTCTATCATTAAAAAAAAGTGTGGAGGATATATATAGTCAGATGTATTTCCTGAAATCTAAGGACATTCCAGCTGGAAGGACCCCAGCCAAGAGTTCAGATCCTCAGGTGGGAAACGAAGGGTGAGCGCCTCCTTCCACCTGGACTGAAAATGATCCCCCACTTCTTCTGTACACCCCCTACTTCCTCTCAGCCTTTGGGGCCCCGTGGTTCATTGAACAAGTGTTGAGACCAGGACCCTCCTCTCCTTCCAAGAAGGAGCTTCCTGAAGGATCCCAGTTCTGCCAGCCTCCTCGGAGCCAGGAAATGTTCCCCACAGCTACAGAAGCCGGATCTGAGGATCAAGGTGAATTCTTGGGAGGGTGCTGGCTGGGGAGGGTTGAGACTGTGAGGGCATCACTGCCCCCAGGAGGGAGAGGCAGGGAGCCAAGGAAGAGACAGCGGTCACAAAGCACACTCCTGAGGTTGGAAATCCAGGGAGACCATGTCAGGAAAGACGGGCCAGTGGCTGCCCAGAAGCACCTGGGAGTGAATTTCTTAACTTGTGGGTCGCAGCTCTACAGTCACTTTGAGCCCTGGACCAGAGCAACACGTGCAACCAGGCCTGTGGGGATGCCTTTCCTGGATTCAGTTCCAGCCTGTCCACCCATCAGCCGGTGACGCTTGGAGCCAAATCCCAGCCAGAGCGGCACGGGCAGCGGAGCCTGGCATCAGGAGAGGACAGGACCAGGCCCAGATACAGCATCCCCACGCTCGGCCCACGGAAATAAGAGATCATCCCAGACCACCCTCCAGGGACGTGAAGGACGCTGGACTCCCAGGTCCAGAGACACTGATGCCCTGGAACCGTGACCACTCCCCAGAGACACAGCCCAGCCAACCTGCAGCTCCCATCACACGCGCAATCACAGCACAGCGGGAACTTGCTCATCTCAGGGGCAGGGGGCTGTGGGAACTCTCTGTGCCTCCCACTCAAGCTTCAGTCCAGTTCAGGCGCTAAGTCATGTCCGACCCCTTGCGACCCCATGGACTGCAGCACACCAGGCTTCCCTGTCCTTCACCAACTCCAGGAACTTACTCAAATTCATGTCCATCGAGTCGGTGATGCCATCCAACCATCTCATCCTCTGTCATGCCCTTCTCCTCCTGCCTTCAATCTTTCCCAGCATCAAGGTCTTTTCCAATCAGTTAGCTCTTCACATCAGGTGGCCAAAGTATTGGAGTTTCAGCTTCAGCTTCAGTCCTTTCAATGAATATTCAGGACTGATTTCCTTTAGGATGGACTGGTTGGATCTCCTTGCTGTCCAACAGACTCTCAAGAGTCTTCTCCAACACCACAGTTCAAAAACATCAATTCTTCAGCACTCAGCTTTCTTTATAGTCCAACTCTCATATCCATACATGACTACTGGAAAAACCATAGCTTTGACTAGACGGACCTTTGTTAGCAAAGTCTCAGCAGGGCTGTGTGACAGTCCAGTGGGCTCTTGCAGGTAAGGCCCTTAGAACAGTACCTGCATGGAAGCCCCTAAGAACTCTTAACCATTAAAGGTAAACTTTTATGATATTCATGTTGCTTAATTTTACGGTTAACTGATTCAATTCTGATTTTTTGACTCTTACGTGAGAGTTGTCCGAGCACAGAAAATGGCTCTAATCATAGCACTGTGTGTGTGCATCTCAGTCGTGTCCAACTCTCTGAAACCCTATGGTCTGTAGCCCACCAGGCTCCTCTGTCCATGGGATTTCCCAGACAAGAATACTGGAGTGGGTTGCTGTGCCCTCCTCCAGGGGATCTTCCTGACCCAGGGATCGAACCTGCGTCTCCTGCCTTACAGGCGAATTCTTTACCACTGAGCCACCAGGGAAGCCCAAGAGGAGTAACTCAATCCT
This sequence comes from Neotragus moschatus, assembly GCA_006410615.1. NCBI lineage: Eukaryota > Metazoa > Chordata > Mammalia > Artiodactyla > Bovidae > Neotragus > Neotragus moschatus. Next base: position 55,069 of record SJYA01002916.1, read on the forward strand.
GGAAACAAGTGATCAGATGACAAGGTGGTGTTGCTAGCCAATCAATTGATCAGGACTCTGCTGAGTTCAAGGTTTCTTCAGCAAGAAGGTGCCGGGTCACTCCTGAGTGCCCCACTGGGGATGTGAGGGCGCCGTCATCTCCATGGCAACCAGCCTGGGTGAGCACACCCCCATGCCCTCCCTGTGAAGCTTTTCTTCTTTTAACCTTCCTTTTTGTGTCTGGCTCAACCCTCAGATCAAGTTAAAGGTTGTTGCACATGCCTCCACCCCGACTTTTATTTTCCAAGGTTGTAAACCAACTTCCATTGTCTACAAAAAGCCCCAGGTCACATCTTATCCATAAGCCTCCCCCCCCACCCCGGGGCCTCGGGCATCGGTGCTGCTGTTTCAAATAAGCAAGGGCCTCCCCAGCAACAGCCCAAGTTAGCATGTGTGAGCCCCGTATGGCTCTTCATCCAGGCTTTCCATTGTTTTCCTAAGACCCTTCCCAGCAACTCAAGGAATGAAAGTAATTAGAGCCCTGGCCCCCTGACCCCTGCTGATCTTGGTAGAACTGCCTTCTTAGGAGACAGGAGAACAAAGGGTGAAACCAAAGACTCCCTAGGGCATCGGGTCTGAAATGAGAAACTCCCGGTAGCTTCAGCAGTGAGCAGGAGGAGGAATCAAAAGACCCTCCAAATGCCCCTGCAGCCTCCTCATCTCCAGCCAGTCCTCCCCGCACCTCTAGGGACCGTCCGCCAGGTTCCCCTGCCACCCTCAGCCCCCAGACCCCTCCCAGGCCGACCACATACATGAGTCCTTTAAGTGTTGCCTCGTTCATTTCTGTGGCCCGCCCTACCAGGGAGAAGAGGGTCAAGGCTGCGCTCCATCAGCCCAGTAAAACCTGATGGTCACCAGGGTCTGACAGTTCTTATACTGGGTGTGTTATTTTTTGTTTGTTTGTTTGTTTCCACAAGTGGCTCAGACTGTAAAGCATCTGCCTGCCAATTCAGGAGACGCAGGTTCGATCCCTAGGTCAGGAAGATCCCCTGGAGGAGGGCGCAGCAACCCACTCCAGTATTCTTGTCTGGGAAATCCCATGGACAGAGGAGCCTGGTGGGCTACAGACCACGGGGTTGCAAAGAGTCAGACAGGACTGAACCAGCTTAGCACCCAAGGGTGCACGTGACCGTAAGCTAGAACCACACAGGGCGGCTGAGGGATGCTGTCCCCACTCACTCCTTCCCTGCCTTACCTTCCTTGCCTCGGGTGGGATGTTCCAACGGTGGCCCCAGTAAACCATGTGTCCAATATTCCTGTCACTTTGGAGTCTCCTCCCAAATGTACTCTGGGGTTGGTCACGTAAGTCGTTTTAGCTGGGTGGGATGTGAGAAACATCAATAGAAGCGAAGGTTTGCTAAGTACCTCATGATGGGACCTTCCACGAACTTCCTGGGAGCCCTGAACTGCCATGCAGCGAGGTCTAGCTTCTCTGCTGGGGAGACAGCAGAGAAAGACCACACGAAGAGTCACATGGAGAGAAGATGCTCAACCCTATATGGGGAGCAAGGGGGCTCCAGACAGACCCGGGGTCCCAGGTGGGCCTGCAGGTGACCCTGCTTCCAGCCNAATAAACATGCATTTCTATCATTAAAAAAAAGTGTGGAGGATATATATAGTCAGATGTATTTCCTGAAATCTAAGGACATTCCAGCTGGAAGGACCCCAGCCAAGAGTTCAGATCCTCAGGTGGGAAACGAAGGGTGAGCGCCTCCTTCCACCTGGACTGAAAATGATCCCCCACTTCTTCTGTACACCCCCTACTTCCTCTCAGCCTTTGGGGCCCCGTGGTTCATTGAACAAGTGTTGAGACCAGGACCCTCCTCTCCTTCCAAGAAGGAGCTTCCTGAAGGATCCCAGTTCTGCCAGCCTCCTCGGAGCCAGGAAATGTTCCCCACAGCTACAGAAGCCGGATCTGAGGATCAAGGTGAATTCTTGGGAGGGTGCTGGCTGGGGAGGGTTGAGACTGTGAGGGCATCACTGCCCCCAGGAGGGAGAGGCAGGGAGCCAAGGAAGAGACAGCAGTCACAAAGCACACTCCTGAGGTTGGAAATCCAGGGAGACCATGTCAGGAAAGACGGGCCAGTGGCTGCCCAGAAGCACCTGGGAGTGAATTTCTTAACTTGTGGGTCGCAGCTCTACAGTCACTTTGAGCCCTGGACCAGAGCAACACATGCAACCAGGCCTGTGGGGATGCCTTTCCTGGATTCAGTTCCAGCCTGTCCACCCATCGGCCGGTGACGCTTGGAGCCAAATCCCAGCCAGAGCGGCACGGGCAGCGGAGCCTGGCATCAGGAGAGGACAGGACCAGGCCCAGATACAGCATCCCCACGCTCGGCCCACGGAAATAAGAGATCATCCCAGACCACCCTCCAGGGACGTGAAGGACGCTGGACTCCCAGGTCCAGAGACACTGATGCCCTGGAACCGTGACCACTCCCCAGAGACACAGCCCAGCCAACCTGCAGCTCCCATCACACGCGCAATCACAGCACAGCGGGAACTTGCTCATCTCAGGGGCAGGGGGCTGTGGGAACTCTCTGTGCCTCCCACTCAAGCTTCAGTCCAGTTCAGGCGCTAAGTCATGTCCGACCCCTTGCGACCCCATGGACTGCAGCACACCAGGCTTCCCTGTCCTTCACCAACTCCAGGAACTTACTCAAATTCATGTCCATCGAGTCGGTGATGCCATCCAACCATCTCATCCTCTGTCATGCCCTTCTCCTCCTGCCTTCAATCTTTCCCAGCATCAAGGTCTTTTCCAATCAGTTAGCTCTTCACATCAGGTGGCCAAAGTATTGGAGTTTCAGCTTCAGCTTCAGTCCTTTCAATGAATATTCAGGACTGATTTCCTTTAGGATGGACTGGTTGGATCTCCTTGCTGTCCAACAGACTCTCAAGAGTCTTCTCCAACACCACAGTTCAAAAACATCAATTCTTCAGCACTCAGCTTTCTTTATAGTCCAACTCTCATATCCATACATGACTACTGGAAAAACCATAGCTTTGACTAGACGGACCTTTGTTAGCAAAGTCTCAGCAGGGCTGTGTGACAGTCCAGTGGGCTCTTGCAGGTAAGGCCCTTAGAACAGTACCTGCATGGAAGCCCCTAAGAACTCTTAACCATTAAAGGTAAACTTTTATGATATTCATGTTGCTTAATTTTACGGTTAACTGATTCAATTCTGATTTTTTGACTCTTACGTGAGAGTTGTCCGAGCACAGAAAATGGCTCTAATCATAGCACTGTGTGTGTGCATCTCAGTCGTGTCCAACTCTCTGAAACCCTATGGTCTGTAGCCCACCAGGCTCCTCTGTCCATGGGATTTCCCAGACAAGAATACTGGAGTGGGTTGCTGTGCCCTCCTCCAGGGGATCTTCCTGACCCAGGGATCGAACCTGCGTCTCCTGCCTTACAGGCGAATTCTTTACCACTGAGCCACCAGGGAAGCCCAAGAGGAGTAACTCAATCCTGGAAACAAGTGATCAGATGACAAGGTGGTGTTGCTAGCCAATCAATTGATCAGGACTCTGCTGAGTTCAAGGTTTCTTCAGCAAGAAGGTNTCGAACCTGCGTCTCCTGCCTTACAGGCGAATTCTTTACCACTGAGCCACCAGGGAAGCCCAAGAGGAGTAACTCAATCCTGGAAACAAGTGATCAGATGACAAGGTGGTGTTGCTAGCCAATCAATTGATCAGGACTCTGCTGAGTTCAAGGTTTCTTCAGCAAGAAGGTGCCGGGTCACTCCTGAGTGCCCCACTGGGGATGTGAGGGCGCCGTCATCTCCATGGCAACCAGCCTGGGTGAGCACACCCCCATGCCCTCCCTGTGAAGCTTTTCTTCTTTTAACCTTCCTTTTTGTGTCTGGCTCAACCCTCAGATCAAGTTAAAGGTTGTTGCACATGCCTCCACCCCGACTTTTATTTTCCAAGGTTGTAAACCAACTTCCATTGTCTACAAAAAGCCCCAGGTCACATCTTATCCATAAGCCTCCCCCCCCACCCCGGGGCCTCGGGCATCGGTGCTGCTGTTTCAAATAAGCAAGGGCCTCCCCAGCAACAGCCCAAGTTAGCATGTGTGAGCCCCGTATGGCTCTTCATCCAGGCTTTCCATTGTTTTCCTAAGACCCTTCCCAGCAACTCAAGGAATGAAAGTAATTAGAGCCCTGGCCCCCTGACCCCTGCTGATCTTGGTAGAACTGCCTTCTTAGGAGACAGGAGAACAAAGGGTGAAACCAAAGACTCCCTAGGGCATCGGGTCTGAAATGAGAAACTCCCGGTAGCTTCAGCAGTGAGCAGGAGGAGGAATCAAAAGACCCTCCAAATGCCCCTGCAGCCTCCTCATCTCCAGCCAGTCCTCCCCGCACCTCTAGGGACCGTCCGCCAGGTTCCCCTGCCACCCTCAGCCCCCAGACCCCTCCCAGGCCGACCACATACATGAGTCCTTAAGTGTTGCCTCATTCATTTCTGTGGCCCGCCCTACCAGGGAGAAGAGGGTCAAGGCTGCGCTCCATCAGCCCAGTAAAACCTGATGGTCACCAGGGTCTGACAGTTCTTATACTGGGTGTGTTATTTTTTGTTTGTTTGTTTGTTTCCACAAGTGGCTCAGACTGTAAAGCATCTGCCTGCCAATTCAGGAGACGCAGGTTCGATCCCTAGGTCAGGAAGATCCCCTGGAGGAGGGCGCAGCAACCCACTCCAGTATTCTTGTCTGGGAAATCCCATGGACAGAGGAGCCTGGTGGGCTACAGACCACGGGGTTGCAAAGAGTCAGACAGGACTGAACCAGCTTAGCACCCAAGGGTGCACGTGACCGTAAGCTAGAACCACACAGGGCGGCTGAGGGATGCTGTCCCCACTCACTCCTTCCCTGCCTTACCTTCCTTGCCTCGGGTGGGATGTTCCAACGGTGGCCCCAGTAAACCATGTGTCCAATATTCCTGTCACTTTGGAGTCTCCTCCCAAATGTACTCTGGGGTTGGTCACGTAAGTCGTTTTAGCTGGGTGGGATGTGAGAAACATCAATAGAAGCGAAGGTTTGCTAAGTACCTCATGATGGGACCTTCCACGAACTTCCTGGGAGCCCTGAACTGCCATGCAGTGAGGTCTAGCTTCTCTGCTGGGGAGACAGCAGAGAAAGACCACACGAAGAGTCACATGGAGAGAAGATGCTCAACCCTATATGGGGAGCAAGGGGGCTCCAGACAGACCCGGGGTCCCAGGTGGGCCTGCAGGTGACCCTGCTTCCAGCCATGATCTCACTGTACCTGCATGAAGGGCCCAACGTGAGACCAGCCCAAGAACCAGCCAGTGGAACTCGGTCAACAGAGAACAGAAGGGTAACGAAAGGGAAGGCTTCCCTCGCAGCTCAGTCGGTAAAGAATCCGCCTCAATACAGGAGACCTGGGTTCAGTTCCTGGGTCGGGAAGATCCTCTGGAGGAGGGCACGGCAACCCATTCCAGTATTCTTGCCTGGAGAATTCAATGGACAGAGGAGCCCGGCGGGCTGTAGGCCATGGGCTCGCAAGAGTCAGACACAGCTTAGCCACTAAACCACCAATGAAAGGGTTGTTGTAAGCCATTAAGTTCTGGGGTGGTGTCTTTATANCTGGAGGAGGGCACGGCAACCCATTCCAGTATTCTTGCCTGGAGAATTCAATGGACAGAGGAGCCCGGCGGGCTGTAGGCCATGGGCTCGCAAGAGTCAGACACAGCTTAGCCACTAAACCACCAATGAAAGTGTTGTTGTAAGCCATTAAGTTCTGGGGTGGTGTCTTTATAGCTAACTAAAATAGCCTATTGTCGCTCAATTTAGCTCACAATTCAAGGAGCACTTGAACTTCTAATACGTGTATTCTACACTTCCTGTGTGATAATGGATTACGCAAACAAGGGCATAGACCTCTCCTTCAAGGAGCCTGCAGCCCAGCTGAACCCTCCCGGTCCTGCTTGGAACAGACGCTATTTTGCGCGCCTGTTACGTGTGACTGCAAAGGTCTCTCGCCTGCACTCACCTCGGCTTCCACTTGACCAGCTGTTTTCCATTCACACTTAACCTCCAGGGCTGGAATCAGCTGCTCCTCTCAGAACGAATGCGTCCCAAATGCTCCCCGAAGACCCGGATCTGGAAACTCTCAGGGAAGATGATGGCAGCTTAGGGAGCATCAACTCACTTAGGAGAAATGGCTCCATCTGCTGCAGGTGGTAGACGACTCTCCCCGAGATCTTCTAGGTCAGAAAGGGAAGTGTTCCTGCCTCACTCTCAGAGACCCAGCCGCTCTTTGAGATTACTGAATTGTGTGCTATTCTAGTACAACACGTGTTTGCATCCCGTAGAAAGAACTTTAAAAATTCAACAGTTACAAAACAAACAACCCAGTCAAAATAAGAACCAAAGATCTGACCAGGCACCTCACCAAAAACAAGATATACAGATCGCAACAAAGTTTATTTTTAAATGCTCATTATCATATATCATTAGGGAGTTGCAAATGAAAACAAAAATGAGATATCACCAAGCACCTATAGAATGGGTAAAACCCCAAACACTGACAACACCAAGCGCTGGTAGATGTGAGGACCCAGGAATCCTCACTCGTGGCTGGTGAGAATGCAGCAGGGCGCAGCTTTATGGCAAAGTACACACGGGCTCGCCATAGACTCTGGCAACCGTGCTCCTCGGCACTGACTCCAAACAGCTGAAACCCGAGGTCCCTGCAGACGCCCACCCAACCATGAATGCTGGCAGAAGCTTTATTCACAATTACCGAAAACTGGAAGCAACCCGTTGTCTGTAGGTGAGCGGATAAACTGTGGTCCACTCAGACAAGGAATCTTACCCAATGATATGAAGAAATGAGCTACCAAGCCAGGAAAAGATGTGATAGGATCTTAAAATCATCAAAGCTAAGTGAAAAAGCTGGTCTGAGAAGGCTGCACCCTGTATAATTACAACGATTTGGGAATTGGGAGGGGCTTTATAAATCTCACTATTCTTCTAAAGTTGAGACATGGGTTAGTTATTATTGAACTCGACAGTCATAACTGTTTTCCATGGGAAAGTTAACTCCACATATCTGATGACCCAAGTCCCCCTTGTGACAGTTTTTCTCTATGTGATATTAGCATCCAAACAGCTAGATAGAGTGTCAGGAAGAAGGCCCAAATAAAACAATTTTTTTCCTTTGCATTGAAGAAAAAAATAAAGCACATATATTGAGCCCCCACTAAAGATGACATCAAAGATTTTTCTTATCTGCATTAGAAATTGATAACAAATGAGACAGTACATTGATTTGAAAAGGTTTGCCCTCTTTTTAATCAGTATTTTTCATAAAATAAAAATGTATTAGCCAATACATAAAACTAGCATTTATAAAATCTAGTGTATTTATTTGGGCCACAGTGTTGAATTTCAAGCATTTGCCATTCTGGAAAAGGCAAATCTATAGAGACAGTAGAAAGATGAGTGGTTTCCAAGGCCTAGGGGAGAAAGGAATGAATGAACAGGTCAAGTGCAGGGCATTTTCCAGGTAAGAAATTGCTCTCTACCATCCTTTAATGGTGGATGTAAGACAGTTTGCATTTGTCGAAACACATGGAACATGCAACACGAAAAGCAAACCCTAACGTCAACAGTAGACTTTAGTTAATAAAAACAAATCAATTTTACTTCATCAGTTTTAACACTTGTAACACACCAATGCAAGGTGTTGAAAATGGGGGAAACCATGGCAGGGACAGTGAATATTAATTACATGGGAACAGCAACTTTCTGCATGACTTTTCTGTAAACTGAGACTTCTTTGTAAAAATAGCCTGTTACTTTTAAAAACATACAAAACATTTCTGAAAGAAATTTTTATGAGAAGTAAATACATTCAGAGAAATTCCCATTCCTGTTTGGAAGACAATATTGTTAAATCTTGGTTAGTGCAACTTTTCCTGAGTTTTGAAGTCAAAAAGTGTGAATCCTCAACTTTGTTCCTTTTTTTTTCCTGAAAAAAAAAAAAAGAGTGATTCCCCACCTGTCCTGGGTGACTAGGTGATAGCCCCCTACTCACAGACACAGCCCAGAGGAAGCCAGGAGACGGCTTTCCCCGACAGATCCTCCATCCTTCCCTGAATCACCAATATCTCCATGGCACTTCATTGCTGTCTTTAAGAGCTTACAAGTGGCTCCTTCTGGAGCCCGTGGCAGAGCAGCCTGGGCAGAGGCTGTGGCGCTGGCATCAGCTGCTGGAAGCGGGCGGCAGGCTCGCGTCTGCGCCTCGCTAAGTGCCCACTGGCCTGGGATCCGAGAACTGCGCTCGGGGCTGCCTTTGATCTGGCCTGCCTGCTGCCAAGTCTCAATTAGACAGCCTGTTAATACAGTTGGTTCTGGCACAAGTGCTGAGAAAAATAAATCAGACGGTGGTCTCAAAGAGGAGTGAGTCCCTGACCTGGGTATATGGAGAGGCCAAGAGGAACCACCGCCCTTAGTCTGCGGCCCTCAGCAAAGAGCCCATGGTGCTGCGCTCTGGAATGAAGTCTCCTCCGAAAGGAGTTTAGGGTCTGGCTTCCCAGCATTTAGACACTGTCTAACAAATGCAAATTGGCCAAACAAAAGGGAGGTGCTGGCTTTCCCAGGCCGTCATGAGAACAAACACCCGCCACTGCGCCTCCAACATTCCAGGGACGAAGGGGGTGTCTTGGCTGCTGAAGCGGTGGGAAGAGCTCTTCCTCTTGGAAGCACTTGCTCGTGCCAGCTGCTGCGCTCAGCGCTGTCCATTCAGAGAATTTGCGGGATTACGTTCATTAGGAATGTGATTCATTTTTAATTCCGCAGTCAGACAGAGGCTCGGGGCAGGGCGCTCTGCTTTCTTGCCTGTAGATGGTTGCCACCAGTGCCAGCTTAACCTCGGGGCACCATCCTAAAATCTTTCACGCAAGTGGTTCATCGAAAAGAGGAGGTGATGTAAGATGCTCCAGGGTAAGGTGACTGGGCAAAAATCCTATTGCTTTCGCTTAAAAAAAAAAAAACCAATAGGAAGACTGAACCTACTCAGCCTACTTTAAAGGCCTGTCAGCCCAGCTACCTGTTCTCTGCTTCTGCAGCTGTGTGATATCTGTTTCACATGCATTTCTAAGAAATACAAGGAAAAGGAGCGGCCAGGGGACCAGAACCCCGAGGCTGGATGTGAAGCTAACCGGGCTTAAGAGGAACTTAGCACTGGGGCGGTTTAGTGTGATACTGTCTCCAGGGCAACCCCTGAGGATGCTCAGGGTAAGAAACAGGACTGCGGAGAGGCGGGGACTGTGGCGTGGGGCGGGGAAACACCCGGATCTCATAGTGCAGCGGGCGGGTTGACTACCTCTCTTTGCAGAGACAGCCAGCCGCCTGAGTAGGGAATAGTGAGCCACCGCCGGAAGGTCTGCTGCGAAGGCGAGGTGGGGTGCGTTACATCCTGGAGCATCTTACCCCACCTCCTCTTTTCGATGAACCACATGAATGAAGGATTTTAGGATGGCGCCCAGAGGTTAAGCTGGCACTGGTGTCAACCATCTGAGCTGGCAGAAGGCTGGCTTCAAGGCACATCCCCACCCTCCCGTCTCAGACTTTGCCATGGGCCCCCCTTTCCCAGCTGTAATGCCCTTGGAAAACAAAGCAGAGCTGGCCAAGGGGATGAATGAGAAATGCAGGGGGAAAGACTTCTGGCGCATAGGGCTTGGGCCACATCGCAGAGATTCACTCTAAGGTGTGTGACCAGTGTAAGAGACACTGTTCAGTCGCTAAGTCGTGTCCGACTCTGCGACCCCCATAGACTGCAGCACGCCAGGCTTCTCTATCCTTTACCATCTCCCAGAGTTTGCTCACACTCGTGTCCATTGAGTCAGTGGTGCCACCCAACCATCTCATCCTCTGCCACCCCCTTCTCCTTTTGTCTTCAATCTTTCCCAGCATTAGGGCCTTTTCCAGTGAGTCAGCTCTTTGCATCAAGTGGCCAAAGTATCGGAGTTCCCCGTCTAATTAGACAGCCCTTCTTTATATCTGTAATGGTTCAGTTCAAACCTGTAGTACGTTATGACGCTCAGGTACTGCTAGTGAAATTATAAATTGTTACCGTCTTTTTGAAAATAAAATAACCACAAATGTTTGGAGTAGGGTATTATGCAGCCATTAAAATCTGATGGACAAAAGGAAATGCTCCCGTGTGATATTAGACGAACCAAACGGACACCACATCTCACGCATGTAACTTCTGTACTGCGGGCTGGCCCCATGCGGCCTGCAGTCCAGTCCGCACCGCTGCCTGCTCTTGTAAAGCTCTACACAGCCAGGCTCGCTCACCTGGATGCTGTCTGTGGCGACTTTCACGCTGCAGTAGCAGAGCTGAGTTGTTGTCAGAGAGATCTGCAAAACTTGAAATACATTCTATCCAACCCACTATCAAACAAAAAAAAAAAATGAGTTTATAGACACCGACTCTACATAAATACAAAGAAAAAAGACTGGGAAGGACCCCAGGCTGTCGACTGTGGTTTGAGTGTGAAGCACCCTGATAACACACACAGGTTTTAAGTTATGTGAGGTGGGCAGTTGGTGAGTACAGGCACTTGTAGACTATGAAGGAAATTCAAATGTTTGAAGCTGGAAGAGGGGGTTGATGGTTCTAAGTGGCGACTCTGCATGAGGTCTGAAAAGAGGCCTTGGCTGGGGGCTAGTCATTGGAGATTTCCATGAATGTCCATTCGGTCAGGATGAGAAAGTGCGGAGGAAAGGGCAGCCATAAATATGGGCCACTGGGTACACAGAGTTTGTGGGAAAATTTAAAAATGTAGGGGCTTTCCTGGGGGTTCGTTGGCGAAGATCCAAACACTCCCAATGCAGGGGGCCCGGGTCCAATCGTCCATCACAGAACTAGACCCCGCATGCCGCAACTAAGACCTGGCACAGCAAAGAAATAAACACAAGTGAACAGATAAACGAAATGAATAAACAAACAAATGATGGAATCCCAAGAAGTAAATGCGTCAAACTGACGTCCGTCTCAGGAGAGCGCCATCTCGGGAGAGCGGAAGCCAGGCAGTGGCTAAAGGATCTAAGAGCTCGGGGGTGGTTCATGCTGTGGTTGCCCCCACCGTGAAACCTGCAGAAATGACTATAAAGCATGGAATCTCCTCTAAAGTTACAAATGAGTCTTTGACGTAACCACTTGTGTCCCGTCACATCTCAGATTTCTGGCAATCTCTCNATTTCCATGAATGTCCATTCGGTCAGGATGAGAAAGTGCGGAGGAAAGGGCAGCCATAAATATGGGCCATTGGATACACAGAGTTTGTGGGAAAATTTAAAAATGTAGGGGCTTTCCTGGTGGTTCGTTGGCGAAGATCCAAACACTCCCAATGCAGGGGGCCCGGGTCCGATCCTCCGTCACAGAACTAGACCCCACATGCCGCAACTAAGACCTGGCACAGTCAAAGAAATAAACACAAGTGAACAAATAAACAAAATGAATAAATAAACAAATGATGGAATCCCAAGAAGTAAATGCGTCAAACTGACATCCGTCTCAGGAGAGCGCCGTCTCGGGAGAGCGGAAGCCAGGCAGTGGCTAAAGGATTTAAGAGCTCGGAGGTGGTTCATGCTGTGGTTGCCCCCACCATGAAACCTGCAGAAATGACTATAAAGCATGAAATCTCCTTTAAAGTTACAAATGAGTCTTTGACGTAACCACTTGTGTCCCGTCACATCTCAGATTTCTGGCAATCTCTCCCTTTTCTTTCATTCTCCTTAAAACGTCACCTTGTATGCTTGTATTTCTTGGTAAATAAACCAAATATCATCTATTTTGCTTGCCAAAACTGAGCCTTTCTCAGATGTTAACAATGCAACTACCCCCAAACAACTGGCCTGTTCAGAAAAGGAAGCTATTAGATAAGGACATGGTGTGAATTTTTTTCTGGATGTGAAAATATACACTTTAATTTCACAAGTTAGTAATTAGTATCAGAGGATAAAGTCATAATCCAAAACAATAATCTTTATTACCAAAATAGAGATGAAACACAATTAAAATGAACAATATTACTAGCCATAATTGCTAATCAATTAGCTGAGAAGCTATATTACTGTAATCTTCCCGGTCCTCAATTTGCCCTTCCTATATTTTTTTCAATTTTTATAACAGAAGATGGAGACTGGCTAAAAGGAGGCATCTGCAATGCCCTTCCTGAACCGCATCTCCGGGTCCAGCCATCTCATCCTCTCCCGAGTGCCTCCACCCAGGCACCTGTGTCCCTGGCTGTGGAGCTAAGGTCCATTCCAACCATCATTTTTCAGCGGCACTTGGTCAACCGTGTGCTAAGTCACTTGAGTCATGTCCGACTCTGCAGTCCTGTGGACTGTAGCCGGCTAGTCTCCTCTGTCCATGGGAGTCTCCCCACAAGAATACTGGAGTGGGTTGCCATGCCCTCCACCAGGGGACTCTTCCGCACCCAGCGATGGAGCCTGCACCTCTCACACCTCCTGCATTTACACAGGTGGGTTCTTTACCACTAGCACCCACCTGGGAAGCCCAAGAATACTGGAGTGGGTAGCCACGCCCTTCTCCAGGGGATTTCCCAACCCCAGGATGGAACCAGGTCTCCTGCACGGCAGGCAGATTCTTTACCATCTGAGCCAGCAGGGTCGATCATGCTCGCTAGCAAACACATAGGGTTGCATCTACTCCCCCAGCTGCCGTCTGTTGCCTTTTCCTGCTCAGAACAACCCCAAGGTGAACGAACCACAGCCGAGGAGCCCGTGCTGAGCCCTGCCAAACCAGGGCACGTGAGGAACCAAGCTCGACCTTCAGGATTCAGCCTTCATCCCTGGAAGCAAATCTTAAGGACCACCCACCTGGAGCCCAGTTTCCAGAGAATCCAGTCCACACCAGGACAGTTTTGCCTATTACATTTCTCCCCATTTCTGAATAATGTCAGCCCTTCAAAGGAAGAAGTTGCTGAATCTCAGACTTCATGGCTTTCCTGAGCTTTTTACACTGTGACTGGAGATAATTTGTGCTAGTGATGGCCTGTCCCTGTGCAGCAAAGAGATGGCGCTCTGGACAGTTAGAGGCAGCNCTCCCCATTTCTGAATAATGTCAGCCCTTCAAAGGAAGAAGTTGCTGAATCTCAGACTTCATGGCTTTCCTGAGCTTTTTACACTGTGACTGGAGATAATTTGTGCTAGTGATGGCCTGTCCCTGTGCAGCAAAGAGATGGCGCTCTGGACAGTTAGAGGCAGCCTCGAGGATCCTGGCCACGGGGGCCCTACTGTCCTGGAGTTTGGTCTCCCTTGGAGGAGAAAGATCGCAGTTCAGGAAGGAACCTTGGGGACAGCGGTTCGGCTGTTGACAGCCCTGGGGAGCCCAGCCAGCCGGTCGGGGAAGGTCAGGCTGTGAGCAAGGACAGGAGTGGACAGGAACAGCCCACCGGTCCCCTGCCCCCCTCTCCCTCCTGCTCCAGCTCTGGAAACAATCTCAGGTGTGGGGTGCTTGGCTTCCCTTAGGTCTGTGGCTTCAGCTGTGAGGTGTGGGTTCTCTGTCCTGGCAGACGTGGGTGATCCTCAGGGTCAAGCCAGGGCCCCTAGGCTTGGAGAGACTGATCAGGGCACCAACGCTGCCTGCCCTGGGCTGGGAGTCAATAGCCTTCCGCTCTGGCTTTGCCGGCTCACTCACTGCATTTGGGAGCAGGTTTTGGACAAGGTGTCCACGCAGGGAACCTGCTCCCAAGGCCCACACTGTGTTTCTGCCTCCCCTCCACCCTTCCACTGCTCAGAACCAGGGGCTCCCTGCTCCTAGGGCTGCAGCAGCCACAAGTCCCAGCCCCCAGCCTCCTGTTCCTTCCCATCCTGAATTCGGGCGAGGTGGGGGGTGGGGAACCTCTTGCAGCAACCTCCACCCTGACCTGGACCCGCATAGGAAGAAAAGGTCAGTAAAGGCTTGAGAGGGCAGATGGCAAGGAAAGCTGAGGGGCTGCACACAACTCAGACTGAGCAAACCTTGACCACTGGCCTTTCTTTTGGGTTGAAGGAACAAAGCAAAAAGATAATCTGATCTCAGTCTAACCGTAAAACTTGCTCCGTGTCGCAGTCTTCCGTGCTCTCAGCCTGGAGGAAATCTGTACCCTCTGACCCTGGACGCCGATCAGGAACGCAGGAGCCCACAGTGATGCTGTGAGCTCGTCAGCTCAGTGCGGACAGCTTCGCAAAAGCAGCTGATCTGAAGCGCTGAAGCACGGGCCTCGGGTGTTGCTGGGCTGTTACATTCGTATAACGCTGGCTGCTTACCAATCCCGTTAAAGAGAAGGAAGAACAGCTCTTCTAAGGACAAACAGAGACCTCCCTGGCGGCTCAGATGGTTAAAGAATCTGCCAGCAAAGCAGGACACTCGGTTTTGATCTCTGGGTCAGGAAGATCTCCTGGAGGAGGAAATGGCAATCCACTCCAGTAGTCTTGTCTGGAGAAGCCCATGGACAGAGGAGCCTGGTGGGCTCAGGGGGTCACAAAGACTAGGACACGACTGAAGCAGCTTAGGGCATACACACGAGAACTCTGAAGGCCAGGGAGGGTGTGCTGGACCAAGGTGGGTGGAAGGAGGGGCGGCCGTGTCTTTTCAACCCTCTGCCAAGTCTCTCGGGAGTCTCAGTGTCTGAGATGAAGGTCTCTTCTGCTGGACTTTTGGGGAAGAAGCAAAAATGGGAAGAGGGGGAGACGCAGAACGCAGGGCATGACCCTGACCTTGGCAAGTCTTAAGGCGACCTTGACCTCGATAACCGCCAAGACCGTGACCTCACTGCCCAGGCCCCCATGGACCAGCGGCTCCGGCCGTGGTCTCCTGGGAGCCCCAGGACACGTCCTGCAGAACCAGGTGAAGGAAGGAGCAAGGAGAGGAGAGAGGGAAGAGGGTTTCAAACTTTGCTCATAGATATTCCTGCGGCGGTGTTTAATACGGCTCTTTGTTTGTTCCGACAATGGATCTTATCTTGGGTGAGGGCTGTGTTCGGGTCTATTATTACCCGATATAAAAGGCTCGAAGGCTTTCTTCCCCCTTGTTCGGCGGCACCGGAGTGCCAGAGCAAAGTTAATCGAAGACCCAGCCCCGGGGAGAGCCTTCAGAGACTCTCCCCTTTCTCCTAACGCCGCTATCTCCCCTTCCTTGTGTTGGGGAGGCATCAGAATCACAAAAAAGCCATTCTGAGGATATTCTCCCTGATAATTATTGTCAGACTTGGAGATAAGTCCTCTGCGTGATGTAACGTGTGTTCACCGGGCCCCCTGAATGCAAATCTTGCCGCAGCCCCGCCAGACAATGGTCGCCCGACATCAACTGGGGCCTCCGCGCTTTGCCACAGACAAGAGAGCGCTTTGATTTTTTTGTGTTTCGATAAGGCCCAATCTGGGGCCCTTTATCTCCACTGTTATATTTAAAGATGACATTCTAGCCCTGCCGGCTTGCCTTTTGTTTCAACCCTGATTATCCCAAGTGTTGTTGTTTAGTCAAACTCACCAGCTTAATGAAAGGCCTGCTCCCAATTTAAGGAAAATTATTTAAATGCAGAGTATCCTATACGCTGCGGCTTCAAAAAGAACTAGGTGGTTAATCAAAAGTTAATTGTATAATTCTCATGCAGATTAGGGCCTCCGCAAATGAATCCCAGGTTGTGATTATTTAAGAAAAAGAGAGAGAGAGAGAGAGCGGAGCAATGCACAGGGGCCCCCAGTCTGGTAAACAATCAGCCCGGGTTTAATTTGCGGTAAACAAAGTGATGATACACTAGGGGTCTCCACAGGAGAAAAAAAGGTGAAAATAAATTAAAGCACAACATCCAGATATCATCTTTTTGTTTGAGGCCATCTTTCAAAAACATAAGCTAAATGAATAAAAAGCAACCCATTAATATTTACCGGAAGCCGAGAACTCTACAAAGACCGGCAGCTCCGTAATTACACTGCCGCGTTAGGAGGGGCACGGGGTAGCAGACGGAGGTCCTCCGCCACCACTCCAGTGACCACGGCCGCGCCCTCCCTTTGGGGAGCGAGATGGTGGCCTCTCCCTGGCCATCTGGAGACCCACACCTGGCCACCTGGCTTTGTCTTCCCGGGCATGTCAATCGCCCGCTGAGGCAGGTTGGCCACAGATGACCTGCATCCCATCAGAAAGGCCAGGCTTCCAGGAGAGCTGGGGGTGTTTACCAGTGGGCTAATAGCCTGCAGGAATGCAGTTTCTGATCCAGAAAAATTAGACAGTGGACGTGGTCACCTTTGCTTCATCCCCAGAAACCGGCTTCTCCCTTCTTGGGAGTGGTGCGCCCCAGCCCTAGTCTTACCGGGGTGACCGCTGGCCTGCTCTTGGCTTCTCACGGAGCAGATAACAGCCCAGGGAGAAGCCGGCGGTTCCCATGCCTCTTCTATGTTTTCAGAGGAATGGAGCCGGTTTCAAAGACTGCAGCCCTCAGGGACTGCGAGGCCTGGCAACCTCTATTCAGTTATCACCTTGGCGGCAAGAGTCCCACAGCCACCCCGGGGTCCTTCGGGGTCCAGTGGGACCACCGCCTTCCAGGCGATGCTGAGCGCTCTGGACGCGGCATCCTGCTCCTTCCCGCCAGGGCTCAGATACAGCAGGGGGTGACGACAGAGTCCAGGGCAGGCGGGAGGCATTATTTGTCAAGATAAGTGGTGGGAATCAGCTGAGGGGGCACTCACAACATGAGGTGTTAATTCAAAAGCTTCCCCACATACAAGCTCTGGGCTGAATCTTAAAGACTAATGTAAGACTTCCTGCTCTCCTGCCATTCAGCTGCACACCTGCTCAGAGAAGAAAGCTCCAAAAACTAAGAAAAGAGAGAAGGTCGAAGTAGGGGCAAGGGTTGCTGTGATCAGCTCCGTCTTTAGCCTCGCAGGAAAGAGTTCCCATCCACCCTCCCCCTGCCCGGTTGGGCCAGTCCGAGCCCCACACTTCAGGTGCAGGAATCTGTGATTCCTCCATTTCCACAGTGGTGCAGGGTGCAGGCCAAGACTCGACCAAGAACTGAGAAATCTTGCATCTCAACAGCAAAGCACAGGATCTGTCCCGGCAGTGGGTGCCTTCTTGCCGTTGTTTAGTCGCTAAGGCACGTCTGACTCTTTGCGACTGCAGCACGCCAGGCTTCCCTGTCCGTCACTATCTCCCAGAGTTTGCTCAGACTCATGTCCATTGAGTCAGTGATGCCATCCAACCATCTCATCCTTTGTCACCTTCTCCTCCTGTCGTCATTCTTTCCCAGCATCAGGGTCTTTTCCAATGAGCCAGCTCATTGCATCAGATGGCTAGAGTATTGGAGCTTCAGCATCAGTCCTTCCGTGAGTATTCAGGGCTGATTTCCTCTTGTGCCTTCATGTGCTCACCACTTGTATCAGTTTCCTGGGGCTGCTGGAGCAAAGACCACTCTCTCTTTGGCTTAAAACAGCAGGCTGTTATGGTCTTGAGGTTCTGGTGGCCAGAAGGCCGAAATCAAGGTGTCCACAGGGCCGTGCTCCTCTGGAGGCTCCAGGGGTGTGGGGGCAAGCGTCTGCCTCCTCCAGCTCCCGGAGGCTCCCGGCTGTGGCTCCTTCAGTCCCTGTCATCTCCCTGCGTCTTCTCTTAAGGCCACCAGCCATCAGGGTCCACACTACTCCAGCATGACCTCATCGCAACTGACTAAACTGGAAAGAAGGCCGCATTCTGGGCTTCCTTTTCATGCTGTTCACGAACTTCATGGAAAGCCTGGCATGCTGCAGTCCATGACGTCACAAAGAGTTAGACATGACTTAGCGACTGAGCAACACAAGGAACAAATCCGAGGCTCCTGGGGGTTAGTACTGCAGCAGACCTTTGGGGGAAGAGACCCAGTTCAGCCCGTAGCAGAGCTGCAGGTGAGAGCGCCCTCCTGCACCCCCAACCTGGTTACTGTCCCACACCCCATAACGGGCTCCATCTCTGCCTGCAAACGAGAGCCCCCAAAGAACGTCCTCCAAGGCCTCAGATGGAACCTCACCAGACAGGAGGGAGCTGGGAGACACGATGCAGGGCTTCAGGGGCAGCTTCATCACCCTGTTTGAAATTTCTTCCAGGCCAAATCAGGCCTCGACACCGTCCCTGGCCGTCCCTCTAAAGAGTGTCTGGCCCTCCAGGTGGCCTTTAGTGCACCATCTAGTGGTCGATCCTGAAACTGCACCTCTTTACTGAGACGTTTGTATTCACTCCCCTGTATCAGTCATGCCCAGGGGCCACCTCTCATAATGGAAAAATATAACCCACAAGCTGACTTTCCAAAGCAGCTACCCTGTTCCTTTCAGGCAAGACTACGCAGCTGTTAGTTCATGCAGAGCCAATCACTGTGTCTTAATAACAGACACAGAAGAGTCGTGACTCATAAAATGGGTCTGGGAACGCAAAAGTCACCAGGCAGAGCCCCAGTCCCCCCCCCCCCCAGGACTTTCACCCAGACTCCATCACACCTCTGCGATGACCCCATACATCTTAATAAATCTCACATTAGAGAGAAACCTTTGAAACCAAATTGTCCAGTAATGCGCATTTTCCAATCAAAACACAGGGGAGNAAAAGTCACCAGGCAGAGCCCCGTCCCCCCCCCCCCCCAGGACTTTCACCCAGACTCCATCACACCTCTGCGATGACCCCATACATCTTAATAAATCTCACATTAGAGAGAAACCTTTGAAACCAAATTGTCCAGTAATGCGCATTTTCCAATCAAAACACAGGGGAGTTTTAAAATATTTACCACCCATAAATAAAATATGTTGCCTGTCTGATGCTTTTTATCATCCCCACACACTGCATATGGATTGACACTGAACATCGATGTTGATACGTAAATAATAATATTAGGCACAGAAATCTGCGGCTTCCAGCAAGATCTAATCACACCAGCTTGGGTCCCAGGAAAAGACACACTCCTCAGGGCCGTTTTGAAGAGGAGATGTTATCACCTCGTCATGGCTCTTGCCCTAGACAGGTGTCACCTGCCTCCCTGCCTGTGAGGGACGCCTGGGAGTGGGGCTAAGGAGCCACGAGCACCTGGAGGGGCCCACTGCCCCGAGGGCCTGGGATGCGGGCAGGCAGAGGCGGGTGGAGGTGGGCAGATGACCACAGGCTGCAAAAGCAGCAGGGCTGGACCGCACCGAGCCTCCTGCCCAAGCCTGTCCTGGACGCATGAAGCCAGCCCGGGGTCATCGGGGTGAGTGGGGGTGGAGAAGGAAGGCAGGAAGACCTCGGTGCTCTCCTGAGGTCACAGACGTGATGCTCTGGCCCCAGGGGCAGGGAGCTGGCTCCTCCAACCCTGGGCTTTCACTCCAAGAAGGGGCTCCAGGCTGCGTGTGGCACAGCCGAGCAGGTGGGGCTTTTCAGGAGAAGAGGTACCCTCAGGGGCCCGGCCTCACCAGCTGGGGTCCGAGGAGTTGCAGGGTTCAGTGAAGGACTCCCCGTCAAACCTACAGGGTGAACCACAGAGAAGGGCTCAGGGTAACAGGCCGAGGGCCGGGGTGTGAATGGGAATTAACTCTCCACAGCAGTAAACCATGGGGTGGTTTCCTTGCTCTCTTGAAACAGCACAGGGACCCAGCTACAGGAGGGGCATGGGACACGATAACGTAATTTTAGAAATCGCAAGGTATTGGGTTGGCCAAAAATGTTGTTCAGTTTTACTTCTAAAAAAAAAGACCCATTTTTCATTTTCACCAAGAACTTTATGTTGTTCGGTCTCTCAGACTTGTCTGACTCTCTGCCACCCCATGGACTGCAGCACGCCAGGCTTCCCTGTACCTTATCGTCTCCCAGAGTTTGCTCAAGCTCATGCCCATCGGGTCACTGATGCCACCCAACCATCTCATCCTTTCTGAAAGACACGTTCACTGACTGAACAAACTTTTTGGCCAGCCCGAATATAACGTCACTGTAAGTGTGAGAGAGGAGGAAATGGCAACCCGCTCCAGTGTTCTTGCCTGGAGAATCCCACGGACAGCGGAGTCTGGCGGGCTGCCGTCTATGGGGTCGCACAGAGTCAGACACGACTGTAGTGCCTTAGCACGCGTGCGTAAATGTGATCAGATAGTACTCCTTTGGTCAAAGCGTGGACATCATCTTCTAAAGGGCCTGTGGCAGGGCAGCCCGGAGGCCCTCATTCAGGGCTGGAGAGAAGACGGAGCCCACTCCAGGCAGGGAGGCCTCAGGTGGGGAGGCAGTCAGAGGTCACCCACAGCCGCCCCAGGGAGCTCCCAGAACAGCGCAAGGGGAAACGGGAGGCCCCAGGGCAGGAGGAAACCAGAGAAACACCCCCTCTGTCCCCGGACACTTTGCCAGCAGAGAAGTGTCTCAGTGCGTCCCCTCCCCACCAAGGAGAAAGGTGAGGCTCAGGAGGTGCCCACCCTCCCCCAGGAAAGGCAGAACTGAGGCTCACTCCGGGAGCTTGAGCTGGGGCCCCAGCTTTGCTCCCCAAGGCGCTAAGGTGTCTGGAAAGGACACAGGGACTCTGCCAACTCGGCCCCTGCGGGCCAGCAGGCAGCCAGCCCCAGCCGGTGCTGAGAATCCTTGCGCTGTGCTAAAGAAAGAGAATGCGGAAAAGTGATTTTTCTCTAGAAGAAAAAGAACAAAGATTCATGCAGCCCTTGTGGGTCCACACCCAGTGCCCGGCGCCCCATGCTCACAGGCCCCCTGGACCCCAAGTCCGGCGGAAACCATCTGCCCGTTAGTGCCCCAGCCTGGCTGCAGGGGAGGCTGCGGCACGCCCTCTGGTGGTCAACCCTGGAGCCACAGGAGCTGCGTGCCCAGGACCAGACTTCGCAGTCAGAGGGAACGAGGGCAGGTGGAACCCATTTGTAAACACCTCCGTGACAACTAGAGAAACCGATAAACCCAGAGTACAACCAAGCTTCCGGTTGCTTCGTACTAACTCAGGAAGGAAAACAACTTCACTTCCGCTTTTTTTTCAACAGTCCAGCTTCCTGGTTACATATATTTTCAGGGATTCAAAAAGCAGTTGATCTTTTCTCCAGCAGAAGTCTCCGGAAGGCGTGCGGAGGCCAGACCAGCCAGTTCCGGCAGCTCTGGAGGTGATAAAGCATCCTGAAGAAATGAGCCTGTCTTCTCACTGCACACTCCCCCAAGTATTTATGGGCAATTATGTTTGAGGGAAGGTTCTGGAACCTGGCAGCCCCCTGCTTCCATCCTGCTTGCTCATCCTGTTGCCTTGGAGCCTTGGGCAAAACACGTCATTTCTCTCTGATCAACCTTCCGTCTGCAGAAGGTGACCCCAAAGGAGTCGTGGGAGACAGAGAAGAGAGAATATGTCTTAGAACTTGAGAATCTTTATTTAGGGCACTCTTAGCTTTTATGGGAAAGTCCCGCAGAGAGTAAAGGATGCCCATCACATAGTTGCCCCCACTGCTGGCATATAACACGTGTGGCACACTGGCCAGATAATGAACCAATGTTGGTGGTGGCTCAGATGATAAAGAATCTGCCTGCAGTGTTGGACGCCCAGTTCCCTCCTTGGCTTGGGAAGATCCCCTGGGGAAAGGAATGGCTACCCACTCCAGTAAGCTTGTCTGGAAGATTCCATGGACAGAGGAGCTTGGCGGGCTACAGGCCATGGGGTCGCAGAGAGCCGGACAGGACTGAGCGACCAACACTTTCAGTTTCACCTCTCACTGATACAATCATATTAACTGAAATCCATCCATACCCTCCTTGGGGCCTCCTTGGTGGCTCAGTGGGAAAGTATCTGCCTGCCAATGCAGGGTCTCCCTGATTCTCCTGGGTTCGATCCCTGGGTCGGAAAGATCCCCTGGAGAAGGAAATGGGAACCCACTCCAGTATTCTTGCCTGAATAATCCCATGGGCAGAGGAGCCTGGCAGGCTATACAGTCTATGGTGTCGCGAAAGATCAGACATAACTTAGTGACTAAAAACAGCAGCAATACCCTCTTCAGGCTTCCTTGGTCTTCCCTGAATGTCCTTGTCTGTCCCCGGACCCACATTCTGCTCGGTCATCCCGTCTCCTCGGGGCCTCTAAACCGGGACCGTTTCTCAACAGCCCTTGTTCGGGTGACAGTCTGGAGAGGTCCTGGGAGTATATTTTGTGGTGGGAGGAGCCGTTTGCTGGAAGGAGGGGCCAGGCGGCAGCAGCGAAATTCTCAAATCAGAAACAGCCTTACTGGGGAGGTGCGGTGTTTCCAGGGCTGCCCGAGGCTCTGCACCATGGGGGTAGGTGCTGCAGCAGTAGGAGCGGGGTGCTTTCTTCCTGTCCCTGGGGAGCACGTGAAGCAACGCAGGGACCCCTTAGCCTATCCACACCCCTCAGTAGGCAGTGCAACTGGAGGAATTCGCACGTGCCTGGTGCAGATTAGGGAATACAACATCATACTCTGCTGGGGACACTGTAGGGAAGCAGCCACGCTCGCCTGCTGACGGTGGGAAGGGAAATTAGCAGAACCCTTGGGAGGGGCAGTATGGGAGGAGCTGAAAGAGCGCCGTGCGTGTTTACCTTTTGCTTCAGCAATCCAGCTTCCAGAATCCAACCTAAAGATACACCTCCAGCAACGTGGAATAGATACACACAAGGTTATCGATGGCAGCGTTGCTCTGCAAAATCCTAGAAACAGCCTAATGACCACGGTCAAGAGAGAGGCTGAGTGAACTGTAGCCAGTCCGACTGGAAGATGTGAAAACAAGAAGGAAGATCCTCATGAAACACTAGTGACGCTCAAGATGCGAAAAAGGGAAGTGCCGGAAGAGAAGGTGCGCACACCGTCACAGGGAAAGGAGGGCAGCAGCGCGCCCCTGTACACCCCTCATTTGCACAAACAGAAGCACAGGAGCGGCAAGCTGAAAACCAACGAGACGCTCAGAGGGAAAAGGCAGGAAAACCGAGGGGTGGGGACAGGCGGAGAAAGGGGCGGGGGACTCCCCTCTGAGGATAGCATTTACACGGTTCTGGCTTTTAGAGACAGGCTAATTCACATACTCAAAAATTTCTAATTAAATAAAGAGAAAAAACCCCAGATGGAATACAAACAGAAACAGAAGAACCTAAATGTATTTTGGATGCCAGCACACTGAAGACAGGAGAGCCAATTCGAGGGACCTTTGAAGTGGTCGCTCTGCGTCTGCCCTTAGCACCGCAGGCTAGGGATAAAACAACAACAAAAAACTGCTTCAAAAAAAAAAAGAAAAAAAGATAAGATGCCAATTATCTGATTTGCCCGCAGCGGTGTGAAATAGCAATTATAAAATTATGGGGCTTTTCCCCTTTTCTCCTACGGCTGCACTTCACGGCATGCAGACCTTCCCCAACCAGGGATGGGACTCAAGCCTCCTGCAGTGGCCCAATTCTGAAATTATTTCGTGGATATTGTCGTATTGAGTAAAAAGTAAGCGCATTGTGTGTAATGAGAACCGGGTTTTTCACTGTTGGAAAAGAGAGTTACAAAAGTGCCAGGGAGGAAGATTAGAGTGGATTAGATCTAATCCATGGTGCTGGATTAGATCTGGAGGTCAGGATGGATGGATGGGTGATAGACAGATGATTAATAGAAATGCGCACACATACATAGGTTTCCTACCTCCGTCTGCTCATAAGAGGCTTTGAAAGAAAATAGTTGCCATGGGCACCCCCAGAGCCCAAATCCTGGTTTCTGAAAACCTTTCCCAATGAAAGGAACCAGAGCCTCTTGGAGAAATGACTGGTTTCCAGGTGGGTGCTGGGGAAAGACAGGATGGACCTAGACCAGCACATTGTGCCAAAATCAAGGAAGTAGAACGTATCCAGAGGACACGGGGCCAGCTCCCCACAGGCAGGTTTAGGGCAATTCCAGCATCAAATAGTGATAGGAATGGGTTGTTAGCCATAGACCAAACTAAGGGTCTATGGATCCATCCAGATATAGATGGAATTAAAAACAAAAACGGGAGAAAAGTTCTTCCTAATGGTAGAACTATAGCTAAACACGGAAGGAAGGATGGGTTTCTGAAAATCACCCCTGGGCAGCCGGTATCACCGTAATTGTTTCAAGCAAGAAGCGTCAGTGGATGCTAAACCTCGTGACGATGCCATAGTCACGGGATAATTATGGGGCTTCCAAGAGCCGTTCCCAAGATACTCAATAATTATGAAGGGGAAGGTAGTGACGATACAGGAGAGAACCCAACCGGGGAGAGCTCACGTGGCCAGACACCGCACAGGGACATCCTTCTCCTCCTGGTACACTGGTGCCCTGAGGGCTGCCTTGCTTTCTGGCTTCTAGTATCTTGTTAAAAATGCACAGCCTGGATTTGGTCACAAGGAGACATCAGACAAACTCAGAAAGAGGGACAGGCAATAAAGTAGCTGTCCTGTACTCCTCAAAACTGTCACGCTCATAAAAGACAGGAAAACCCAAGATGACGCTGAAGGTTAGATAGCGTAAGGAGACAGGACAACTCAGCAGTTGGAGTGGGGCTCTCAGGGGGATTGGGAGGCAGAATTTGCTGGAAAGGACGTCAGCAGGACCACCCATGAGACTGGAACAAGGCCCATGGGTTAGTTAGTGCTGCATGGGTGCTGGCTTCCTTTTGTTGCTCATTGTGCTATGGTTTCAAAAACAGTGTTCTTGTTTTTATAGAGCACATGTTGATGTATTTAGAGGTAAAGGGGCATCAACTCTGCCACATGCTCTTAGGTAGTAAAGGTCATAAAGTGTCTATAGAGTGGAGAGAGTTCAGTTTAATCAGTCATGTCTGACTCTTTGAAACCCCATGGACTGCAGCACTCCAGGCCTCCCTGTCCATCACCAACTCCTGGAGTCTACTCAAACTCATGTCCATCAAGTCAGTGATGCCATCCAAACTTTTCATCCTCTGTCATCCCCTTCTCCTCCCACCTCAATCTTTCCCAGTATCAGGGTCTTTTCCAATGAGTCAGTTCTTCGCATCAGGTGGCCAAAGTATTAGAGCTCCAGCCTCAGCATCAGTCCTTCCAGTGACGATTCAGGACTGATTTCCTTCAGGATGGACTGGCTGGATCTCGGATCTCCTTGCAGTTCAAGGGACTCTCAAGAGTCTTCTCCAACACCACAGCTGAACATCATAGAGTGGAGAGGAGAGTAAGGAAACTGTGATAAATGTTAACATTTGGAGATTCTGGGTAAAGGGAGTCCTTGTATTCTTGCAACTTTTCTATGAGTATAAAATTATTGCCAAAAGAAAATTTTTTTCAAGTGCAAGTATCAGGCCTCCCTGGTGCTCAGTGGTAAAGACTTCACCTGCCCATGCAGGAGACATAGGTTCAACCCCTGGTCCAGGAAGATCCCGTAGGCCGTGTGGCAACTAAGCCCGTGCGCCACAACTATTGACCCAGTGTGTAAGAGCTCTGGGGCCTCAGCTGCTGAGCCCATGTCCCGAGTCTGTGCTCCGTAACAAGAGAAGCCGTGCACCATGGCTAGAGAGGAGCCCCCACTCAGCACAGCGAGAGGAAAGCTCACAGAGCCCAGAGACTCAGCACAGCCAAAAACAAGCAAACAACATTTTTTTTTTTTGCCATTCTCCCAAATCACCCCACCCTCGCCGTCTCCCACAGAGTCCAAAAGACTGTTCTATACATCTGTGTCTCTTTCGCTGCCTCACATACAGGGTTATCATTACCATCTTTCTAAATTCCATATACATGCGTTAGTATACTGTATTGGTGTTTTTCTTTCTGGCTTACTTCACTCTGCATAATAGGCTCCAGTTTCATCCACCTCATTAGAACTGACTCAAAAGTATTCTTTTTAATGGCTGAATAATACTCCATTGTGTATATGTACCACAGCTTTCTTATCCATTCGTCTGCTGGTGGACATCTATGTTGCTTCCATGTCCTGGCTATTATAAACCGTGCTGAGATGAACATTGTGGTACATGTGAAGTTATTTTTTTTTTAATAAAACAAATAAAATGCAGGTAGCCCTGTAAATGGCAATAACCAGCCCCTGGGAACTCAACTCATGTAGGTGCCAGGTGAACCCCTTGAAAATAAGCTGGTCCTTGTGAGACATGCTGTCTCAGGTAGGGGACTCATAAGAGCCTCAGCTCTCTGGAAAGGCTCTTTCCACAATTCCTGGGTAGAATCTTCTAGAACACGGGAAGAAGGCCCGGCATTCCTGCTCCGTAACCTCCCTAGGCCTTGCTCATGATGAAGCTAGCTGGATCCAGTCACGCTGCGAGCTTCCTGGCTCAGCGTCTAGAGAGGAAGAAGCCCCGCACAAGCGGAGCCGTCCACATGCTGGAGAGAGGCGGTGCCAACCTCGTGTTTCTAGGCAGAGCCAGTCCGTGGCTCCCCTCCCCAGAGCAGTGTCTCACCCTCAGCGCTGCTGACATTAGGCGGGGATGAGTGTTTTCCGCGGGGCTGTCCTGCGCATTGTAGGGTGTCGACCAGCAGCCCTGCATCCACCCTCTAGATGCAGGTAACTAGTGACCGCCTCCTCCCATCATGACCACCCAGAATGCCTCCAGATGTGGCCGGCTGCCCTTGAGGGGCAAACTCTGCCCTCGGTGAGAGCGACGGCAGCAGAGCTGTCAATTCAGCCATGTCACACAGAATCCAAGTGCGTTTCCCTTTGAAAGTGTTTCCTAAGTACACCAAGGCATCTGATGCTCTGGCATCGGTGATAACATGGGCCGTGTCCACCAGCCTAACTGAACCCTCAGCCTGAGTCTAGAAGGTAAATGCTGGATAGCAGCTCCGTTCACACGGCAGCTCAGGGAAGCTTCGAGGCCACGCGGAATGTCTACCAGCGTTCTTCCAGCTCCTGAGTATGTGGCCTTGTGTTTGTTCAACAAATAATGGAATCAACTGATTTTTAGCCAACTCTCACGGGGTACAGTCATCCTTGAATGACTCAGAATACCAGTTTACATTCTTTCCAGGTTATGTCCTCTAAGATGACCAACTTGTTCCAGTTTGAGCCCTGAAAGTCCTTGCTGCTGCTGCTAAGTCACTTCAGTCGTGTCCGACTCTGTGTGACCCCATAGGCGGCAGCCCACCAGGCTCCCCCGTCCCTGGGATTCTCCAGGCAAGAACACTGGAGTGGGTTGCCATTTCCTTCTCCGAAGCATGAAAGTGAGAAGTGAAAGTGAAGTCGCTCAGTCGTGTCTGACTCCTAGCGACCCCATGGACTGCAGCCCACCAGGCTCCTCCGTCCCAGGCAAACCAGGAGGGCTGGTCATCCCATTTAACTGTAAGGTAAATCATACACACACACACCCCATCAACACAGCCAGGGGTGGGAGCCCGGACCTCTGTTACAGGGAAGGTGATGAGCAGCCATCACTGCTTTTGTCACTATTTTTTAATTCAAATATAATTGATGTGCAATAGAATGTACGTTGCTGCTGCTGCCGCTGCTAAGCCGCTTCAGTCGTGTCCGACTCTGTGCGACCCCACAGACGGCAGCCCACCAGGCTCCCCCGTCCCTGGGATTCTCCAGGCAAGAACACTGGAGTGGGTTGCCATTTCCTTCTCCAGTGCAGGAAAGTGAAAAGTGAAAGTGAAGGCGCGCAGTCGTGCCCGACTCTTTGCGACGCCGTGGACTGCAGCCTACCAGGCTCCTCCATCCCTAGGATTCTCCAGGCAAGAGTGCTGGAGTGGGTGCCATTGCCTTCTCCAGTATAGACGTTACAGGGGTATAATACGGTGATTCACAACTTTTTTTAAGTTACACTCTACAGTTGTTATAGTATATTGGACACATTCCCCGCGTTCTACAATCTATGGGGCATTCCAGGTGGCACTAGTGGGAAAGAACCCGCCTGCCAGTGCAGGCGGCACGAGAGATGTGGGTTCGACTCCTGGGTTGAGAAGATTCCCCTGGAGGAGGGCCTGGCCACCAGCTCCAGCATTCTTGCCTGGAGAATCCCGTGGACAGAGGAGACTGTAGTCCACAGAGTCACAAAGAGTCAGACAAGGCTGAAGCGACTTAGCATGCCTGTAATACATCGTTATGCTCACGTATTTCACACCTAACAATTGTACGTCCCCATCCCCTGCCCCCATGTTGCCCGTCCTTACTTTCCTCTCCCCACTGGTAACTGCACTAACCTGCCCTCTGCATCTGTGGGCCTGCTTGTTTTTTTATTATATCACTAGTTTGTTGTAGTCTTTAGAGCCCATATGTAAGTGATATCATACAGTATTTCTCTTTCTCTGCCTGACTTATTTCAAGTCCCATAAGGCCCTCCTGTTCCATCTGCATTGCTGCAAATGGTAAAACTTAGCTCCTTTTTAGGGCTGCGTAGAATCCCACTGTGGGTTATGTACCACATTTTCAAAGGGTGGGGTCAGTCTCACAGAGACAAGCCCAGTCCTGCAACCACTGGCCTTCAGGGGAGGGGAGGAGGGCCCAGGGGTCATCTAGAAAGGGCAGCTGCAGGCCTGTCCCTATACCAGGGCCTCAAGGCAGCAAGTGCAGCCTGGGCTCTTGGGGAGGAGGGTGCTTGCCTCCAGGGGTTCAGCAGAGAGACACAGGCCAGCTTCATTTCTCCCTGCGATCTCGGCTTTAACTATTGGCAGCTCCCAGGCTGGCTTCCCAGCTCAGAGACGCCTCCCTCTTCCCTGAAGAGGATTCAGATTGTGAGTTCCTGAGCTCTAATCCCTGCCACCAACCCAAACTGTGACCCTGGAGATGAGAGAGAGATTGGTGGGCTGGGCCCTGGAGTTTCCAAACCCCCCAGGCACCACCCTTACTTCTGAGAGGCAATCTGTCAACTCAGACTGGCTTTGCAGGAGGATGGCCTGCCCCGGGCACCCCTCCCTCGCCTGCTCTGCTCTTTTTTCCTTTAATTGCGGTTAATTTCAACGTTGTGTGAGTTTCAGGTCTCAGCAAAGTGACTCAGTGTTACATACACACGTATGTGCATGCACATACATGTACTTTTCAGATTCTTCTACTTACAGATTCCTAGAAGATATTGTTTATAATTCCCTGTACTATACGGCAGATCCTTGTTGGTTGCCTAGTTTATACATAGTGGTGTACGTACATTAAGCCCAAACTCCTGCTACTTTACGCCTCCCCGCTTCCCCCTTTGGTAACCCTACGTTTGTTTCCTGTCTCTGAGTCTCATTCTGCTTTGTAACCGAGTTCCTTTGCATCGCTTGTTTGGATTCCACATCTCAGCGATACCATACAGTCTTCGTCTCTCTCTTTCTGCCTTACTCCATTTAGTATAACAGCCTCCAAGTCCATCCATGTTGCTGCGAATGGCATCACGTCACTCTGTTTTATTGCTGAACGAAACAAGTGTTAGAGGCTGTCGTGTCCGACTCTCTTCTTTGCAACCCTATGGACTGTAGCCGCCAGGCTCCTCTGTCCATGGGATTCTCCAGCAAGAATACCGGAGTGGGGTGCCCTTCCCTTCTCCAGAGGCTCTTCTTGACCCAGAGACTGAACCCAGGTCTCCTGCATGGCAGGCTTCTTTACTGTCTGAGCCACTAGAGATGCTGCAGAATTAAAAATGAACAGCTACAAAACGTACAACCTCCCTTTGTTTTCCCTCTCTTAACAACAGCTAACAGCCCTGTTACAGCTTTCAGTTCATCTTTCTTTGCTTATCAAAGATTTCTGATTCACTTTGACAAATTTAATTGACAATGATGCTGTTATAAATATCAAACTACTCTTCATGTAATTGTCTGCTTTCTAATCACTAAATGTCACCATTAAATTCTAAATCCACTTTGTTTATTTTTAAAAAATTTATACAACAGGGAATTCCAAGGAACAGTTCAACTTGTCTTTGTTCAGAATTGAGAGAACCAAAAAATGGAAATCATCACGTTTTCCTTCCGTACCTGTGGTGCTGTGTGAGATGCTTCCACAAGCGCTCCAACGACGCTGATATATTAGCATTATTAAATCCATGGTGGTGGCTTAGTCCCTAAGTCTTGTCCAACTCTAGCAACCCCAAGCCACCAGGCTCCTCTGTCCATGGGATTTCCCAGGCAAGAATACTGGAGTGAGTAGCCATGCCGTTCTCCAGGGACTCTTCCTGACCCAGGTATTGAATCCAGGTCTCCCGCACTGCAGGCAGATTCTTTACCAGCTGAGCCACCGGAGAAGCTGCTGCCCACTTTGGTAAATGTGTGTATTAGTCGCTCAGTCTTGTCTGACTCTTTGTGACTCCACAGACTGTAGCCCACCAGGCTTTTCTGTCCATGGGGTTCTCCAGGCCAGAATACTGGAGTGGATTGCTGTTCCCTTCTCCAGAGGATCTTCCCAACCCAGGGATCGAACTCTGATCTCCAGCATTGCCGGCAGATTCTTTACCATTTGAGCTTCAGGCAAGTATTTACTTTGGTAAATAATCCACACCAATAAACCCCAAAGTTTCTCAGGCCTTCCCTGGCCCTGAGTAGGTACTCACCCTGCGTCCTCTCTCCACTCCTCAAAGCCCTGGGACACTGATGGTTGCATCAGCCCATTTTACAGACAGAGAGCCTCAACTAACCTGCTGGGGATCACACAGCTAGAGCAGGAGCCAGGATCCACGCACGACTGCCAGCCTCAGAGAACCTCCCTGCCTGCCCTGCCCAGCCAGCCGCGGACACCCATCTCGTGTGGAAGAGACTGGATGTGACGTAGATTGTTGACATTGGCCACGCTCCTTTCCCTTCAATCTCTAGAAAATGGAAATATTTGTTCAGGGCTTCCCTGACATCTCAGCTGGTAAAGAATCTGCCTGCAACGCGGGAGACCCCGGTTCAATTCCTATGTCGGGAAGATCTGCTGGAGAAGCGATAGTCTACCTGCTCCACTATACTGGGGCTTCCCTTGTGCCTCAGCAGGTGAAGAAGCCTGCAACGCAGGAGGCCGGGGCCCGAGCTGTATTTATGATGTGCTGTGTGCTAAGTCGACCAGTCGTGTCTGACTCTTTGCGACCCAATGGACTATAGCCCACAAGGCTCCTCTGTCCCTGGGATTCAGCAGGCAAGAATACTGGAGTGCCTTGCCATTCCCTTCTCCGGAGGATCTTCCCGACCCAGGGATTGAACCCAGGTCTCTTGCATTGCAGGCAGATTCTTTACCATCCCAGCCACCTGGGAAGCCCTACGCGTGCATGAGGCAACGTTAATTCAAACCCACTTCCAGCGGCTGGAAAAGAGAAAGATGGACATTGATCCTCCAAGCTGTCTCATCTAGAAGCAGAGGAGAGGAAACCCATTCTAACAGAGTGCGTTTCCGTGAGTGTAAAGAAGGAAAAAGGAACACAACCCAAGTCGGTGGCAAGGAGAGCAAAGCAGAAGTCCTACCCCAGTGATCATTGAAGAACATGGAATAATTTGCTAGAAAGAGAAGATGAGGTGGAGGAGGCAGCTGAGAAACGCGTGAGCACTCAAGAAAGGTCAGCCACCCAGAAACCCCCAGGGTCTGGCTGGACCACAGGACGTCTGCAGCATCACCAGAGAACCAGATGGGGGGATGCAGCCACACTCAAAACCCCATCTGGACGTGTCGCGACTTTGGACTTTCTCCAGAAGCCTGTCAGGAGCCACTGGAAGACTTTTTTAAAAAGGAGGCATCTTTGCCAGGTTGGCATTTTGGGTGGACACTTCTGCTGACTTCTGGGTAGAGAGAATGAGGTGGGAAGGAGTGTAACTAGAGCCAGGTAGACCAGGAGAAGCAGAAACCCACAGGAGAAGAAAGAAAAAACTGAATTAAGATTATTTCCTTAATGGAGAGGAAGAGAAAAAGACAGCATTCAAGAAATAATGTTGAGAAAGCAACTGCTAGAAAAAATACAGATACCCTAAGGCAGACGGGGTACAACTTGTCTGACAAAAATCTGAAGCTTTTATTATGCATGTCCCACTGCCCGCCCTGTCCTGCCCCTGGTCCCATCCGTCGAACCCACCCCATCTGTCAACCCAGAAGGGACTGAAGGAGCCAAAGATGGACATGTGACGTGGAGAGAGTCCAGCCGGTGGCTGTCCCTTGGGCAGCCGGGCTCAAGGAAGAGCTAGGCTAGTTGCATCCCCTCTCTAAAGACACAGGGAGCTTTGAGGGTGCTGCAGCTGAAAGGTCATAGAGTGAGGACATTGCCTGGTCACCATGTTGGGTCACTAGCAAGGTGGAAAGGCAGACAGAGCTGTCTGGGGCCAGAGGATGGGGCAGCATCAAGAGACCACCGAGCAGGTGAGGCCAGGGGGCTGCGAGGCTGAGAAGTCAATGGGTTCTGACACTCGGCTCCCAGCCCCAGGTCAAAGGGAGCCCGGGTGCCCCTCTCGCCCTTCTCCTTTGGCGACACTGCCCCCTTGCAGCAGACTCACCTGTCCTAACTCAAGTCGGATGCTGTCCCTTGCAATCAAAAGCCTTAATTAGAACAAATCCTTTTTTAAAAAGTCAAAAATGGGAAGCACCATAAAAGAAACGTGGACAAAAGACGTGAACAAGCAGTTCAGAAAAGAACACGGCCCACCAACGAACACGTGAGACCATGTCCACCCCCACTGGTAACCCAGGAAACGCAGCAGATTCGGAAGCGCGTAATAACTGAGAAAGCATCATTCATTCGCCGTGGAAATACATTTGACTATCGCTTTCTAAAGGGCAATAAGCAACCACCAACATCTTCAAATTCTTCATATCCTTTGAGTCGCCGGATTGCCTTCTGGGAGTTTATCCAAAGGGAATGCTAAGTCAGCTCAAAGTTGATTCTATTTATGAGCCAATCCTGGGCCAAGGAAACACAAAGAAGTAAACACTGAATGAGGATGTTTATTTACAGTTGCTTGTGAGAGCAAAGATTCAGAAACAACGTGAATGCTCAGAAATAGGGAACTGGAAAGATCAATTATGGATGGTCAGATAGATGGGGGCTATTATGAAGCCATTAAAATAACGCTAGACAAAAGCACTAAATGGACTGAACATAAGTGTTATTTTTTAAGCTAAAGATATATATGTTGTTCAGTCACTCAGTCATGTCCAATTCTTTGGAACCCCATGGACTGCAACACACCAGGCTCCTCTATCTTCCACTATCTTCTGCAGTTTGCTCAGATTCATATCCACTAAGTCACTGGTGCTATCTAACCATCTCATCCTCTGTCGTCCCCTTCTGCTTTTGCCTTCAATCTTTCCCAGCATCGAGGTCTTTCCCAATGAGTCAGCTCTTTGCATCAGGTGGCCAAAGGCTTGGAGCTTCAGCGTCAGTACTTCCAATGAAAACTCAGGGTTGATTTCCTTTAGGATTGACTAGGTTGATCTCCTTGCTGTCCAAATGACTCTCGAGAATCTTCTCCAGCACCACAGTTTGAAAGCATTGTATATCATTTACCAAAATAGAAAATTCCCAAGGGTAGACAGGCTGGATGAGCTCAGTTTTGGACTTGCCAAGGCAGCCGAGTGGACGGGACTGAAGCTGAGGACACACAACTCAGAGACGTTGAGCATCACCAGCTCACCAGTGGCTGTAGAAGCCACGGAGCAGGTGAGATCATCCAGGGGATCGGAGAGCAGAGCAAATGGAACCCCAGACGGTAGCAGTGTGCAAAGACTCAAGCGGTGGAAAGAAACTCCAGAGAGTTAAGAGGAAATGGACAGAGAGAGAGAAAGGCAAGAGGGTAGTCTTTCAGAAGGCAAGGCCAAGGGGAGATTCTGGGAGGAATGAGTGGGGATTGAAGAACTGGGTCGGGGGAGCTTGGGAATGAACATGGTACCATGATGCTTGTGTTGGAGTTGGGTACCAGCCATCAGACCTCATGCTGCCCAGTGTGATCATCCTCATAGACTGGGGACAAGTACATCAGTCTCAGAATTTTGCCTGTCACACAGTTGGGACGTTTAGTTGTTATGTTAGGTTTTCTTGCTTCCATCTCCCCCAACCAATAAGGTTTATCCCAACTGTCCTATATACACCCCACCCCCTCCACCCTGGTGCCCTTGACCTTGCTGGACTCAACTTTTCCTTCTTTCTATAACACCTCCTAACACATCCTCCAGCTATCTTATCACAGCCCTCATTCATCTGAACACCATGCCAGCCACAGGAGGAAATCATCCTTTGGCCATTTTGTGCACAGACGTATTCTAAGTACTTGGCACAAGGCTGGTAGCTAGTGGATATACCATAAACATTTGTTGCAAAAAGAGTTATGATAGAAGTAAAGTCCACAGAGTTGGAACTCTAAGGATTGGTTGGGAGGAGGGCTCATTACCTTTAAACTTCTCATTAGAAAAACCCCTTGGAAAAGCTGTAAGGACCATTTCTGTATCCCTTTAGCAGACACTGACGAGAACAAATGTCTGTCTTCCTTCCCATTACAGGCTGTGGCTGCCTGTCCTCTGTCCAGAAAACACTGGGCTTTGAGGTGCGCATGTCTGTGAAGCCCTCCTGGGGACAAGGTGGAGAGTGCCCCGACAGCACCCGTAAGGAGGGAACAGGGCTGAGAACTGCACTCAGCTCGGCTCACCAGGCCTCACACCCAGGCACGGTGTAGACAGCTCACCCATCGCCCTCCACCACACTCCCATTATCTCTCAAGATTGAAACCAGTTCCCTGAATTTTTTTTTAATAGAACACAAAAACTGTTCTTTATCAAGATATAGCCAGGCAGCCATGTGCTTTTTATAAAAACTGATTACAGAGACCAGATGAAAGAAGTTGATGGGGTCAGAAAGCATTTCAAACTCCCTCCGTTTCCTAGGATGGGGAAATGTTTTCTATTATATTCATTAAAAGTTCACCACCACCTGATAAAAATCTTGAGAAAGGGCATGCGTGTTGCTAAATTAACTCTAAAAGGGGACAAGTTGAAGTAAAATAAATCTGAGTTAAACACGAGCTCGGGTTACCTGTCCCCAGACTCCGAGAAAGCTGGAAAGGACCTCAGCTGGCCAGCAAGAGGGGTACCCCAAAGACTAGACAGGACCCGGAGGTCTTTCCACAATTACGGCAACCATAACACATTCATTTTGTATACTCTTTTACAAGCTGTAATGGCCTTCCACATGTCTTATTAATTGTAAAGCCCTCAGAGATTTTTAAGCCCTGAATGGTCTATTTATATCATTCTATATTAGTCACTCACCTATTCACTCAACAAACACCAATTCAGGTCCAGGCCTCTACTCCACAACAGACAGACTAAAACAGTCATGAAACACTATCTATGTGGACCAAAGAGCACAGATCATTGAGCAAAACCTGAAAATATAAAGTAAAATCATCCAGAACGTCCATCGGATGTAGCAACTGTTAACGCTTTGGCAAAGATGCCTTCCAATTACAGAAGGTAAATGGATGGTTACAAAATTCAATACTCCACATCACATGATGGCTCCGTTTTTCCACACACTGTTTCATCAAACATTCATCTGCAAGGTCCTTTTCAATGGCTAGATGTCTGAGACCCGGGTTCGATCCCTGGGTTGGAAAGATCCCCTGGAGAAGGGAAATGCTACCTACTCCAGTGTTCTGGCCCGGAGAATTCCATGGATGCATAATATAGTCCATGGGGTTGCAAAGAGTCGGACATGACTGAGTGACGTTCACGTTCACGCCTGAAATTGTTCTCCAGTGGCTTTGTCCATCAGTCAGTTAAGGACTGTCTTTTCAGGCTATCACATTGTTGAACCCTTCGATAGGATCTGGAGAATCTGAGAGCAAAAAAAGCCTGGGGACTTCACAGACTTTTCAGGAAAGGCAGGAATCACTCATCCCAGCTGATGAGAAAAAGAGAAAAAAGATTCATTCCTGTAGAAAGCCATGTGGACTGTCCCAGAGGTATGACAGAGTGTTGGGAAAAAACCTTTGATAGAGGTTTTGGCGAGGATTTTGACCTACAGTTAGTAGGTGAGGAAGATATTCAAGGCAGAAAAAATAAGAAATTCTGGAAGGAAGAGTATTGTTTCTCTCCTCGTCTACTTCTCATGCTTTCTGGCAACCCTAGACCGCTCTATGCCTCCAGACTCCTGAGCCATTTCTGCTTCTGTCTCCTCAAGTTGAAATGCCCCCCACCCCATCTATAGATGTCGGGCTCCAGCGTGTCCCACCCTGCAACACCATGAGCCCTCTCTGACCTCCTTCCTGTGGCACCCAGTGACAAGTCAAAATAACCCACATAATGTCCGTCCTGAAGGAACAAGTCAATCCAAGCAGAAACACATGAGAGAAAGTATGCAAAGTGCACTAAAAATAAGGTATTAAGAAAACTAATGAATCCCCAGAGAGTGAATACAGAAATGTAAAGAATGACAAGCTTAAATACTCCTGGCCAGGATAAACCTTCTTTCATCATAACTCCATGGATTAATGCAAGAGGCCACTTGCAGGAACGTCTGAGTCTAAAATGGCTGCTCTCAAAGAGAAGTTTCACCCAACACAGCTAAGACTTAAAGCCCACTTACTTTCCTTATTTTTCAACAGCAGAAAGAAGCTTGGAAGAAAGACGAAGAAGTAACACTTGGAAAAATCCCCCAAGAGATTCCAGTATGGCGCCTGCCGTCCACAGAGAGAACTGGGACTCTGTGCCAGAGGAAAAAGTGAGCGGGGAAAGCATGATTAGTAACCCAGTGCGCTAGATCCAAGACCTTCTAAGAGCTTCATGGCTACAGAAGCAGTCCCCTGCTCCATACCCATCGGCTGAAAGGGAGCTCAGAACGTTTTGCTGCCAAACGAGCCAGAAAGGAAACAACAGACAAACGGACAGACACAATGCCGCATGTGCAAACAGTGGAAAGCTGCTGCTGTTGAGTCGCTCAGTCATGTCTGACTCTTTGCAGCCCCATGGACTGCAGCACGCCAGGCTTCCCTGTCCTCCACCGTCTCCTGGAGTTTGCCCAGACTCACCTCCATTGAGTCGCTGACGCCATCCCACCATACCATCCTCTGTCGCCCCCTCCTCCTGCCCTCCTCCTGCAGACTCTTCACTATCTCAGCCACCAAGGAAACCCCGCAGAATGCTAGTAAGTCAAAAACAAAAAAGAAGGAAGGAATGGGTGCAATTAGAGATTATCAAAGGAGAAAGCAGTGGCAGCCCACTCCAGCACTCTCGCCTAGAAAATGCCATGGACGGAGGAGCCTGGAAGGCTACAGTCCATGGGGTCGCTGAGGGTCGGACACGACTGAGTGACTTCACCTTCACTTTTCACTTTCCTGCATTGGAGAAGGAAATGGCAACCCACTGCAGTGTTCTTGCCTGGAGAATCCCAGGGACGGCAGACCTTGGTGGGCTGCCGTCTATGGGGTCACACAGAGTCGGACACGACTGAAGCAACTTAGCAGCAGCAGCAGCAGAGATTATCAAACTAAGTGAAGTGAGTCAGAAAGATAAATACTCTATGATGTCATTTATATATGGATTTAAAGTATGACATAACGAACCTGCCCACAAGAGAAACAGGCTCACAGATGCAGACAACAGACTTGTGGTTGCCAAGGGGGGGAGTCGGGAGGAGAGGAGTGGGAATTTGGGGTTAGCCGATGTAAGCTTTTATATATAGCATGGATGAACAACAAGGTCCTACTGTATAACAGAGAGGACTGTATTCAATATGCTTTGATAAATGATAACAGTAAAGAATATAATAAAATAATTTATATATGTATAACTGAATCACTTTGCTATATGGAAGTAATTAATACATTGTAAGTTAACTGTGAAACTGAAAGGCACTCTGGCGTGTCTGACTCTTTGCGACCCCAAGGACTATACAGTCCATGGAATTCTCCAGGCCAGAACCCTGAAGAGGGTAGCCTTTCCCTTCTCCAGGGGATGTTTCCAACCCAGGGATCAAACCCAGGTCTCCCGCATTGCAGGTGAATTCTTTACCAGCTGAGCCACCAGGGAAGCCCCAAGTTAATTATACTTCAATAAAAACTAAAAATAAAGTGGATACCAGATTTTTAGCAGAAAAAAGTAAAATGAGAAAATTGTAAGAGAAGGAAATTCTGACACAGGCTACAACATGGCAGCTGCTGCTGCTGCTAAGTCACTTCAGTCGTGTCCGACTCTGTGCGACCCCATAGACGGCAGCCCACCAGGCTCCCCTGTCCCAGGGATTCTCCAGGCAAGAACACTGCAGTGGGTTGCTATTTCCTTCTCCAATGCATGAAAGTGAAAAGTGAAAGTGAAGTTGCTCAGTCGTGTCCGACTCTTAGCGACCCCATGGATCGCAGCCCACCAGGCTCCTCTGTCCATGGGATTTTCCTGAGCCTTGAAAACGTTATGCTGGGTAAATTAAGCTAACGTAAAAGAACAAATGTTTTGTGATTCCACTCATGCAAAGTACTTAGAGGAGACAGGTTCATACAGACAGAAAGTAGAACGGTGGATGCCACGGGTGGGAGAGGGGAGTGGAAGGTACTGTTTGATGGGTGGCGGGTGTAAGCTGGGAAGATGAGAAAGCTCTGGAGAGGGAGGCGTGGTGATGTTCGCACAAGTGGGAATGTGCCGCTAAGGCCGCTTTTAAATGGCTGAACTGGCAACGTTTACGCTACTGTCTTTGACCATAGCAAAAAATTCACCCACTCCCGCACACTGAGTGGGGAGGCATTGCTGGCTACTGCCAGGTCTCCAGAGAACAAAGAAGCCAGGGGCTGGAGCGCTGAGGCTGGACACGGCCCACGAGAATCCCCATGGAGCTTGAGGGAGCCTGGGGTCAAGCAAGCAGGACGCAGAAAGAAAGCCAGCAACGGGCCCAGCGACGCCTGCCGCGCCGGGGCTCCTGCAAAGCGTTGCAATAAGAATTTGGTGTAGTTTGGATTTTTTTTCTCAGAGAAGTCCTCACAGACATGAGTCCTCTCGGGAGCTCTAACGGGTCTAACGGTTTTCTGACTGAAGCCTGGCGCCGTACCAGCCACCTTGCAATGGGAGGCTCTGAGTAATGAAGGGAAGGGCCAGGCTGACACTCTAGAGACCATCCTCGAAAGTACTGGCTCCTTATTCCATGACGCAGCAGACAGAGCCCACAGTTTGCCAGTCCACCTTTTCTTCATCACTCGGGGTTACCACGGTGCCATGGAAATGTGGGTGCGTAGTACAGGCCATCCGACAGACTGGGACCCTCTCTAGCCTAACCTGTAGGCGCACAGTTTGACGGGTTTTTTAACTGTATTAGCTGAGGGAAAAACAGCTTGTAATTTGCATTCTTGGAAATGACTTGACATTACCACTTACCCTCTTTACATTAACATAAAGGAGCGGATCTAAGGGAAATCTATAGCAAGAAATGCTCATATCAGAAAATTTAAAAGGCCTCAGATTATTAACTTAAGCTTTAACTTTAAAAAAAAAAAAACTAGAAAAGTGATGAGTAAAATAAATCCAAACAAGCAAAGGAAATAAAAAAAAAAATACTAAAAATAAGAATGGAAATAAGTGAAATTGTAAAGAGGAAAATAATAGGGAAAAAAAATCAGTGAAGCAAAAAGGTTTTTTCTAACATCGGTAGAAACGATAGATTTCAAACCTGATCTTAAAAGAGACAGAGAGAAGTTTCAAATTATTAATACCGTGAATGAAAGAGAAGATATTACTATAGGCAGAGCTGGCAATATTGAAAGGATAATGAACGAAAACCAAGAATAATCCTATTCACAAAAACTCAACAATTTATATGGAATGACTCAATTCGCAAAAAACTACCAGCTGCCCAAATGTACCCAAGCTGAAATAGAAAAGCTAAATAGTTCTATACATTTAAATAATTTGAATTTTTGTCACTTAAAACTTTACTCACAAGAAATCTCGAAACGCAGATGGCTTCACTGATAATCTCTGTCAAATATTTAAAGAAGAAATAAAACCAGTTCTACAGAATCCCAGGGAACAGAAGACAAGAGAGTGATCCTCAACACAGTTTGATAAGGTCGACTACCTCGAGCGCTGAACCAGACAGAGACAACACAAGAAAACAAAACCACAACTAATAGCCACTGTGAACCCAGAAGTGAACATCTGCAACCAAGTATCAAATCAAATCCAGCAAGATGTGAAGGAAACAGCAGCCCGGTGGAGTTTACCCTGGTGAGTCACTCGGTCATCTAGTCAGACAGTCAGTCAGTCACTGCAGGCTCCTCCGTCCACGGGATTCTCCAGGCAAGAACACTGGAGTGGGTTACCATTCCCTTCTCCAGGGATCTTCCCAACCCAGGGGTTGAACCCAGGTCTCCTGTACTTACTGCAGGCAGATTCTTTACCATCTGAGCCACCAGGGAAGCCCAGTCACTAACCAAACATAAACAAGAAGAAAATTACTAGTGCTCACAACATCCTGGATGACCCTTGAAGCACTTGGCTGAGTGAAAGAAGTCGATCTCAAAGAGTTACCTACTGCTTGACTCCAGTCACCTGTCCTTTAGAGAAAGATGCAGCTGATGGGACAGAGAACAGATTCACGGTTTCCAAGATTAAAAGAGGAAGAGGAGAGACTTCTGGAATTGCCGGGAGCAGCTTCGGAGGGTACTGGAACTGTTCTGAATCTGGACTGTGGTGGTGGTTACAGGAATCTGTACAATGTGTTAAAGTTCATAGATGTATATATGCAAAAAATCAATTTTATTGTATCCTAATTTAGAAAAAATTTTAATTAAAGCATAACAAGGATTTCTTTCTACAAAATGAAGGGTCAACTCAGCCATTGAAATCTTCTCTAGTTCAGCTGCCTCCTGGCTCTTGCCATTCTTCCTTCCCCTCATTTTCTGTGTCCTTTTTAACTTATTAAGATTCTAGTATTATTTTATGTTAGCTTCCATAACTATCCTTGGCCAACGGCATTACCATTTAACAGCCTAGGTACAACAGTAATCTCACTCAATACTTTTGTCAAAATCTGCACACTGACCAGCCTTCTCAATTAACTTGTTTAATAGTTTACTCAAATGCAAATGTTTGCATTCAGGTATCTCACTATAAATAAGAGGTGCTGAGGATATAAATGGACCTCACGTATCTGGTTGTTCAGATTCCCAACTTGCATCATTCTGGACACTTGCTTCCAATTGTTATGTAACTGAGGTCTTGCTATATGTACTGATTTTTAAACCCAGGCATAATTCTCAGAACTTCACAAAATGTGTATAATGAACACCCGTTCTTATGAAACCATTACTCAAATGTTACATTCTAAAGATCTTTCTTACATTTTTAATCCCCAAAAATTCAGTGGACCAACAGATAATGGGCAGTGATACTCAGAGTACCTGTTTATCCAAACACTAGATATTAACTAGCCTTTAACACAGAGCGAGAGCCCAAGTAGGTGCCTGAAATGGAGTGACAGTTATTAAACTCCTGCTAAAACTTCCATTAACAGCCACATCTTCTTTTATTCCTTCTTTAAAACTTCAGTACAGATGTAACCCAAGAGGGCATTTTTTCTAATTTCACTGTCTGTTGGCAGTCTTCGCCAGGAACACTCCGCACAAGTGTGCATTGTATATTCAAGGGCAATTAAGTTGCTAATAGTCAGCTATTTCCAAAGTCGCCTGCTGCAGACAGTGATAAATGATAGCGCACCCGATGCCAGAAATGTAACTGGAAAAAAGAAAGCTATGTTCTTCCTTAACTCTTGTTAATGAAATATCCCAGCGCACCTGAAATGAAAAGCCCAACTTCTGCATCAAGCGCTCCAGGTTGAACGTCACTGTACAGGAAGGCACTGCCATGTGAACTGGCTTATTACGCACATGAGAAAAGAGAAGAGGCCAATGTATTTTTTTTCCCTACTTAGTCTTACCAAATATTCTGCCTTTTGCCTTGCAAATTCCTTCTAAAACACTTAAGCGAGATAAGATGCTCCCCTACTCCAGATAGAAATGTTTTAGCTCATTAAGCCCTTTCTTCCAGAATACTAATTCTGGGCTTGAGTGGTACTTTATTACAGATAAGAGAATAATTCAAAATTAAAAGATGTGAAATGGAGCTTTTCTAAGCAACCACTCACACCATTTGAGGGGAAAAAAGTTAGGCTTATCAAACACAATTTTTAATAATAAAATGGACACAAACATTTGCTCAAAGTTCCGATAGCCTGATTTTACCTCATTTCTGAAGAGAGCTGAACATGCGATGCAAAGTAGCTGTGCAGATTCTTAAAGCTGCTCTCTTGGCGGCAGTGAAGTTTTTCTTGAGTTCCCTGGGTCTGGTCGGGGCTGAAAGCGCCGGCCTGCCTGGCCCTCCTCCTGACTCTGGGGCGCCCCCTGCTGGTCCTCAATTACATCGCCTGGCTGTCTGACCTGAAGTCCAGGGCAGCAGAGAAAGTCCCTGGGGGACTTGGCTCAGATGCTTGAAGTCAGTACTGTTCAAGTGGAACTTTCTATTCCTTTCAGCTCTTAAGACTAATCTGCTGTGAACATTTGTCCTTAGACACGCATACGGCGTTCTAATGAGGACAGTTAGATAGACCAGCAGAAGCAAAAAAGCCACCAATGGCTGGCGGGGATGTGAAAGGTGCCAGCTTGTTTCCAGTGCCCCCTGTTCACTACCCCCACCCCGCCTTTCTCCATCAAGCTCATGCCCTAAAGCCCCAGACATCGCATTCCATTCATACCACAAGCAAAAGGGGTCCACTTTCAGGGAACCCAGCATTTTATACCAGCAGTGGAAATGTAGGACAAAAGCTTTTTCCCTACCAAGACATTTCCAGAAACTTCTCACTTATGGAGCGGGCTTTCCCGTGAGCCCACCCTCAGCAGCTGAACGGCACGGATTGGAGGGAGCCCTCTGTCTCCCCCAAAGCCAGCCCCGATCAACAGGGCAGGTCACAAGGGATCAGCACTTGGCCTGCGGCAGAAACGTGGCCTGTGGAGCAGGTTCCTTTTGTGCTCCGATATTATGCAAATAAGCAAATCAAATTAAGTACCTGAGTTTTTTTTTAATTAAGGGTTTTGATTAGACACGATCTGTTGTCGGCAGAAGAAGAAATTTTATTCCAAAACCCCAGATACCCCGGCTCTTCTGCAGTCTTCAATCAGAACACATCTCCCAGTTCCAGGGAGCTTGTCTTTTGATTTTCAGGTGGATGGGCTCCTGGGACCAGACGGAGACCTGAGCCTGGGGATGGCAGAGGGGGAAAGAGAAGCTGTATCACTTGTTTAAGATTCAAACTCGGGTACTCGGCTACTCTCAGATTTTACTGTACAGCCTGGAAGAAAACAACAAGCCACAGTCCATAGTCCTGCAGAAGAGTCTCCTGAACCAGAACTTGAATTCGGAAGCCCCTAAGCCTCAACTTAGACCAGAGGCCAGATCTCCTAGGACTGAAGAATGTGGTAGCTGGAGGGTCTTGGAGACCACTGTGTGTAACCCTGTTCATCAGGACCCCCATGGGAAGGGGTTCACTCCTGCGGCAGCAGGCAAGCGGAGGCACCCTGCCCTCAGGGAGATTTTCAGGGAGGTCATCGGGTTCTCCCACGAAGTAGCCAAGAGCATTCTTCTCAAAAACAAAAACTGGCTTTCATCCTGAATGTGCAAAGCACCTTCCCTCATCACTGTGTTTGATTTTCATGAAACTCTTTGAGGCAGGCACGGGACTCTTAAACTCATGCCCACTCTAGAGAGGAAGAAAGTGAGGTCTAAAGGGCTGGGTATCAGGATCAGGAAGTAAGAAGCTTGGATTCAAACCCAGTGCTGGAACATGGCCTGGCACAGGTAGGTATGCGCTAAGTGCTACTGAATGAGTGAGTGAGTGAATGAACGTGATATGGGGGAGACTGAGGTTAAGAACACAGAGTTTGAGATAACAAATAACTATGCAAGTAGATAATTCCAAGGTGAAATCCCGTAACACAGGAGAAAGAGAAGGAAGATCTGGGATCGAGGCATGGGTTTCGTCCAGCCAGACACATGACCTTAGACAAGTCACTGCTGCCGAGTCCTCTTGTCTTGCAGTAACTGGAGCTGTGCTTTGGAAATCTTAGCTGGAACCTAGCATCCCAGATTTTAGCCAAGTAAGTCCCAGGAAACCCTTCTCAGAAGGCCAGATGGAGCTAAGCAAGTATTACTGTTAATAAAAATGGCATCTCCAGGAAACGCCAAGTCAGAGCCAAGACAATCCAGGGTCTGATTGTCATTTGGAAGAAGACTTGGCTGCTCAGGTGCAGAGCTCAGCTAAGTTCCCGATGAGCTAGGAAGTGGTTTCCTCATCCTGTTTCCCCACCGCCACCCGCTGTAGTAGGATCTTGGACACCAAAGTGTCTTCAGAAGGGACAGCCGTGGACACCGCTTCATTCTTCAGTTGATTGAAACATACAAATTCAAGCGGTAAAGAAATAATCATGGAAAGTATGAAAAGATGTTCAAGTTAATGATCAATTAAAGATAAACTAAAATAATGAGAGACCATTTTAAATCACCAACCTGACAACTACCAAAAGGACCAATGAAG
The DNA here is from genome assembly GCA_006410615.1 of Neotragus moschatus. Lineage (NCBI taxonomy): Eukaryota > Metazoa > Chordata > Mammalia > Artiodactyla > Bovidae > Neotragus > Neotragus moschatus. Next base: position 99,513 of record SJYA01002916.1, read on the forward strand.
CTCATAGTGATTAGACTATAGGGACAAGGAGATGCCTTTTATATGGTTAGTGGGAATACAAAACGGCACAGTCTCTTCAGACGGTAATGAGGCAAAATCGCACAGAAGCCATCACTGCATCGACATCTTTGACCAAACAACTGGAGAGGAAGTGCAAGTGCCAGTCACTAAGTCGTGTCCAACTCTTTGCGACCCCATGGACTGTAGCCCACCAGGCTCCTCTGTCCGTGGAACTCTCCAGGCAAGAATACTGGAATGGGTTGCCCTTCCCTTCTCCAGGGAATCTTCCTGACCCAGGGATCGAACCTGGGTCTGCTGCACTGCAGGCAGATTCTTTATCGTCTGAGCCACCNGTGCCAGTCACTAAGTCGTGTCCAACTCTTTGCGACCCCATGGACTGTAGCCCACCAGGCTCCTCTGTCCGTGGAACTCTCCAGGCAAGAATACTGGAATGGGTTGCCCTTCCCTTCTCCAGGGAATCTTCCTGACCCAGGGATCGAACCTGGGTCTGCTGCACTGCAGGCAGATTCTTTATCGTCTGAGCCACCAGGGAAGCCATAAAGAAATAATGGAACCAGGACATGCATTTCAGTATTGTTTATAATATTAATAGTAAAAGGTGGAAACAAACTCAATATTCAACAATAGGAGCATAGGTAAATAAATACGATAAAATATTATGACTTAAGATGTATATTATAGTTTATAACTATATATTATATAATATACTACATATATTAAATTATATATTATCTTTTAATTTGTTTACACAAAATAATCCTG
>SJYA01002916.1:100646-189570 GCA_006410615.1 Neotragus moschatus
TAGTTTATAACTATATATATTACTATTATCTATTATAAAGTATATATATTAAACTATATATATTATAGTTTAATTTATTTGCACAGAAAAACATCCTGGATATTATTATACAAACAAAATGCACTACCAAATAGCATGAATGTAGAGTTACCTAGACAGACAGGCTATAAATTCTATGAATTATACCATTAACTGCTAACAGTAGTCCTCTCCGGGTGATATGATGCCGAGTGACTTTCACTTCTTCTTTACATGTTCAGTTTCTGATCATTTTAAGAGTGTGTATCACTTTCATAACCACCAGATTATGCCATTTGCAGCACCATGGATGGGCCTAGAGATACTCGTACTAAGTCAAGCGAAACAGAGCGACAAAAATCATCTGATCTCACTCATACGTGGAATCTAGCGAATGGTGCACAATGAACTTACTTGCAAAGTAGGAGCAGACTTCAAACGTACGGCAGTGAAATGAGGGGCAGGAGGGATAAATTAGGAGTTTGGAATTAACATATGCACACTGCTGTATACAAAGCAGATACCTCAGCAAGGACCTCCTGTACACACAGGGCTGCCGCGTGCTCAGTCCTGTCCCACTCGTTGCAGCTCCACGGGCCGTAGCCCATCAGGCCCCTCTGTCCACGGAAGTTTCCATGCAAGAATACTGGCGTGGCTCGCCATTTCCTCCTCTAGGGGATCTTCCTGACCCGGGGATCAAACCCGTGTCTCCTACATTGGCAGGTGGCTTCTTTACCAGTGAGCCACCTGGGGATAGCACAGGGAACTCTACTCAACATTCTGTACCAACCGATATGGGAGAAGAAATCTGAAAAACAGTGGCTATGTGTACATGCATCACTGAATCACTTCGCTGTACACCCGAGACTAACGCAACACTGTAAATCAGCTATGCTCCAATACAAAACAAAAGTTAGGTTAAAAAGAGGAAAGACAAATGGTCGTGTATCACTTTCACAATCACCAAATAATCAAACCAATCACACTATTTTAAATGCTTTAAAATTTTAATAGTGCAAACAGAGCTGCTGTCTAGAAAGCGAATATGTCCTGCTTCTAAATTATCAGAATTCATTGTTTTTAAACGAAGAATTTCTGATTATTATGGCAAAAAAATAAAAACAAGAAAAGAAAGAGTAAGACAAAACATATAAATGTTATATGAATGTGACATTTATTAGAATGAAACAGCAACTCAAAGAGACGCAGACGTAAGCTCCTCATAAGTTGGAAATGCAGGATAAGGTAAGAGGAACAGAACATCCGACACCCCCAAAGCCGGCCTGATCTTTCGCACTCCGGAGGATCGTATCCAGTGACCGTAGCTCAGGCTGTGTGTCCTGTGCAGGAAAGTCAGAGCAACGGATCGCACTACAGAGGATGCAGACACAGAGCCAGGAACTTACGGAAACTCAGAAAAAGGAAAGAAGAATTAGCTTAGACCCTCAGCTATTCTGCACCAAAATAAATTCCACAGGTGTCAAAGAGTGAAATATAAAAAGTGTATCCTTCAATTATTAAAAGAAAACGCAAGGAGTGGAAAATGCCTTTTAAAATTATAATGCCACCTTAAAAAAGATGGACAGATTTTGCTATAAAAAATTAAGAAATTAAATTTTGATATAAGAAAACACACTTTAAACAAAAATAAACAACAAAATATTAAAATAGAGTATGTTATGAGTATATAAAAATATATGCTGACAAACAATGGTTTTATGCTGAAAATATGAAAAGCTCTTGCCAAGCAATAGGAATGGGTATGAGTAAAAAATTACCAAATGGCCAATAAAGATAAAAAGAAAAAGTTGAAACAATCAGGTTTTAGCCACTCAGACTGGTAGCGGGAAACAGGCTAAAGTCTATTTGATCACTGTTTTCAGGAAACACAGCGGAGTCCCAGTGCAGCTTTGCCTATTGTTAGATGTGCTGTAGATCACAGAGAATCTCGTGATGTTCATTTAAGCTCGTTACTTATCTGCACCAAGCACACCTCGGGTTCCTCTACGGAGTGAGGGGCAGAGCAGAGCTCTCACCAGGGCGCCACATGTGAAAGTGCTAGCTTCCCGCTGCTGCTGTAACAAGCTACCACAAACGTGGCTCGTCATCCCACGGTTCTGAGGTCTGAGAAAATGGTCGTGTATGGATGTGAGAGCTGGACCATAAAGAAGGCTGAGTGCCAAAGACTCACTGCTTTCCAACTTTGGGGCTGTGGAAGACTCTCGAGAGTCTGTTGGACAGCAAGGAGATCCAACCAGTCCATCCTAAAGGAAATCAGCCCTGAATATTCATTGGAAGGACGGATGCTGAAGCTGAAGCTCCAGTACTTTGGCCACCTGATGCAAAGAGCCGACTCATCAGAAAAGAGCCTGATGCTAGGAAAGACTGAAGGTAGGAAAAGGGGGCAACAGAAGATGAGATGGTTGGATGGCATCATCAACTCCATGGACATGACTCTGAGCAAACTTCAGGAGATGATAACGGATGGGGAAGCCTGGGGCGCCGCAGTCCACGGGGTCACAAAGAGTGACTACACAACAGCAGCTTCTGAGGTCTGAAGTCCAGAAGCGGCCTCGCTGGCCTCCAATCTAAGGGAGGCTCTGCTTCCTTGTCTTCTCCAGCCTCCAGGGAGGCTGCATTCCTTGGCCCCTCCTCCATCCTCAAAGCCAGCAGTGGAGCCTCTTCCAGGCTCTCCCCGACTCTGACTTTCTGCTGCCTCGTCCACATTTTAAGAGTCCTTGTGATTATACTGGGCTCGGGATAATCTTTCTGTCTCAGAATCATGGACATAATCACCCCTGCAAAGTCCCTTTTAGGATGTCATGGGTTTTGAGGATTAGGATGTGGACATTCTGAGAGGGCATTGTCCTGTCCCCCACAGGGAACCAAACAGTCCGTGCGTGAAAAGCATCGGACTCAGAGCTCGGCAAACAGAGCACTCAGAAGGCCTAGTATCGAACTCCCCTGGTGATCCTGCAGTTAAGACACCAATACAGTATAGCAATGCATATATATGGACTTCAGAAAGATGGAAACGATAACCCTGTATTCGAGACAGCAAAAGAGACACAGATGTATAGAATAGTCTTTTGGACTCTGGAGGAGAGGATGAGGGTGGGATGATTTGGGAGAATGGCATTGAAACATGTATAATATCATATGTGAAACGAATTGCCCATCCAGGTTTGATGCCTGGGACAGGGTGCTCGGGGCTGGTGCACTGGGATGACCCAGCATGATGGGATGGGGAGGGAGGTGGAAGAGGGGTTCAGGATGGGAAACCCGTGTACACCTGTGGCGGATTCATGTCAATGGACGGCAAAACCATCACAATATTGTAAAGTAATTAGCCTCCAATTAAAATAAATACATATATATATATATATATATATATAAAAGACTCTGTGCTTCCAAGGCAGGGGGCTCGGGTTTGATCCATGGTACATGATCTAGGCTCCCACAACCTGTGTGGCACTGCTAATTTTTTTTTCAATTTTTAGGATGTATTACTATGAGTTATTGATAATCATAGAAATATATCTGGATATGATATGGATATGAAATGTTTGATATCCAGATATATCTGGAGCTGATAAGGATGGGGATAGAAGGACCCTTAAACACAACTGGAGGAGGAGAATAAACTAGAGGATCAATTAACATGGACACAGTTCTGAGCAGGCTTTGAGTCCATGAACTGAGCCTACAGAAATTGCTGGACACATCGCCTCAATGTAACATACATGACTATTCTTTACAGCCCTGTTTATAATAGCAAAAAATATTTATAAATATATCCCAGGACATCCATGTCCTGGAATATATAGTACAGTCATCTGAATTATTCTTATTACTAGATGTCTAACAATAACATGAGTTTGAGCAAACTCTAGGAGTTAGTGAAGGACAGGGAAGCCTGGCATGCTGCAGTTCAGAGGTCACAAAAAGTAGGATACAACTTGGTGACTGAGCAACAACAATTATCAGATGGCTAATTCTTCAAATAGAAATTGTTCACTATACACTAAGGAGAAGATGGGTTTCAAGAGTGACACCTCCTGGGCTTCCATTTTNATATATATATATATATAAAAGACTCTGTGCTTCCAAGGCAGGGGGCTCGGGTTTGATCCATGGTACATGGTCTAGGCTCCCACAACCTGTGTGGCACTGCTAATTTTTTTTTTCAGTTTTTAGGATGTATGAGTTATTGATAATCATAGAAATATGATATCTGGATATGATATGGGTATGAAATGTTTGATATCCAGATATATCTGGAGCTGATAAGGATGGGGACAGAAGGGCCCTTAAACACAACTGGAGGAGGAGAGTAAACTAGAGGGTCAATTAACATGGACAGAGTTCTGAGCAGGCTTTGAGTCCATGAACTGAGCCTACAGAGATTGCTGGACACACCGCCTCAATGTAACATGCATGCCTATTCTTTACAGCCCTGTTTATAAGAGCGAAAAATATTCATGAATATATCCCAGGACATCCATGTCCTGGAATATACAGTACAGTCATCTGAATTATTCTTATTACTAGATGTCTAACAATAGCATGAGTTTGAGCAAACTCCAGGAGTTAGTGAAGGACAGGGAAGCCTGGCATGCTGCAGTTCAGAGGTCACAAAAAGTAGGATGCAACTTGGTGACTGAACAACAACAATTATCAGATGGCTAATTCTTCACATAGAAATTGTTCACTATACACTAAGGAGAAGATGGGTTTCAAGAGTGACACCTCCTGGGCTTCCATTTTTATAAAACAGATACACAGGCCACCATGTGTGTCTGTAGAAAACAAGCTCGCAGAGGCTGCACACAGAGCATTCCCAACGGGCTCCAGGTGGCTCTGCCCCTGGTCTACCGCTGAGTGCTCTGCACTGCTTTGCGTGGTGGACAGGTACCCCTGGTGTGGTAGAAGATGGTTTTCCCTTCTCAGGAGCCACCAATAGATCGCAGAGGGAGAAACACCAGGGTCTGAGAGCCCAGAGGCCCGCTGGCTTTGTACTCCTTCCGTTTTTCTGCAGCTTACTCTCTGCACATACAGAACATTTCTATATCAGAAGATAATATGAAAATCAGAAAGATCAAGATACAGCCCATTATGCCTCTAGGAATCCGACCACAGGTGACCTCTGGCTTCATGAGAGCAGAAGCCTCAGTACCCCCTCACCTGGCACAGTGCCGAGCAAAGCAGGTGGTCAGACACCCCGGCTTCTTTCCACCTACTCAAGGTCCTCTCGCACTCACATGCACACCCCTGATGCCCCCCTGCACTAGCTCCTACTTCCTCTGCCAGCGCTCAGTTTAAATGTTGCCTCTCTGATCCAACAGACTGATCACAAGCTGTCACGTGTCACCCCTCTGTTTTCAAGCCAGCAGCCAGTATGGGTGATAAGAGACTATTCCCATGGGGAAACGCTAGGAAATGGTGTAAAATGGGAGTATTTTCCTGCTCGGGGGGGCAAGGGAGCTGGGGTATGTATACACCTCGTCCCGAAGTCCTTGGTCGAGTCGGGAAGGGGCATCATTTCCTTCATCACTTCCTCAGGCATCACACTTCAGGTGCACACATCTGCTGCAGCCAGCAGGCCTTCCCACAGGGGAGGAGGAGGCAGGGAGAGAAGAGCCCCAGACAGAGGTGGACACAGGTAGCTGCAAGGTGGGCACCCTGGAGGTCCAAGCGATACGTACGCGGCACTGCTACAAAAGCAGTGACAAATTCATCGTGACGTGGGTACCTGCACAGGTATCGCTAAATGCCAGTTGGCCTCCTGGGAATCCCTGGTGGCTCAGCGGGAAAGAGTCTAAGTGCAATGCAGGAGACCACCTGCAATGCAGAAGACACAGGTTTGATTTCCTGGGTCAAGAAGGTCCCCTGGAGAAGGGAACAGCTACCCACTCCAGTATTCTTGCCTGGAGAATCCCATGGACAGGGGAGCCTGGAGGGCTGTAGTTCAAGAGATCACAAGAGTGGGACACCAGTTAGCAATTAAACCACCCGTCCCAGCTGGCTTTTCTAAGTTATAAACTATATAGGGGCTCTGCCTCACCATCTTACAGCTGTGTCCCCAAGGGCCTCACACTGATACACAGAGACATTCAACTCTTGTCAAGAATGAATGACTATCCACATAAGCTCCTGTCTAAACAGTACATCATACCAAGCAGACAAAATGCCAGAGTTCACTATTGTAAATACAATAGATAACCAAGGACCTGCTGTATTGCGCAGGAAACAACGCTCAATATCTTACAATAACCTACAATGGGAAAGAAGCATGCACGCATATACGGGGCTTCCTTCACAGCTCAGCTGGTAAAAACTCTGTCTGCGATGCAGGAGACCTGGCCTTGATTCCTGGGTTGGGAAGATTCCCTAGGGAAGGAAATGGCAATCCACTCCAGTATTCTTGCCTGGAAAATCCCATGGACAGAGGAGCCTGGTGGGCTGCAGTCCCTGGGGTCGCAAGAGTCAGACACGACTGAGCAACTAAACCACCACCACCACGTATATATATATATATATATCCAAACCAATGAACATCTCCTGGAGTTTGCTCAAACTCCAGGAGACAGTGAAGAACAGGGAAGCCTGGCATGTTGCAGTCCTTGGGGTCACAAAGAGTCAGACACAACTTAGCAACTGAACAACAATAACGCATACATATATACATATAACATATATATATTATATATATAAATCACTTTGCTGATACCTGAAACTAGCACAGCCTTGTAAATCAACTGTATTTCAGTTTTTAAAATTTACCACAGCAGTTCAGAAAAGATTCAAATTATTGTTCAACTTGAATTATCACCCGTGACCCACTAAGACATCTCAGTTCTTGCCTTCTCATTAATGTTGTGGCTTTGTCCAACTAAGACGGCAAGTTTCATTTCTAGAGTTTAAAATACATGAAATTATCAAGGAGGAGACTTGCCAATAAAGATTCTAAGACAGTCCCACCCAGCAAGTGCTGGCCGACGACAGTCTGCAGGCCATGAGCTAAGAATAGACTTTATATTTTTAAATGATACGGGGAGAAAGAAGCAGCAGCAGCTATTTCACCACGTGTAAAAACTGTATGCCATTCAAACTTTAACGCCTCCAAATGAGTTTTGAGTGGCACGTAGCCTTGCTGTTTGCCTGTGAAGTATGTGTGGCTGCTCTGGGGCAATCTCAGCAAAGAGGAGTAGCTGGGACAGGAAGTAAAGAAAACACGTAAACTACTTGGCTTTAAACCTAAACGAGCTTAAACTCTGGACCTTTACAGAAGTCTGCCAGGCAGCCAGGGCACTCAGCAGGGCACATGCTGCTGTTCTGAGGTGCTGGGTACGCAGCAGCTGGAGTTTTTGTTGTTGCTCAGTCGCTCAGTCGTATCCAACTCTGTGTGACCCCATGGACTGCACACGCCAGGCTTCCCTGTCCATCACCATCTCCCGGAGTTTGCTCAAACACATGTCCACTGAGTCAGTGATGCCATCCAACCATCTCATTCTCAGTCGTCCCCTTCCCCTCCTGCCCTCAATCTCTCCTGGCATCAGACACCCCCTGGTGTGGGCACAGGCACCCACACACTCTTCCTGGGCACATTTCAGCCCACCCACCAACGACCCCAGCCCAGATCTTCAGGAGGACTTCCCCTCACCCGATCCCCTCAACGTTACTGCTCTCTCATGAGGCCACAGGAATATCGAAGCTGTCTGGTCCCTTCCTCCTTTTTTCCCTGCATCCTTCCTGGACTTTTGAGTGTTTCTCTGACCAGGAAGACATGCCTTTCTTTCTGATCAACTTGGTTCATCAAATTCTCTTTCAGTTAAGTGCATTTCCTCCTACAAAGGAAAGAAAAAAAAAACACCACCAAACATGCCTGACCACACACAGAGCTCTTATGAGATATATTTCCCATGAATATTGCTTAATCTAATAATTTTCCCTGTCTTAATACCATCAATTTCCCTCCTGATCAGTGCTACCCATCAGGAAGTATCTTCAGGTAATTAACATTTTTACATTTTTAATTATGAAATCTTTCCTGAGCTGGCAGGGTGTCAGAGATTAGATGCATCGGGCGTCGGGGGTGCTGGGAGCCAAGGGTTCTTTCAGTCCTGGAAAATCAACACAGGCCTGAACGGAGGCCGTGGGCGGTGGCTGACACCTCCTTCTAAAACGGGGCTGGACATCAGCTCTGAAGGTAAAACTCAGTCAAGAAACCAATGCTTGGTGGCCAGGTTTGCTCTAAAACGGATTCAAAAGCGAATGTGGCTTCTGTCGGGGGGCGCCGGCCCTGGGACTTTACTGAGCGAACCAGCATCCTCCAGTTTCCCTCAGCAAGGCTGCACACGGGCAGACGTCCCTCTGGCCCTTTGGCCAAGATGACCACCCAGACCCCAATCTCGCCATTAAAGCTGCATTTCAAGCATATGCCTCTCTTTGCTCTGCTTTTTCTTCCCATCACAGCCCTCTTTGTCCTACATTTTATCTAAAACCTCTATTTAATACCCTTGCATGGATCAAGAAGTTCTGGTTGTTCCCAAGGTCATATACTCTTGTAGAAGAAGTGGGCCCACATTAAAGTGTCACAGAGGCTGGGAAGTTAGAAGCCCCAGAAATGCAGAGGCACCTCCTCAGGCACAGCCCTGCCTCCTGGGCCCCCATGTTTCCAGAACAACCTGCTCAGACTTACCTTCATCTCAGCCCTCCTTGACTCAGGTCATCACGGTTTCCCAACAGCTTTCCTCCACATCCTTGGGCTGGATGTAACGCCCTGCGGAGAAGGTAAGAAGGTGGGGGATGCTCTGAGGCCAGACTGGTTCATCCAAGATCAGATCCTGCAGACGGGCCAGGTTCACCCCACGCACTGCTGCCTTCTCCCCCTCCCGAGGACAGACGCCACCCCCACAGACAGGAAGCCCTCCACCCACCCTTTTCTTCACCCCTCTTTTCTTCTACCAGCCAAATCACTCTGGCCCAAGACATACAAGTGCCTTCCGATTTTCTCCTTTTTTGACCCCTACTATTCTGCTGGTCTCTCCAAGAGCAGTGGAGATGTCCACTCTCTCTGACCCCACTTTCCAGGGATGAAGAGGCTGCTAAGGGCAGCCAAGGGACCAGTGTCTAAAAATGCCTGTTTAAGAGCAGACAATGACATGAGAACCACAGGCCAGTCGAGGAGGGAAAAGGGCTGTATTGAAGCTCTCATGAAACAGAATATTTCAACCTAGTTTCAAAGGTATACAGATTGATCTCCTGGTGAGATCTGGTTACATAGGCTAACAAGTTGGTAAGCTGACTTGATAGTTTGATGAGAAAAAACTTAACTTGACTTTGAAGTGAAGTGAATGGAAGTGAAGTCGTTCAGTCGTGTCCAACTCTTTGCGACCCCATGGACTGTAGCCTACCAGGCTCCTCTGTCCATGAGATTTTCAGGCAATAGTACTGGAGTGGATTGCCATTTCCTTCTCCAGGGGATCTTCCCAACCCAGGGATCGAACCCGGGTCTCCCGCATGGTAGACAGATACTTTGGCCAGCCCTAAATACTCTCATGTGTTGAAAGGTAGAACTTGCCACCCCAGGCTATATACAAATACCAGACAAGAATTGCATTGTGTAGCCACTTACTGAATCCATAGCACAGAGAGTTTGAGGATCTCTGTAGAAAAAAAACAAACAAACAAAAAAATCAGAGTGTGGGGTGTCCAATAGATTCTACATTATACACCAACTGAATGAATTATAAGGCACTCCATTTTTATAAATGTTTTATAAAAATGTTCTCTTAAGCAAAGTATGGATGCCAAGGGCAGATGGGGGATAAGATGAATTGGGAGATTGGGACTGATACGCATACACTGCTGATACTGTGCATAAGATGGATAAATAATGAGAACATGCTGTACAGCACCGGGAACTCTACTCAATGATTTGTGGTGACCTAAATGGGAAGGAAATTCAAAAAAGAGGGGGTATATGTACACGTACAGCTGATATACTTTGCTGTCCAGTAGAAACTAACACAACATTATAAAGTAACTACACTCCAGTAGTTACTAAAATATCCACTTTGACCGTGTGGATCACAATAAACTGTGGNGGGAGGGATTAGGGGCAGGAGGAGAAGGGGACAACAGAGGATGACATGGCTGGATGGCATCACTGACTCGATGGGCGTGAGTCTGAGTGAACTCTGGGAGTTGGTGATGGACAGGGAGGCCTGGTGTGCTGCAATGCATGGGGTCACAAAGAGTCGGACATGACTGAGCGACTGAACTGAACTGAATACTCCAATAAAACGCAATTTTAAAAACTGTTCTCCTAACATCCTCATTTTTATGTCAGTGATTGAGTTTCCCGGTTTGGGTATCAAGAAATACAACTGGTCCTCAAAAATGGAAGAATCTCCAGAAACCAGTTCATCAGTGAGAGCTGAACATCTGTGGGGAAAGAGTGGTTTTGACCCACAACTCCCCAGAGTTAGAATTATTGAGCCACATCTCAGGCAGTTGCTGGGGGTGACCTGGGAACAAGAAAGTGGGGAGATGCTGCTCCCAAGAGAAGATCGACGCACCAGAACTTTCCAGATATGGCTTTGCCAGTAGGCAGCAAGCTCCACACCCAGAAAATCCCTGGGATCTTCAACTGCACTTTTTCAAGAAGTCTGAAAATCACCCACAACTGATTAAAGTCATCAAACTACCGTCTGCATTCTACACTATCAAAAAGTATGCATCAACTGACCTTTGAACCCCTCAGGTTGAAAGAGGAGAAAATAATTGCGTGCTCTCTCGCTCTGCACAGGGGCTGTGAGCTTGGTTTTAACTCGGATTAAACTGTTAGGCAGATGGGCAGATGTCACAGAAAAACACCAAACTCTGAAAATCAGTCCCCCTGTTTCATCTCCAAGGCCTGCCCAGCTGGCCTAGCCTCCCTGCCTCTCCTCCTCACCAGGGTACCACCTTTTCTAAGGAGAAGCAGTGCTGGGAGGTGCCAGAACTTTCACAAAGATGCCAAAATGTCCTAACGTGTGTAGGAGATCACTTTGTGAGAACTAGCAGGTCTCAGCAGCTCCGTCACACAATGCCCACCTACAGGTTCAGGAAAAAGACAAGAAACAAGTCTAAACTTGATTCCGCCCCTTACCAAGCTTGTCTACTCAAGGCCCAAGTGTCAAGGGGAGAGAAATAGGTGCAGTTAAGGTAAACAAAGCTTTTTGAACAATACCTTCCTTCCCAAGAAGTAACATTTAATCTGGTGTTTTAAAAGATGATACTTGCAAATATAGCTAAGCCGTGTATTCAATTCTGTTCAACTACTGGTGTGAAATTTTAATCAAAAAACTAGAGAGCTCATTCAAAAAAGAAATTAGTGAAAAAACTTTGGTCGTCTCTCATCAGTGAAAACTGATTTAGTTATGCAAATTACTGCTATGAATATTAAACCACTGATGAAAGGTTTTTAATGAAGGGATCTTTTGTTTTGGAAATACAAGGGTATATGCTTTAATTTCTTGCTAATTTACTGTTCTTTGATAATGTTCACATTTTCCCCAAAGTGGCTTTGCTGATGGGTTTAATACTGTGAATAGAACTACAGACCAACAATACTGGTTTTGACAAGGCTTCCCTGGTGTAACTGTACACCGTGATTTGCAGCCCCTTATGCACAATTCTATTAGGGTGAATTTTGTCTACAGGGCTTTCCCTGAAATGAATTCTCATTTTAATGTTAGCCTCCTGCAGTTTTTAATTTTTAATCTGTAATATGAAATTGCAAATTTTACAAACATCATTTGAAAAAGGCACCAGGACAGAACCGAATGCCAAAGTTTACATATTGCCTAATTAGACCGTTATGAGAGGCAGCTTATCAATGTCACGCCAAAGATCATCAAAAAATCCAATTACTAATTTGAAAAACACATATATTTATAGGTTCATTTTGTTTAATTTGCATCCAGTTAGCTCAATAATTGTTTTAAAGTTGTATTAAGGCTAATAATTCGGGTTTAGCTGGTAACGTACCTGAACGGCAAAGGTGGTGCCCCGCTGCCCACCGTGAATGGCAAGTGGCAGGCATGGAAAGACCCCGGGGAGGAGACCTCCCAGCACAGGAAGTTTTGTCCTCAAGTACTCAAGAGGAAAACCTTTTCAGGTCGGAGAGACTCGAAGCACCTTGCCGAGGTTCCAGCAAGTCCACCCCCAGAGTTCTCCAGATAACCACGAAGTGGGAAAGAAGGGGCAATGGCAAAGGAGGGGCACTGGACGGTCCTCAAGGGAAGAGGTGGGCAGAGACCTCGAGCCCGGCGACCTGGTCAGAGTCACTCCAGAAAACAAAGGCAACTTCTCCAGACTCCGTCATCACAGGAGACGTCAACAGGCACGCAAGTAAAGAGGGCAGTGATGGGGACGCCGGGTCCCCCCCAGTTTCAACACTCAAAACTCACAGGCAGATCCTGTTTCCTGGGTCCCCACCTACCCGTCTGCCTCTTTCCCTTATTTCTGGGGAGCAGGTCCTGGCCAGCCTGGCCAGCCAACTGGAGGTACTTAGGGTCTGTCTTAAAGAGTCAGTCTTTTTGAACACATAAAAATCGTTATTCTAAGAGACACGGGTTCGATCCCTGGGTCAGGAAGATCCCCGGCAGGAGGAAATGGCAGCCCACTCCCGTAATCCTGCCTGGAAAATGCCATGGACAGAGGAGCCTGNAGCCTGGCCAGCCAACTGGAGGTACTTAGGGTCTGTCTTAAAGAGTCAGTCTTTTTGAACACATAAAAATCGTTATTCTAAGAGACACGGGTTCGATCCCTGGGTCAGGAAGATCCCCGGCAGGAGGAAATGGCAGCCCACTCCCGTAATCCTGCCTGGAAAATGCCATGGACAGAGGAGCCTGGAGGGCTGCAGTCCCTGGGGTCACAGAGCTGGACGTGACTGAGCAACCAAGCACGTCCTAAGAGTTCACATGTCGCAAGCAAAGATTCTGCAGCAAGAACAAGACCCCGAGGGCTGCGCTGACACCCAGAGAAATCAGATGAATAGGCGAAATAAATATTTAAAACTACATAAATAAAAACCACTATCCTACCTAAAAGAACGTTAGCAAGAATTCCTGAACAGCATGACATAGACCGAGTTTCACTTTCCAGTTGTCCCATAAATGTGCTGGATGATATATTTTTGCACTTTGAGTTAAGATCCGAATAAGCTTCACGTGCTATAACGGCTGTTGCCCTTCTTAAGCCTCCCGGAATTTCTAAATTCTCTCCTTCTCTCTCTCTCTCCTCCTCTCCTCCTATCTTCCTCTTGATCTCTGGCCAATTTCCTTATCTATTAAAGAAGCCAGTCACTCACCCCTTAGCATTCTCCTCCGTTGCACTGGGCTGATCACTCCCCTGTGGATCTCCTTGACACTCTCCCCCATCCCCTGTATTTCTTGGGAGTTGGTCGTTGAATTTGCAGCATCTATGGAGACTCAGGTTTGATTTTTTTGGCAAAACTGACTCATAGATGGAGCGTGTGTTTCTAACAAGAGTTACATAAAAGTAAGACTTTTTAAGTATTCTTGCTTCTTATTATCAAATAAACATTCAGTGTAAGCACTAAATATAATTCAAAAGATGGAAAAATTCAATAGGCTGTATACTTTCAGATAGTTTACTGTCTATATATGGTATGTTTTTCTTTCTTGGATCTTTTCAATAAAATGGAAAAGATCTATACTTTTCTATACTTTTCTGTTCTAGAAAGTGTGTTTTCTTCACTTGACAAAATACCATCTGCATTGCTTGTTAAACCACTAAACTCTTCTTAAGCTGTTAGGGATGATCTTTCTCATTCTTCATTTTATTAGATCAGTTTCTCGAGAGAATCTGGAGTTTGGGGTAGAATTTCTGTGTCAGATTCAAAATGTACACATTTTAAAGAAAAGTCCCCTAACCCTTATTCCACATTCCATCTTTTAAATGAATTAAGTGATTCTTCCATCTAAGCGTGAGTAATGTTATCCTATAAATTATGGAAAATAGTGATCTATTTTCTCACATAAAAATTCAGGGGACTCCCATGATGCTCCAGTGGCTAAGACTCCATGCTCCCAAAGCAGAGCGCCCCAGTTCAAATCCTGGTCAAGGAACTAGGTCCCACATGCCACAACTAAAGAGCCCACATTCTGCATCTAAGACCTGGCTCAGCCAACTAAATAAGTAAATAAATAAAAAATTCAGGTGCTGCCTTAATTGTTGGCAGCCAGAATTTCCCTGCACCATAGAGCCCTGAGTGGCGACCCGGCTCTCTCGTGGGATTCCCTGCAGCCCAGCCACATGGGGAGATCTTCATTAGCTTTTCATTTTAAAAGTCTTTATTGAATTTGTTACAACACTGCCTTGGTCTTATGTTTTTGGCTTTTTGGCCTCCAGGCATGGGGGAGCTCAGCTCCTCAACCAGGGACTGAACCCCCACGTCCTGCACTGGAAGGTGAAGTCTGAGCCTCTGGGCCACCAGGGAAGTCCCAGCCACATTGGCCTCAAATCCTTCCTTCCCTTGGACTTTCTCCCTCCACCTTCTCTATGCCTGAGGCCAGTCGCCCCTGTCCAGGCTCAGAGCCTGGGAGTTTGTGGATCCCAAAGAAGAATACAGGGAGGATTCCAGGCAGAGAATCAGAGGGAGCTCTGGCTTAAAGGAGGCAGAAAGTGATACTCTTGCAGATCGTGAGGTTCACTTGGGTCAACCAGTTCAAGGCTTTCCCCTTTCACAAGTGAGAAAATTGAGGTTCAGAGAGGTTTAGCAACTCACAAGAGGCCAAGCAGCCCTCTCTTGCACCATTTGCTGCGGCTTCCCTAAGGTTCCAGACGGCGCTTTGAGAACCAAAGATGAACAGTAAATACTTGCTGAAACACCTGCCCTTTATGAGGTGACACCCCCGGATAACATCAGCAATGTCCACTTACCACACGTGGTATTCCAGCATGCTGCTGGCGGGGTGGAGGCGGGGGGAGGCAGGTGTATTTAACCACGTCTGTTCATTCTGTGATAATCTAGTTTCTATAGGACAAACCAAGACACACTGAGATACATTTTGAGATTGTTAATAAATTATGATTAAATCCCCATCAAGCTTCCCTGGTGGCTCAGATGGTAAAGAATCTGTCTGCAATGCAGGAGACCTGAGTTCAGTCCCTGGGTCAGGGAGATTCCTTGGAGAAAGGCATGGCAACCCACTGCAGTACTCTTGCCTGGAGAATCCCACATACAGAGGAGCCTGGTGAGTTACAGTTCACAAGGTCACAGAGAGCCAGACATAACTGAGTGACTAACGCAAATCCTTGTCTGCTCATTTGATCACCACAAATCTGCTATTATCCTAAGGGATTTTTTTTTTTTCTTTGAACCAAATCCTGAGTTCTGGGAATTCTACCACTGGTGGAAGAAGTGAGTTGGGGGATGGGAGCTCTCTGTCCGCCAGCAGGGAGAGTGGGTTCTGGGAGAGCTGGCCAGAGTCAAGGCAGCAGAGACTCCACTCCTCTCCCTCCTGTTTTCACCCGTGTGTCTTTCTTTCTTCCTCTGTTTCCTTCCTTCTCACAATTTGGAAGGAAGCCAGCAAGCAGTGCAGGTGATGAGGTGGCCGAGCACCCTTCAGAGGCAGAACTGGGAAGATGGGTGGTAACTAGAACAGTGTTCAGTAGCCAAGTCGTGTCCGCCTCTTCTCGATCCCATGGGACTGCAGCACGCCAGGTTTCCCTGGCCTTCACCATCTCCCAGATTTTGCCCAAGTTCACGTCCACTGAATCAGTGATGTCATCCAACCATCTCATCCTCTGTCGCCCTCTTCTTCTTCTGCCCTCAATCTTTCCCAGCATCAGGGGCTTTTCCAAATGGAATGTGCTCAGCCCTGAATGCCAGGCCAAGAACTGGGGCTTGATTTCATGGTTACTGGGGCATGTGGGGGTGGTTGTTGAACTTTCTAAGGAGGAACGTGGTGGGTGGGCCAAAGCTGCTTTTCAAAAGTGTCATCTGGTAGCCGTGTTCATGATTCACGCAATGGAAGAGAGACGAGGGGTCGGAAGGAAAGAAGAGAGATGGGTTGTGAGGTGACTGGACCTGCAGCTCTGGGGGTGGGTGACCACTGGCAGGGTGACACCAGAATGAGGGGAGACCCTAGGGATGCAGAGAGGCCAGGGCGGGGCACCCACAGCAGGATGATTGCCAACCGCTCCCGTGCGTTGGATCATGGATATCTTGTAGAATCATAGACAGCTGACCTGGAAGACTGGCAGCCAGGTGAATGCTGAGTGCTGGCCCCTCAGATGAGCACAACGCACCCAAGGAAGCAACTGACCTGAGACAGAACTGATGGGCCAGGTGGTGGACGTAAACCTCCAGGCCAGCGAGGGCAGAACCGCCAAGGATCTTAGGAACCACCTGGACCCCGTGGGCCTCCAAAGTGGATCAGGGCTACAGGGCTGGGGTTGTCTTCCTGACCCCTCTATCCCCTCACCCCACTCAAAACACATTCCTGCTTTTATTTCTTTGAATAAAGGGCTTGCAGAGAATGAAGAAAAATAATTTTAACCACATCAAGGGGGACTTCCCTGTTAGTCCGGTGGTTAAGACTTTGCCTTCCAATAGAGGGGCTACAGATTTGATCCTTCATCAGGGGGCCAAGATCCCACATGCCTGGAGGGCAAGAAACCAAAACACAAAACAGAAGCATACTGCAACAAATTCAATAAGACTTTAAAAGTGGGCCACATTAACAAAAAAA
The DNA here is from genome assembly GCA_006410615.1 of Neotragus moschatus. Taxonomy (NCBI): domain Eukaryota; kingdom Metazoa; phylum Chordata; class Mammalia; order Artiodactyla; family Bovidae; genus Neotragus; species Neotragus moschatus. The sequence continues at coordinate 117,434 of SJYA01002916.1, forward strand.
TCTTTAAAGTAAAAAAATTAAAAATTAAAACACGCACACACATCAAGGTTTGAAGACAGAAAACTGAGGTCCAGAAAGAACAAAACTTGCCATCTGGTCAAAGCAGCTGGTTCAGAACAGTTCNCTCGTCCCGGGTGAGCCGCGGCCGGGGCCCTTCGGGGGGCGGGGCAGCTGGCGGGGCCCCGGGGTGGGGGGCGCGTGGACCACTCGGGACTCTGCGGGCACCGGCGCCCTGGGCTGGGCCCTGCTCCTTCTCAGCGCTCGCGTCGGGTCTCGGCGGGAAACCCCCGGGAGCCGCGACCCTGGTGGGCGCCGTCCTGGCCGCAGGTCTGTGACGGGGGCGCCGAGTTGTGGGGGGACAGCCCGGGACCAGCCTGGGGCTTCCTCAGCGGTCAGTATAAAGTGGGGTCGGGGCGGCCGAGGCATTGGTGAAGCGACCCCAGTTGGTCACTTACAAGTGGCTTCTTAGCCCTTTGCTTTAGGGTAACCTCCGGCTCTCCACGTGTTTTATTTTTGTTATTTAGTTCAGTGACCTGTAAGTCCGCTTCAGCAAACCTTTTGATGCCTGACCTTCCCGTCCGGGGATTATACTCAAATTCTTGTTTAGAAAATGGGCCCTACAAGACGCCTGGTTACCATCAAAAGGAGCGGGGTGGATGGCCCTCACTTTCCGCTGAGCCTCAGCACCTGCCTGTTTGGAAGGTGAGCCCTGCCCTTGGGTGGACAGTTTAGACAACTTGGCTTTAAAACCCCCTCAGTATTACTAACCACAGGTTGACAGATGGGACGCACAGCTCCCGGAGTAGGGGAGCTTTTGGGTTTGCAGAGGATTGCCTACCTACTGTCAATGTGACTGGCTGTTTCATATGAAATAGAATTTGAGGATGATGTTTATATAATTGTGTGTGTGTTTTTAATCAAAGATTTAAAAATTGGTTTGATAAAAATCTATAACTGGAGAAAAATGTAAAGGATTCTCAAATCCTGCTTGACTTCAGGCAGGCTTTCGAAGGCCACTGTGTTCATCTGCAATCTCTCTGAACTGAGCGTTCCTTGGCTGCTGGGGGTTTCTATTGAACAAATAAGGAAGGGATCTGTGTTGGCTTGTTGGTCATTTTGGAAAAAAAGTGGGAATGGGAAGAAGAGTCTTTGTGTTTTGAGAACTTTTCTTTGGTTGCCTCCCTGTGTTGTTGGTGGCAGTAACTGTGGTCCGTGTATAAACAGGAACCGTTTATCACGCCCCGCTCTCGTTTTCTAAAAGTGATGGGTAAGTCGCCCTCCCTGTAGAACCCTGTGTGGTGGAACCCTGACCCCCTCCCACCCACACTCCATCCTCCTACCAGTCATTCTGCACCCACGTTCCACCACAGGCCAAACTCTGGCTCACCTTGGTGCTGTTAGCCAGTTGGCGCTTCTGTCTCTGGAATTTTCTCTCTACCCTCCTACATGAGCAATTCATGTTCCCTGAGAAGAAGACTTTACTGAGCACTGCTCTTTCCTTTCCTAACCCACACGTGGGGATGAGGCTGCAGTTTGTCCGTTTCACTTCTAAGGTCCCGAGAGCAGAAACTATCCTGTTAATAATTACGTAGCTGGTTCTGGTGTGGGGTCTGGTGTATGAGAGGTGGTTACTGTCCGGCACGCCTACAATCGTCCTGTTGAAACATCAGCTGGAGAATTGGGTTTGGAGTCAGTATGTAGCAGTGGTTGTCAGCTGAGAGCTATATGACCCCCAGGAGATACCTGGCAAAGTCTGTAGACATTTTTTCATGTCACGATGTGGGAGCCCCACATCACCGATGTCAGGGGCAGAGGTCAGCTTTGCTGCCAATTCTACAGTGTACAGGACGACTCCCCCTACAAAGAGCTGTCTGGCTGGGATGTCAGTGGTGCTGAGGTGGAGAACCACTGCTCCGTAGCGATTCTCGCTGGCAGTCTCCTGCCAAACATTCTCATTTCTAACGAGATAATCTTTCTCTCATGCCTCAAAATCAAAACCTTTTCATTGACTTAAAGTAGCTGTTCACTTTCCATAACTTCTACTCTCTTCAAAAGGAAAAGACAAAAAAAAATTTTCGATATCAAATGGCAGTCATTCTTTCATACTGTAGTGATTAAGTATCTTTTTATGCAAGATTGTTTAATCTAGAAACCCATTTATGGTGTTTGATCATGTGACACGGGGAGGAAGGGCTACTCTAAGGCTCCAGAGGTTCCTGTTGACAACAGAGGAGTCACAGATTGTTTAAACATGTTAAACCTAGGATGGTACCAGGGGCACCAGAGGCCCAGGGAGCCTTGCTAAGGGCATCTTTGACCAGGCATCTTCCTGTAGCGTCCAAACAAAACTGCAAAATTGAATTGTGGTCCGGGGGTTTCTCTCTTGTGGTACTTGCTGCTGACGTCAGCTTCCTGTGAACAGACAGGTTGCATCTAGATAATCCATTGTTGCTTGTGTTTAGTGTCTGGAGTGAGAGGAGACTTGTGACTTTGTCGGTTAATAGTGCAGTTTTAAAACGATCAAAAGCTCACAAGTTGTGAGCATTTACTGCATGCCAGGCAAGTGACAGACCTGAGTAACTCATTTAATTGTATGCAGAGCACCATGATGCCGGTACCAATGGCGTCCTCTTGGTATATGAAGAAACTGAGGCACAGAGAGGTCCTAACATGAAATTCAGCACTTTTGGTGATGATTAAACCTTTAAACATACATAGCATTACCAACAAACATATGTAAATCTTCTTATTAAAAAAAAAANCATGATGCCGGTACCAATGGCGTCCTCTTGGTATATGAAGAAACTGAGGCACAGAGAGGTCCTAACATGAAATTCAGCACTTTTGGTGATGATTAAACCTTTAAACATACATAGCATTACCAACAAACATATGTAAATCTTCTTATTAAAAAAAAAGCAGAGTCCAAAAAATAATTATTCTCCAAACTGATGTGAAGTACTCCTTTAGCTGGGTCTCATAATTATAAGCATAGTTTAGCAAAAGGAAATTCACTTTTGTATTCTAATATTTTCCATTATAATTTTTTAAGTACTCTAAGTTTTAATGATTTAAAGTAGTTGCTTCTATAATACTGGTAAAAATTACCAGCAAAATGCAAAGATCATTTACATTGCCCAGTTTGTTTTCCTTTATGTCATTGCATTTACAGATCAAACGCTGTTTTATTTTGAGTCAGTAATGTAAATTTTTTTAAATCACAACAACCTAAAAAATCTTTATTCTTTTGAATTAAGGGGTATTGAGTGTGACATTCGTATTCAACTTCCTGTAGTGTCCAAACAACACTGCAAAATTGAAATCAGTGAGCAGGAGGTGAGTGGGTTTTTGGAAGTCTATTTTTAAAAACTTTTCACTTTGCATCAATTTATTAGTTACATGTTTTCCTGTGTTTTCTATTTATAGGCAGTATTGTTTAATTTCAGTTCCACAAATCCAACACAAATAAATGGATCTACTTTTGATAAACCTGTACAGCTAAAACATGGTGATGTGATAACTATTGTTGACCGGTCTTTCAGGTAGGTAAGAACTAACTGGGCTAAAGACTTTCTGAGTCACCAAAAACCAGCCTCACAGTTCACCAGGGATCCTTCTTTAATGTGGGTGAACGTCAACATGTTTGAGGTTGTCATTCCCAACACTAAGTCTTCATCTAAATTCATGAGCATCTAGAAGGAATGACAAATGGAGTTATTGTGTCCAGCTCAAAGATTTGAGAGCAGATATCTGTGCCAACGACAGTGACCAGGTCCTAAAGGAGAATCATGTTGCTGCAAACGTTGTGAAACCGTATTCATTTTACTTCTCTATGTTAAAGTCAAATATAGTCATAGAGAAAGATACGAAACGAGATGCATGACCCAACTTACTGGAACGGACCAGCCTTGTGGTTTCACCTGTCAGGGACCGAACTGTGCTCTCCTAAATTCACAAGTTCAAATCCTAACCCCCAGCTCCCCTGGCATGGGAGGATGCCATGGGGATCCATGTCCCATTTTCGAACAGGCCTTGAAAAAGAGGATTAAGTTAGATTGAGGCTGTTAGAGTGAGTCCTAATCCACTCCCACCCGTGTCCTTATAAGAAGAGACTAGGACTCAGAGAAGCCGGGGGAGCAGGTACTCAGGGGACAACCCCGAGGAAGCAGCCAGAGCCTAGGAGAGAGGTCCCAGGAGGGCACCCTGCCCACACCTTGATCTCGGACTCCCGGCCTTTGGATCTGTGAGGAAAGACATTTCTCTTGTTTAAGAGTGTGACGTTTGGTTAGAGAACTAATATACCACCCAAGCCATCAGCAACATTTCCGGAAGTTTTCCTCATGCGCCTTCTCATCACTATCTTCACTCACCACGTAAACCACGAGAGCATGGCTTTTCTGATTGCCTAAGAGGCTGTGGAGTTCTCCTGCCTAAGCTTGCATCTCTCCCCACTGCGGTTTTGTCTGCCTTTATTAAACTGCCTACACTTGTGACTGAGTTCTGCTCTTAGTTGTGAGATTCACAGCATGGGTAGCGTGGGTGGACCCATCCCAATTGATTCCTTCTCACTGCTGAAGGATTTCTTTGAATTAACCACAGTTTTATACCCAGATATACACTATTCATTCTGGATGGACATTTGAGCANTTGCATTTCCCTGATAATAAGTGAAGTTGAGCCTCTTTTCATGTGTTTGTTAGCCATCCGTATGTCTTCATTTTTATCTTAAAGTTGATTTTGTCTGGTGTTGGTACAGCCTCTTTGCCTGTCTTCCGGTTGCTGTTTGCCCAGTGTATCTTTCTCCATCATTATACTTTCATCCTATGTATGTCTTTTAAAGAAAATATATACTTTAAAAATGTTTTTACTGACTATTAAATGATTATAAGTACTGTAAGTTAGACATTTAGCCAAAGCACACTTACTTACAGGTTAAATACAGTCATAAAGATGTCTTAAATAGAAACTTATCATGAGGCAAATTGAGTTCTCTGATGCCCTCTTTTGTAAAGTAGAGGGTGAAAGAAAAAAGGTCTTTCATCCCATGTGAAAGAGAGTGAAGTCTAGAAGAATTTACATGCTGTTAGTGATTTTCTGTGACCAAATCGCTAAGGTTGCCAGACTTAGTAAAACAAAACAAAGCAAAAAAGCCCAGGTTGTTCAGTTAAGCTTGAATTTAAGATAAATGAAATATATATATATTTTTGCAGTACTATTTGTGTCTTTGATTCTCAACTGTATCTGTTGTGGGAAGCAATATATTAATAGTTGGATCTTTTTTGTCATCCATTCTGCTAAATGGAACTCCGTTTTCATTACTGCCTTCATTTGTATTCACTAGATATTTTCTAATTTGAATATCCTGATCATTTCTTTTTCTGTAGTTTTTGTGAATTTGCTTTCATTTTTAAAAGGTGTTTTTATTGGATAGAGACTTCTAGATAGGAAATATCTGATGTGGAATGGAGAACCAGAACTATTTCCCCCAAATGAAATGCTGCTCAGATTAAGACTGAGATGATCAGATACCTCTAGCAACAAACAGAAAATGGGTTTGAGGAAGAAGGGCTTGGTTCGGAACTCTGGCGCCATGAGGAACAATCCCAGATGCCTCGCGGCTCCAGTCTTGCTTGGTACTGCTGTTCAGTCACTTAGTCGCGTCTGATTCTTTGCAGCCCCGTGGACTGCAGCACACCAGGCTTCCCTGTCCTTCACCATCTCCTTAAATCTGCTCAAACTCACGTCCACTGAGTCAGTGGCACCATCCAACCATCTCATCTTCTGTCGTCCCCTTTTNCTTGCTTGGTACTGCTGTTCAGTCACTTAGTCGCGTCTGATTCTTTGCAGCCCCGTGGACTGCAGCACACCAGGCTTCCCTGTCCTTCACCATCTCCTTAAATCTGCTCAAACTCACGTCCACTGAGTCAGTGGCACCATCCAACCATCTCATCTTCTGTCGTCCCCTTTTCCTCCTGCCCTCAATCTTTCCCAGCATCAGAGTCTTTTCCAATGAGTCAGCTCTTAGCACCAGGTGGCCCAAGTATTGGAGTTTCAACTTCAGCATCAGTCTTTCCAATGTACACCCAGGACTGATCTCCTTCAGAATGGACTGGTTGGATCTTGCAGTCCAAGGGACTCTCAAGAGTCTTCTCCAACACCACAGTTCCAAAGCATCGATTCTTCAATGCTCAGCCTTTAGGTCTTACTTAGGTGGCATCTAAATTCTTTTCATCCTCTCTTAGCTGGTTACCTAAGTTCAGTATGTGTTATAAAATGTTGTTCTGTGAGTTGATACCCGAAGTCTGTTAGAACAGCTATGTCTCTTCCTAAACATCTTTACATCTTCCTAAAATGTGCCTTTGTTCAGACACAGATGGAGTAACTGGGAAGCTTGACGAGCTCATAGTGATCTGAAGTTCAAGTATAGCTCTGTAATTACTCTGCAGTGAGTGACATCACAAAGTGATAAAAGGTGATAGATGCCACCCAGCTGCTTGGTTAACCTTCCAAATCATCACATGATTTCCATGAGAAAACTAGGAGACACCTTATTTTGTTCTCTTACACAGTCGGCTCCAACAGAATAGGTACTCAGCGATATTGTAAAGGCAAGTCAGGGCTCAGAAATTAATCTGGTCCCAGTCTCTGACGATGGTGTTCTGCGAGAAACAAAGCAAGTTACCTAAGTTTTTCATGTAAAAACACTTCTCAACTCTAAATGTCTTTGCTTGAATAAGGTAATATCTTGAACAAAACCTGAAGTTGTTCCTTGGACATAAGTCAGATATAGTAGTTTTATTTTTGGTTACAAACCTTTAACCTGAGTATGTGTCTGTGATTCTGTGCACTTCAGGTATGAAAATGAAAGTCATCAGGATGGAAGCAAGTCACCTGGATTTCCAGGACAAAGACGGGACCAGGTGATGGGGGGTGTCATCCAGCTTTGGGCTCTGAGTCTTTTTTGCATGATGATATGAAAGCTTTTGTCTGCACTGACACTGTGTTTCGTTACACGGGAGAGCAGTTTACCAGTTATAGTAGGAAAGTGTCACTAAGGTATTAAAACAAGCTGAGCTTAGATATATTAATATAATTTAAGCTATCATTCCTCTTTTATTCAACATGCGAGTACTGAGTGTCACACTTTGGGCCCAAAGTCTCCTCAAGTGTCTCACAATCTGATTTTGCAAACCTTTGGTTAAGACAGCCCTGACATAGAACTTTNGGGAGAGCAGTTTACCAGTTATAGTAGGAAAGTGTCACTAAGGTATTAAAACAAGCTGAGCTTAGATATAGTAATATAATTTAAGCTATCATTCCTCTTTTATTCAACATGCGAGTACTGAGTATCACACTTTGGGCCCCAGAGTCTCCTCAAGTGTCTCACAATCTGATTTTGCAAACCTTTGGTTAAGACAGCCCTGACATAGAACTCTGATTCCAGAACCATGGGATCTGGTGGCTCATTTTGTGCCCCATTTATTCATCCATTTTTATTTTTCTGAGATAATCACATCAGAGTTGTGGGTGCCAGAGATGCTTTCCAGGTCTGATGGACAGATGGCCCATAACACTGAAAGAGAGTCACCGCCTTTTGTTTATCCGTGAAGAGAACACGTTCCAAATGGTCCATCTTCCTATAGTGCAGTTCTGGGAGATTTAATAGGACTTAGAATGTCCCAGGTAAATCCTGAGACTTCCTGTCCATCCTCCTTTTTACGTAGCTACTCACGCTAGCCTTGTCTGACCAGGTCGGAACACCCGGGCTTGAGAGTCTTATCACAGGGACTCCTGAGGTCAGCCAGAGGCTCTGCATTTGAAGGTGCTCCTCCTTCCCGAGAGAAGTAACTAATGTCGACCTGCTCATCAGCTTTGGGGGAAGGCTAGCTTCTGAGGGCTTTCCAGGTGGTAAAGAATCTGTCTGCCAGTGCAGGAGATGTGGGTTCGGTCCCTGGGTTGGGAAGATACCCTGGAAGAGGTAATGGCAACCCGTGCCAGCGTTCTTTCCTAGAAAAACCCATGGACAGAGGAGCCTGATGGGCTACAGCCCATGGGATCAACCAGAGTCAGATGTGACTGAGCAACTAAACACACACACAGCTTCTGAGGTGTCCCGCCTGCCCGCCAGCCTGCCCGCCAGCTTGCTTTTGTCATTCAGTCCCTCAGTCATGTCCAGTTCTTTGTGACTCCATGGACTTCGGCATGCCAGGCTTCCCTGTCCTTCACTATCTCCTGGAGTTTGTGAACGTGTTACTCTAACTTGTGAGTAGATATAAAGAAACCAAAAAGCTAACGAAGGGTTAAGTAGGAAGTCCCGAGGGTCTGTGACCAGAGTGTTATCTGGGTTGTGATAATGGAAATATTGAATACTTAGAACATGTCATCCGACTGTGATGTTTATGACTGTTGGATATTATCGTGCAAAAAAAATACGGGCTTACCTTTTGTACAGATTTTTAAAATTTTAATTCGTTTTTATTGTTCAGAAGCTGAGCCCTCACACAGGATGTTTGAGAAGCAGTGCATTCAATACCAAGAAATCGTAAACTGATTAAAGACAGAAGTTAAAGTGTTTGCCTTTGGGTATATTTTGTGGTTTTCTCCCAGTGATTCAGAGGACATTTTTCTAACTTTGGAACAGTATTGGACTTCTATATCTTGTATTCTTGTTATTCTGTAGTCGGTCTTCACCTGATAAAAAGCTGCCTGGGAAAGATCATGAAGGCGGCCAAGCAGGAAAGCTAGATCTGATCCCAGTGCTCCGAGGGTGCAGAGTCTCTGGGTGCGCTGTTCACCTCTGCCTTAACTCCTGGGCTTTCAGATACACCTCCACTGTCTGCCAGCAAAGAGCCCACGTGCTAATGGGTGCGCTGTTCACCTCTGCCTTAACTCCTGGGCTTTCAGATACACCTCCAGTGTCTGCCAGCAAAGAGCCCATGTGCTAAATTAATCCCACTGCCCCCAAGGCTCCTGTAGCCAATTTTTGCTAAAACAGAGTGTGAAGTCGATGACCCTGTGCCTTTGGTAGGTTCCCAGACCCTGAGGGTAGGTGATGTTGACTTTCAGCTTTGATTCCTCTTTCACAGAATGTCAGTGGATTAAAAACTCATCTGAGAAATGCCTGTGCTGTGAGCCCCAGCACCCGAAGGTCTGGGCTCATTTCCCAAAGTCTCTTCACGTCCTAAAGAGCAGTAGGGTAGAGGAGGCCATCTGCTGGAAGAGTATCTTAGTAAATAGGATTTCCTGCCAGTATCTGAAAAGGCTTTTAAATCAATCTTTGTATTTTACCCACTTACAGGAAGCTTCGCGTCGGGTCTCAAGATACAGCTTATCTTCCAATCCAGGTCAGTAGTTTTTTGTTTTCGTTTGTTTTCCTGAAATCCTGTAAGATCGGTTCTTCATGTAGACTTGTGGCGCGGAAGGGACAGACATAGGCAGGCATCCGAGTTACCCTTTCCACAGGTGCTGTTTGGGCGCCGTGCTGGTTGGAGGGTGCATGTGGAGACACGTTGGCTGGCTCCGTCGTCCCCTTGATCCTGGGCGAATGGGCAGCCCTGGATGCCTGATCTTGGCGTCATGCGCTGAGGTGCTCTATCTATTTGGCTTGTAACACTGGTGTCAGAGTACTGTCACCATGCATTTTGGACTTTAAGGAAGTTTTAGGCCAAGTGAAAAGCTAGGTTTTTAAGACAATTTGAAATAGTTTCCAAAATGTGCATATTGCGCATGTTAAAATCATTGAGAAAAATCTCGAACTTCTTCTTATTTCATAATTCATTGTCAAGAAGGGAAAGCTCAAGATTCCAGTGCCCGTTCAGAAGTCACGGAAGAAGCTGTTTCGGGAAGGCCTGTGGCCCACGGGGAAGACGTCACGTCCGCACACGGCATCTCAGAGGGCTGGGAAGACCATGTGGCCAGGAAAACACCCAGTCGTGTTCGTTCCTCAGAACTTCCTGGAGATACCCGCAGAGGTGCGACGGATCCCACCACTGGGGACTCGAAAGACCCCAGCGTAGCATCAGGGGCCTGTCGTGAAGAACCGAAGGCTCTTTCTTCCACACGGTATCTTAAAAGGAGTGACCAAAGTGAGTCTCCCTTTAGGAAGCTTTACGAGTCAATGAAAGTAGAGTTAGATGTGAACCCAGGAAAAGTCAATGTTCTGCAGAATCTCAGAAAATCAGGACCACAGCGTCACTGCACAACGGGCAGAGAAAGCACTGATGGGTTACAGGACGAGACTCTAGTCTCCCCCAAATCCAGGTGGAAGTCAGGCCAAACCTCCCACATGAAGGCAGACCCCGGTTTGGGGGAGCAAGGAAGTAGCCAGAGTGAGGGAGAGGAGAGAGGGGAGCCAGTTCAGACGCCCAAGGAGCCCAAGAGTCCTGGCATCGTCTGCACGGAGATGGAGACAAGGAAAACCAGGACCCCCGTGCAGTGTTCACAGCAAACCACGATGCCCCTGCGGTGTTCACCACACAGCCCCTCCCGGAGGCGGAGGAGTGCTGGCGGTGGCCGTGTATCCCGGAGTCTAGACCAAAGTGAAAGCTCCAGGGCAGATGACCCGATATTCACTCCCCAGAAGTCCTTGCCTGGAAATCAAACACCCGTTAAAGTTGGGAGTTTTGGAACTGCACCAGAAAAGCTTTTCTCCAGAAAGAGGAAGAGTGTGCCTGCAGATGTTGACCATCTGACTGCAGAAACTGAGATTCCACTTCCGATGATCTCAGCTTCACTGGCCCTTCAAGTTGAAAGGAAGATTCAGAGCGATCTTCTCAACAAGCCTGAGAAGCTGGGCCTAGCAACTGGACAAGTGGGCCCTGGGTTATCTGGCCTCGATGCAGCTGAAGTCAGCAGCTTTGGTGATTCCACAAGTAAGTCTATTTAGCTGTCCATTTATTTCCCCCCAAAGCTTACACCTACCTTGTGTCTAGATGTGAATCAGTGGTCCCTTCCTTCATTCGCTAGTGATTCCCTCTGTGAGACACTAAGAGACCACGATCAGAGCCATATTCATCATCATAGGTTTATGTGAAAGCCCTGGTAACCCACCAGCCAGAGGAGGTGCTGGTTACTAGGGAAGAATTAGCAGGGGTCTAAGGAGATAGGGTGGCCCCAAAATATATTTGATTCTTGGGAGAAGAAGCTTGAGCATAATTGCTTTTCCTAGGAGTTCAGTTCTGAACTATAAGCTCTTACATCCTATAGGTTGAGCCTTTAGAATAAGCAGTGGAAATCTTGGAAATCTTTCCATGTGGGGTGGCTCCCAGAACACCTGTGGACCGCCTCCGTGGGTTTACGTGCCAGGCGCTGCTGTGGGTGCCCTTCAGACACCAGCTCCCCAGCCTCCGTGTTGGCACAGGCGGGCCAGTGGGACAGGTGTCATATTCTCTTCTTCTGCAAGTGGGGAAGCCACCTGATGGCATGCTGCGGGCAGCAGAGATGTGAGCCGTGGAGCAGGCGGTGCAGCTCAGGAGCCTCCCACACTCCCGAGGGGAACCCCGGGTGCTCAGAGGCTGTGCCCGGCTCACAGTCCTCAGAGGGGAACCCCGGGTGCTCAGAGGCTGTGCCCGGCTCACAGTCCTCAGAGGGGAACCCCGGGTGCTCAGAGGCTGTGCCCGGCTCACAGTCCTCAGAGGGGAACCCCGGGTGCTCAGAGGCTGTGCCCGGCTCACAGTCCTCAGAGGGGAACCCCGGGTGCTCAGAGGCTGTGCCCGGCTCACAGTCCTCAGAGGGGAACCCCGGGTGCTCAGAGGCTGTGCCCGGCTCACAGTCCTCAGAGGGGAACCCCGGGTGCTCAGAGGCTGTGCCCGGCTCACAGTCCTCAGAGGGGAACCCCGGGTGCTCAGAGGCTGTGCCCGGCTCACAGTCCTCAGAGGGGAACCCCGGGTGCTCAGAGGCTGTGCCCGGCTCACAGTCCTCAGAGGGGAACCCCGGGTGCTCAGAGGCTGTGCCCGGCTCACAGTCCTCAGAGGGGAACCCCGGGTGCTCAGAGGCTGTGCCCGGCTCACAGTCCTCAGAGGGGAACCCCGGGTGCTCAGAGGCTGTGCCCGGCTCACAGTCCTCAGAGGGGAACCCCGGGTGCTCAGAGGCTGTGCCCGGCTCACAGTCCTCAGAGGGGAACCCCGGGTGCTCAGAGGCTGTGCCCGGCTCACAGTCCTCAGAGGGGAACCCCGGGTGCTCAGAGGCTGTGCCCGGCTCACAGTCCTCAGAGGGGAACCCCGGGTGCTCAGAGGCTGTGCCCGGCTCACAGTCCTCAGAGGGGAACCCCGGGTGCTCAGAGGCTGTGCCCGGCTCACAGTCCTCAGAGGGGAACCCCGGGTGCTCAGAGGCTGTGCCCGGCTCACAGTCCTCAGAGGGGAACCCCGGGTGCTCAGAGGCTGTGCCCGGCTCACAGTCCTCAGAGGGGAACCCCGGGTGCTCAGAGGCTGTGCCCGGCTCACAGTCCTCAGAGGGGAACCCCGGGTGCTCAGAGGCTGTGCCCGGCTCACAGTCCTCAGAGGGGAACCCCGGGTGCTCAGAGGCTGTGCCCGGCTCACAGTCCTCAGAGGGGACCCCTGGGTGCTCAGAGGCTGTGCCCGGCTCACAGTCCTCAGAGGGGAACCCCGGGTGCTCAGAGGCTGTGCCCGGCTCACAGTCCTCACGGGGACCCCCTGGGTGCTCAGGCTGTGCCCGGCTGTCGGCTCTGCATCTGCAGAGAGCCCGTGGGGTGGGGTGTGTGGTTCTGAAGTCAGACCCCCTTGAATGACTTCATGGTGTTTCCCATGAGTGTCACAAATGGGGCATGTCAAGGGTTTGTGTTGATGAGCAGCTCACAAAGGTGTGTAGTTGGGCCTATCTGTCCAGATCTCCGGGAGAAGCTTCCAGCCCCTGGTTCCACTCACATGCAGGTCTGGGTGAGGCCTGAGTGTGAGTCCCTTGGGAAAGCCTACTCAGTCCACTGCTGGAGCTCACCACTGGCATCCCCCTGGTCCACAGTGGGGACCACTGATCAGGGAGCTCACCACTGGCATCCCCCTGGTCCGCAGTGGGAACCACTGATCAGCCACGCCCTTCATCAGGCTCGCACAGGACTTGTCACCGTGTAAACAGAGTCCTTGCATTGTCGCGTTGGGCCTTGGCATTTCGTGGTTTGTCCTGGATCTTTCATTAGCTTCATCAGCATCGGGAGAGTATGAAGGTGGTGAGGTGCCAGGCCTCAGCGAACTCACAGTAGGTTTGTCTTTAATGGTTAGTGGAAGCAGGTCACACTTGGGACGCGATTTCCTTTGCATTCTGACATCTGTGCCCATTCCCCTAGATAAGATGGAGGGCGTGGCTGCGAAGAGGAGGCGGGTCTCCTTTGGGGGTTGCCTGAGACCTGAATTATTCGACGAAAACTTACCTCCCAACACACCTCTCAAAAGAGGAGAGACGCCAAAGCAAAGACGGTCCCTGGCCGCCCACACGCCCGCCGTCCTGAAGAAAATCATCAAGGTGAGGCTCCCCGCGGGTCTCGCCCTGGGGTCTGATGATGGCGCACATCCTTGGTCCACACTCTTTCCAAGGCTTCCCTGATGGCTCAGCGGTAAAGGATCCACCTGCAGGGCAGGAGACCCAGATTCGATCCTTGGGTCAGGAAGATCCCCTAGAGAAGGGACTGGTAACCCACTCCACCATTCTTGCCTGGGAAATCCCACGGACAGAGGAGCCTGGTGGGTTACAGTCCACGACGTTGCAAAGAGCTGGACACAACTGAAGTGACGAACACTTTTTTTTTTCACTCTTTCCAAACCTCTGACACTAGTAGAATGACCGAAGACCTTCTTTCTAATAAAAAAGTAAAAAGCATCAACGTCTCTGTGAGAATGCATTCCCAGAGGTGTTGGCGAATGGACCCCTGAGTTCCGAACCACAACCCAAGGGTGGCTGAGCACAGGCGGGTCCTCAGGCCCTCCCTTCTCTGCAGAGGCAGCCTACCGACCACACTTCTGGGCCAAGTGGTCACGCTCAGGTTATAGTTAAATACCATTTGGAAGACAGAGCCGTAAGATGGTGTTTTTTCCCTTTTAGCATGACAAGGTGCGAGACAGAGCTTGGACGGCATGCACACCATGGTTCTGACCGTCAGCTGTTTAGAATTTTTCATCACTGACCCTTCAGGGGTGTGATCTTGAATCTCTAGACCCTTCAGGGGTATGATCTTACATCTCCAGAGAGGTGTGCCCCCCACGCCCCGGCTCCCCTTCCCCAGAGGGCCTGGGCAGTCTTTAGTTTCTTTTCATCTCAGTTAACTCTCTTCTGCTGGTATAGGAGCATGAGGTGTGTCTCCTTCCCACCTCTCTTGTATGAGCCCCAGAAATGGGCCGAACCCAACCTTCTGATGGGTTTGGAACCCACGCTGACCCGAGGTGGTTAGACTCCCACGGAGGGTGTTTCCTTGGATATAGATCAGAGCCCCACTCATCAGGAAGTTCCTTCCACCTTTCCACTGGAAATGCCTCAGTTAAGACTTATTCAGTGCTTCCTTTTCCTCCTCCTTTTTAAGAGAGAGACGCAGACTCCTATCTCCACTGTACGCTTGACAGACACTAGTCGGAGCAGTCGGTGCTTTGAGATTTACGCAGCTAAAATTGTTGAGTGGGTAGGGTTTTCACATTCATTACACAGATATTATATTTGGGGTAAGGTTTCCTATACACATTCCAATTGCCAGGAGCAGCCCCAGCCATCAGGGAAAGAAGATTCTTCAGAAGTTCGTCTGGAAGTGACCTCACCGGATGCCTTCGTGAGCTCTCCGGCTGCTAACGCCGTCCACGCTTCTGCGGCCGCTCCTGACCAACGCCGCAGGCTGTCCAAGGCATCTTGTGTGTCCGAGGTCGGCAGGTCCCCACATCAGACAGATGTCCCCAGGAAAGGAGGGAGACGGAGCGGTGGCCTCCCTGCCCAGAGAGCATCCCTGGAGCGGAGTCAGCACGGGATCCTCCAGACGATTTTCTCCAGGAGAAGGAGCGGTGCCTCAGAGGCCAATTTGATCGGTGAGTGCGTGGCGTCTGCAGATGGGGTTCGAGGTGGACTTTTCCGTGGGTGCCGGTTTGGGAATGTCTCCGCATCTCTTTTCTGTGACAGTGGCAAGATCGTGGGCAGATGTGGTGAAACTTGGTGCCAAGCAGGCCCAGAATAAAGCTGTGAAACGTGGCCTTCCCAAGCAGCCAGGCAGACGACAGAGAAGAGCCAACACTCCGAAGGTGTGTGTTCGAACGTGCCATATGCTCTTGACGCATCAGGGGGACGCGGAGGGTGGCTTTCAGGCTTTGATGTGTTTTCGATCTCCCCATCATTTTCCAGAAGCCGCCTGGCCCCATTCACAGTCAGTTCAGCACCGGCCACGCGAACTCTCCCTGCACCATCGTCATAGGGAAAGCTCAGCTTGAGAAAGTGACCGCGCCGGCTCGGCCATACAGGGTGATAAACAACTTTGTGGTCAGCAAACCAAGGGACTTCAGTGAAGATCTTTCAGGTAAAAGTATAGCCTTGGCTCTTATAAACCAGAGCCCTGTCCTCCTCCTGTGGGGGTCCCACCTGGGTGGGTGTCTTGTTTATCTGCTGTGCCTGGGACAGGAAGATAAATAATCCAGACAACTCAGGGGCAGGGATGGGGTGCGACATGGTGTTCAAGGAGGAGCTGGATTGGAGTACAAGGACTGGTCCCTGACGATTTGGGGTCACATGTCCTGTAGGAAGCAGACGGGAAATGCACGTCTTCCCTTTGGATTGAAAAGTAGTTGGTTTAGTGTTGTGTTAGTTTTAAGTGTATAGCACAGAGATTCAAATATATATGTATATAATTATTTTTTTTTNGTTCAAGGAGGAGCTGGATTGGAGTACAAGGACTGGTCCCTGACGATTTGGGGTCACATGTCCTGTAGGAAGCAGACGGGAAATGCACGTCTTCCCTTTGGATTGAAAAGTAGTTGGTTTAGTGTTGTGTTAGTTTTAAGTGTATAGCACAGAGATTCAAATATATATGTATATAATTATTTTTTTTTAAATATTTCTTTAGCTATTTTACTCATTTGGCCGTACCAGTTCTCTGCAGCACACAGGCTTCTCTCTAGTCGTCGTGACGCAGCCTCAGTAGTTGAGACACACGGGCTTAGTTGCCCCTCTGACGTGGGATCTTAGTTCCTTGACCAGGGATCAAACCCATGTCCGCTAAGCTGGAAGGCGAATCCTTAACCACTAGACCACCAGATGGCGGCTATATTCTTTTTAAAATTCTGTTCCATTATGAGTTACTGCAGGATATGGAGTATAGCTCTGTGTGCCGTTAGGTAGGTCCTTGGCGGTTACCTAGGTGAAGGCGCATCGTTGGCTGGGGGAGCAGCACAGGTGCAGGAGAGCTGGCAGCCGCTGCGTGGCTGGTGAGGAAAGCAGGCTTGCTCGTGTAAGTGCCCTTTCTTTGCATGTCTACCAATAGGTTACCCCAGAGTTGGGGTATTTGATTTAAGTGATATTTTGCTTCTTGAAGACTTCCTCCCCTTGTCTTGTGGAGCAAAGGCCTGTGGAAGGGCTTCCTTGAGCCTTCTGTAGTTGAGCCAGTGTTGCCATGTGACCTGCTTATGCTTGGGCCAGGTTAGGGCCACGGCAGGGCCTGGCTTTGAGATTTGATGCTATCGGTGCGTGGCTTGCCCAGTGTCTTCCTTTCTGAGCTCCCACTTCTGGTGGGAGGTGACACTTGCATCCATTAGGTGGCATCCCGTTTTTGTCTCCTGGCAGATTTTCAGATGGGAAAATTACTGTACCACTTATATAACAATGCAAGATGCCCTTTAATTAAAGTCACATCTGAAGCAACACATTTAGCTTTTTAAAAGCAAACTACAAAAATGTAGAACAGTGGTAACCAGCATTCTGACAGGATGCTCCCTGAGGGGAAGAAAACTTGGAGCTCGGGCTTCCCTGGTGGCTCAGTGGATAAGCATCCGCCTGCCAGTGCAGGAACCTGGTTCGAGCCCTGGCCCGGGAAGATCCCACGTGCGGCAGAGGAACTAAGCGCATGTGCCTCAAGTCCTGAGCCTGCGCTCCAGAGCCCGTGTTCTGCAGCAAGAGAAGCCACTGCCATGAGAAGCCTGTGGACCGTAACTCAAGGGCAGCCCCCAGTTGCCACAACTAGCGAAAAGCCCACTCAACAGTGAAGACCCCCCAGCACAGCCAAACATAAGCAAATAAAAATTTTTTAAAAAGTGGAGCTTATACCACCCAACATGCAGCTCCACGTGTATCTATGTATCCCTGTAAATTGTGCGCACTGAGAGTGTGTCAAGGTGTATGTCGTGAAGCAATGAAGCCAAAGATGAAGAGAAGCTTAAGTACTCAGCACGTGGGGTGTGGATGTTCTCAGCCTTCCTTCAGAACACTTTGTAGACGTGCAACGATGGTCGCCCTCAGCGTTAGTACTTTTGTGACAAAACATTAACACATGATGAAGCCTAAATATCCTGGATATTTCCAGTGACGCCTGAGCAGTGGTGGATGGATGAGGTTTTAAGGGGCTTGGCTGGCTTGGGCACCTTCAGAACAGGCTCCCAAACACACTTTGCAGACGCTGCCAGCCTGAGAGCATCTTTTTGATCCATTGTTGTCAGAGTGAGAACAATAAGGAGAATGGGGGATAATGAATGTGTGAGAAACTTTAATCTTCCCTTTGGAGAACTACTTTTTTTCCCCCTTGAAGTTTTGCTAGTACNCTGTGAGGAGATCAAGAAGAGCCTCAGAGCTGAAGTGTGAACCAGCGGCAGACCTGACCACTCTCCAGAGATCACAGGACACAGAGCCTGAAGAGAAACAGGTGGATATCCTGAGTCTCCTACAGACCCCAGTTCATGCCAAGCAAGTGATGGATGCAGAGAACAAGGCCACAAAGATGAGCTGTAAGTCTCCCAAGCCACGAGCAGTCAGCACACCCACCAGGATGAGCACACATCTCAAGACACCTTCCCAGAAAGTGGATGTAGGAGGTTTCTCAGACCTTAGGAAGCTCTTGGAAACACCGGGGAAAGCCACAGCCACTCAAAGAGAACCAGGAGATGCTAAAAGCATCCAATTGTTTAAGGAAACTCCAAAGCAGAAACTGGACCCTGCAGAGAATTCTACTGGAAGTAAGAGAAGGCCAAGGACACCCAAGGGAAAAGCCCTGCCTCTGGAAGACCTGGCTGGCTTCAAAGAACTCTTCCAAACCCCACATCAAGCCAGGGAACCAATGACCGATGACAAAACCACCAAAACACCCTGTAAATCTCCACAGTCAGAGCCAGTCAACACATCAAGTAGAAGGGGACATCGCAGGACACCTTCTCAGAAAGTGAATGTGCAGGAGGACCTCTCAGCTCTCGGGAAACCTCAACAGACCCCAGGAAAAGCCACACTGTCACCCAGAGAACCAGAGGGTGGTGACAGGGGCATTGCAGTGTCTCAGGAAGCTCCAGAAGAAATGCTAGACCTTATAGGAAAGGTACCTTCTACCAAGAGGCAACCATGGACACCCAAGGGAAAGGCCCAGCTACTGGAAGACCTGACCGGCTTCAAGGAGCTCTTCCAAACCCCAGATCAAGCCAGGGAACCAATGACAGATGCCAAAACCACCAAAACACCCTGTAAATCTCCACAGTCAGAGCCAGGCAACACACCAAGTAGAAGGGGACGTCTCAGGACACCTTCCCAGAAAGTGGACGTAGAGGAGGAGTTCTCATCTCTCAGGAAACCTCAACAAACACCAAGGGGAACCGGGCACTCAGATAGAGAACCAGCAGATGGTGATGAAGACATCAAAGTGTCCAAGGAAATGCCAAGGCAGAAAATGGACCCTGCAGACTATGTGACTGGAATTAAGAGGCAGTCAAGAGCACCTAAAGAAGATGTCCAATCTCTCGAAGACCTGACTGGCTTCAGAGAGCTCTTCCAAACCCCAACCCACACCAAGCTGCCAAGGGCTATTGTCAAAACCCCCAGAATGCTTGGCCAGTCTCCACAACTGAAACCAGTCAACATAACACCAACCAGAAGGGGACGTCTCAGAACACCTTCCCAGAAAATGGACGTGCAAGAAGACCTCTCAGCTCTGAGGAAACCTCAGCAAACACCAGGGGAAACCACACAATCACCCAGAGAACCAGAGGCTGGTGACAGAAGCATTGCAATGTCTCAGGAAGCTCCAGAAGAGATGCTAGACCTTGCAGAAAATGTACCTGCAACCAAGAGGAGGTCAAGGACACCCAAGGGAAAGACCCTACTACTGGAAGACCTGGCTAGCTTTAAGGAGCTCTTCCAAACTCCACACCAAGCCAAAGAAACAATGACAGATGAAAAACCCACCACAATACCCTGTAAATCTCCACCAGCAGAACCAGTCAACATGCCAACAAGTAAGAAGAGACGACTCAAGTCACCTCCCCGGGAAGTGGGCATAGAGGAGGAGCTCTCAGGGCTCAGGAGGCCTGCACAGACTCCAGTGGGATCCAGGCACTCAGGAGAAGCAGCAGGTGATGGTGAAGACATCAAAGTGTTCATGGAAATGCCAAGGCAGAAGCTGGACCCTGCAGAAAATGTGACTGGAATTAAGAGGCAGCTAAGAACACCCAAGGAAAAGGTCCAATCTCTCGAAGACCTGACTGGCTTCAGAGAGCTCTTCCAGACCCCAGATCACACCAAGGAGCCAAGGGCTGTTCTCAAAACACCCCAAATGCTCTGCACATCTTCCCAACCAGAGTTGATTGTCACACCAACCAATAGAAAGAGACAGCCCAGGACACTTCTTGGGAAGGTGGATACAGAGAAAGAACTGTCAGTGCTCAGGAGACCCACACCAGCATCAGGGCAAACCATGCATACATGGTGCACAGAACCAGGAGATGATGATAAAAGCACTGAATCGTTTAAGGAAACTCCAAAGCAGAAACTGGGCCCTGCAGAGAATTCTGCTAGAAGTAAGAGGAGGCCAAGGACACCCAAGGGAAAGGCCCCGCCTCTGGAAGACCTGGCTGGCTTCGAAGAACTCTTCCAAACCACACATCAAGCCAGGGAACCAATAACTGATGAAAAAACCACCAAAACACCCTGTAAATCTCCACAGTCAGAGCCAGTCAACACACCAAGTAGAAGGGGACGTTGCAGGACACCTTCCCAGAAACGGAATGTGCAGGAGGACCTCTCAGCTCTCAGGAAACCTCAACAGACACCAGGAAAAACCACACTGTCACCCAGAGAACCAGAGGGTGGTGACAGGGGCATTGCAGTGTCTCAGGAAGCTCCAGAAGAAATGCTAGACCTTACAGGAAAGGTACTTTCTGCCAAGAGGCGACCAAGGACACCCAAGGGAAAGGCCCAGCCCCTGGAAGACCTGACCGGCTTCAAGGAGCTCTTCCAAACCCCAGATCAAGCCAGGGAACCAATGACAGATGCAAAAACCACCAAAACACCCTGTAAATCTCCACAGTCAGAGCCAGGCAACACACCAAGTAGGGCACCTTCCCAGAAAGTGAATGTGCTGGAAGGCCTCTCATCTCTCAGGAAATCTCAACAAACACCAGGAAAAACCACACTGTCACCCAGAGAACCAGAGGGTGGTGACAGGGGCATTGCAGTGTCTCAGGAAGCTCCAGAAGAGATGCTAGACCTTGCAGAAAAGGTACCTTCAGCCAAGAGGCGACCAAGGACACCCAAGGGAAAGGCCCAGCCCCTGGAAGACCTGACCGGCTTCAAGGAGCTCTTCCAAACCCCAGATCAAGCCAGGGAACAGATGACAGGTGCCAAAACCACCAAAACACCCTATAAATCACCAGCAGAAACAATCAACACACCGACCAGTAAGAAGAGACGACTCAAGTCGCCTCCCCGGGAAGTGGGCATAGAGGAGGAGCTCTCAGTGCTCAGGAGGCCTGCACAGACTCCGGGGGGATCCGGGCTCTCAGGAGAAGCAGCAGGTGATGGTGAAGACATCAAAGCATTCACAGGAACACCAAGGCAGAAGCTGGACCCTGCAGAAAATGTGACTGGAATTAAGAGGCAGCTAAGAACACCCAAGGAAAAGGTCCAATCTCTCGAAGACCTGACTGGCTTCAGAGAGCTCTTCCAGACCCCAGATCACACCAAGGAGCCAAGGGCTGTTCTCAAAACCCCTAAGATGCTCTGTCAGTCTCCACCACTGGAACCAGGCAACATAACACCAGGTAGAAGGGGAAGTCTCAGGACACCTTCCCAAAAGGTGGACATGCAGGAAGACCGCTCAGCTCTCAGGAAGCCTACACATACACCAGAGATGACCACACACTCACTCAAAGAACCAGAGGGTGGTGACAGAAGCACTGCAGTGTCTTGGGAAACCCCAGAAGAGAAACCAGACCCTGCAGAAGATTCAACTGCAAGCAAGAGGCGGCCAAGGACACCCCAGGGAAAGGCCCAACTCTTGGAAGACCTGGATGGCTTCAAAGAGCTCTTCCAAACCCCAGATCGTGCAAATGGACCAATGACTGATGAGAAACTCGCCACAATGCCCTGTAACTCTCCACCAGCAGAACCATTGAACGTGCCAACAAGTGAGAAGAGACGACTCAAGTCACCTCCCCAGAAAGTGGATGTAAAGGAGGAGCTCTCAGCACTCAGGAGGTCTGCACAGACTCCAGGGGGACCCAGGCACTCAGAAGGAGAACCAGCAGGTGGTGGTGAAGAAAAAGCCTTTAAGAAGACTCCAAAGCAGAAACTGGACTCAGCAGAAAGTTTAACTGGAAGCAAGAGGCGGCCAAGAGCATCACTTAGGAAAAAGGCCCAGCCCCTGGAAGACCTGACTGGCTTTAAAGAGCTCTTCCAAACCCCATGTCAATCCAAGGAACCAATGACTGATAACAGTATCCCTAAAATGCTCTGCCAGTCTCCACAACCAGAACCAGTCACCATAACACCAGGTAGAAGGGGGCATCTCAGGACACCTTCCAAGACAGAGGACAGGCAGGAAGACTGCTCAGCTCTCAGGAAGCCTCAGCAAACACCGGGGGGAACCACACACTCACCCAGAGAGACAGAAGGTGGTGAGAGAGGCGCTGCAGTGTCTCAGGAAGCTCCAGAGGAGAAACCGGACTCCGCAGAAAATGTAACTGCACGCAGGGGGCTGCCAAGGATACCTAAGGAGAAAGCCCAGCCCCTGGAAGACCTGAGTGGCTTCAAAGAGCTCTTCCAAAGCCCAGATCATGCAAAGCAACCCATAATGATCCATGACCAGCCCCCTGCCATACCCTGCAAATCACCAGCAGAACCAGTTACCAGGAGAACAGGTAGAAAGAAACTCAGGTCATCGCCAGAGAAAGTGGGTGTAGAAGAGCCCTCAGCACTCAGGAGGCCCTCCCAGACTCCGGGGGAAGCCACACGCATACAGAAAGAAGCTGTCAGGGATGAAAAAGACATCAAAGTGTGTAAGAAAACTTCAAGGCAGAAACTGGTCTCAGCAGAAAATGTAACTGGCGTCAAGAGTCGGCTAAGAAACGTTAAAGAAAAGGCCCAACCCACAGAAGACCCAGCCAGAGTCAAAGAGCCCTTCCAAAAGCCCAACCAGCCTGAGGAACCAGCAAGTGATGTAAAAATCGCTCCAGCCTCCTGCCAGTCTCCACCAGCACAACCAGTCATCAGGAGAAAGACCAGACAGAGACAGCTCAGGTCATCACCAGGAAAAGTGGCCATGGAAGAGCCCTCAGCGTCCACAGGGCCCACACAGACACCAGGGGATGCACACACAGAGCCTGTAGGCAAAGGAAAAGACACCAAGGTGTCGAAGGAAACTTCAGGGCAGACACTGAGTGCTGCAGAGAATGTAACAGGCGTCAGGAGTCGGCTAAGAACACTTAAGAAAAAGACCCAACCCCCGGAAGACTCAGCCAGTGTCAAAGAGCTCTTCCAAAAGCCAGATCAGGCCAAAGAAGCAGGCAGGGATGTTACAGTAGCTCCAGGGCCCTGCCCGTCCCCACCAGCAGAGCCAGTCACCAGGCCAACGAGCAGAAAGAGGCGGCCCAAGTCGTCACCAGAGAAAGTAGACAAAGAGCCCATACCGACACCAGGGGAAAGCAGGCGGGACCAGCCTACATGTGATGAAAAGCACAGCAGAGTGCTGAAGGAAAATCCAAGGCAGAAACTCAGTCCTGCAGAAAATGTAATTGGGGTCAGGAGCCGGCTAAGAACACGGAGGGAAAAGATCCAGCCCCTGGAAGTCCCGGCCGGTGTCACAGAGCTCTTCCAAGACCCAGATCTGGTCAAAGAACCAGAGGGTGATGTTACAACCATTCCAATGCCCCGCCAGTCTCCACCAGCAAGACCTGTCACCAGACCAACGAGCAGAAAGAGGCGGCTTAAGGCGTCACCAGAGAAAGTGGACATAGAAAGGCCCTCGGTGCTCAGAGAACCCACACGGACACCAGGGGAAACGACACACTGCGAGCCTGTACGTGATGAAAAAGACAACAGAGTGTTGAAGGAAAATTCAAAGCAGAAACTCAATCCAGCAGAAAATGTAATTGGGATCAGGAGCCGGCTAAGAACACTGAAGGAAAGGACCCAGCCCCTGGAAGACCTGGCCAGTGCCAAAGAGCTCTTCCAAAAGCGAGATGGGGCCAAGGAACCAGTGAGTGATGTTACCACGGCTCCAGCGCCCCACCAGTCTCCACCAGCACAACCAGTCACCAGGAGAACAGGTAGACAGAGACAGCTCAGATCACCACCAGGAAGAGTGGCTGTAGACGAGCCCTCGGCGCCCAGCAGGCCCTCACAGACTCCAGGGGCAGCCATGCACACAGAGCCCATGGGCGATGAGAATGAGATCAAGACGGACAAGGAGACGACAAGGAGGAGCCTGGACTCAGCAGAGAGCTTCGCTGGTGTCAGGAGTCGGCGAAAAGCATTTCAGGAGAAGACTGTGCAAGACCCAGCCGGTTCCCAGGAGCCCTTTCAAAAGCCCGATCAGGCCGAGAAACTGGGAAGCAGTGCCACTGCCATCGAGAGAGCCCCAAAGCACACCTCAGACAGAAGGCCTGCAGAAGCATCCCGAAGAGTCCTCAGGGCCCCTAAAGTAAGATTCACAGAAGACCTTGTGGGCAGCAGAGAGCCTGCAAAACACCCAGGGGAAAGTTGCGTTTCCCCGTCCCCCGAGAGAGAGCAGGGAGAAGACGGCAGAGTCACGGGCAGGAAGAGACTGCGCCCTGTGACAGCTGCCCAGGACCCCGAGGACGAGAGGCCAGTCCAGAAGAAGCAGAGGACAGCCCCCAGGGAGGCACAGGAGCCCCCCGAACCCTCAGGAGTGAAGAAGAGAAGCCTGCGGACTTTGGCACAGAGGACTGAACCTGTGGGAAACCGGCCTGACGATGGCCTGAAAGCTAAAGCTACGGATCCGGATCCGCAAAGAGAAGTCACACAGGCTCCACATAAGGTGATGGGAGGAGTGATGTGATTGTGCCCTGTGGGCTTCCCAGGTGGCGATAGTCATAAAGAACCCGCCTGCCAATGCAGGAGATGTAAGAGATGCGGATTTGATCCCTGGGTCGGAAAGATCCCCTGGAGGAGGGCATGACAACCCACTCTAGTCTTCTTGCCTGGAGAATCCCATGGACAGAGGAGCCTGGCAGGCTACAGTCCATGGGGTTGTAAAGAGTCAAACATGATTAAATGACTTGGCACCGCATGGCAACTTGGGTGGATGCTCTCCATTCTGGCATAAATTTGCTGTCAACTGTATGTAACCCCAATGTAAGTGTGGGTCCACAGTCAACACAGTGAGTANGCATGACAACCCACTCTAGTCTTCTTGCCTGGAGAATCCCATGGACAGAGGAGCCTGGCAGGCTACAGTCCATGGGGTTGTAAAGAGTCAAACATGATTAAATGACTTGGCACCGCATGGCAACTTGGGTGGATGCTCTCCATTCTGGCATAAATTTGCTGTCAACTGTATGTAACCCCAATGTAAGTGTGGGTCCACAGTCAACACAGTGAGTAGCTGCAGACCATTGGAAAGCATCCCCTTAGAATTGATAGTTACTCAGTCGTGTCCGACTCTGCAGCCCCGTGGACCCCACTGGAGTGGGTTGCTGTTTCACTCTCCAGGGGATCTTGCTATGTTCGTCTTCAAAGATATGGAGCTTTGTGCTGAGAAAAAGTGGGCAACTCAGTCCTGCCTTGTTCTAGACCCGGAGTGCTAAGTACGATTAGTATCTACATCAGTACTTAAACAATTAGAACATTTTGCCCAGGGTGTGTGTGTGTCCTGGGAAGACCATAACTGTCAGGGCTGTTAGTGAAAGTGTTTGTCACTTGCTGTGTTCAGCTTTTTGCAGCCCCATGAACTGTAGCCCGCCAGGCTCCTCTGTCTATGGAATTATCTAGGCAGAATACTGGAGTAGGTTGCCATTCCCTTCTCCAGGGGATCTTCCCGACCCAGGGATTGAACCCAGGTCCCCTGCATGGCAGGCAGATTCTTTACCATCTAAGCCAGTAGGGAAGCTATAAATGTTGTCAGAGAGGTTTGTAAATTGGATTCCAGAAACTGAAATTTTCCTGTTCTGCTCTAGCAATGACTTGAAGGATTAGGAATTCGTTTGCTATCTGAGTAATGGGGTGTTTTCCTGGAATACCCTTTTAATGCTTGTTAAAATCATGCTGACATACATGATAGACGTTGTGGTTGGAGTTTATACTGAATTCCTTACTTAGGGTTTATTGGTGGAAATGGTGATTTCTCTATAGGAGCAAATTGACAGGTACACCCCTGACTTGCTTAGACTTACTTGCATGTTAGGATATGAATCAATGGAAAATGTTGCGATTGATTCCCCTTTGAGTTCACTTTCAAACGATGTTCTCCATGTTGAGATTTGTAATTTACATTCCTCATTCTTGACATTTTGTGAATGTCTTTTGAATTTTTTTAGGGAGTGTCCCTGCGTTCCAGGCGTCCTGCTAAAACTTCTGTAGAGGAGCAGAGACCTGAGGTTCTTATATCAGCAGAAAAAGTGAAAATAAAAAGAATCGAAAAGAAGTCCATGCAGCCCTCCCAGGAGATGAAGCTCCAGAGCCCTGAGGATGGAGCCAAGAGGCCTGCCTCTGGGGGCAAAGTCGAAGAGAGGAGGGCGTGCTCGAGACCTGAGAGGCAGCACCAGACGCCTTTGCCTGAGGCTGCAGAGGAGAAAGCGAGGGAGGGAAAGGTGGACATCCCGGNCGCCTTCACCTCGGGTGGGAAGCACCGCAAGCCCAGACGTGCCCCCCCAGAAAGAGCAGCCATTTCTGACAGTCGGAGCTCGTTTTTCGCCTGGACGTCCGCCTTCCTTTGGTCTCAGAGCCGCCCGTTTCACTGCTGTTTTGCTCCGTCCTCCGGCTCCTCCGTGTTCCCTGGGTGGGACGCAAGCACCCCGTCCCCTCCAGGCACCCGTGTGGAGGCCTCCCGGCCCGCCTGCCCTGCCTGGAGGAGGCGAGGCTGGAGGCCAGGAGGTCACTGTGCCCGAGCGCAGGGGCTGTCACCCCTGCCTCCGTCGACTCTTGTGTTCCCCCCTGGGTCTGGCGTGGAGTGAGGTCCACATCACAATAAACGCTTTTGAACAAATGCATGAATCCAGGCACGTCTGTCTAGGTCAAGGGTATTTGTTTTTGCTATTTTGGGTGCCTTATTAATACAGTTATTTAGACGGCATTGCCTGAAATCGGGGGTCATTGTCAAGGGGGGCCGGAAAGAATGGGATTCCGAGGAGCAGAAGGGATGGTATTTTAGGAAGTGCAAGCCTCCTTAGAAAAGGCCTTCTGAACATGTGAGTCATCAGTGTGTCAGTTAGGCAAAATNTTTCAGAATTTTCCATGGTTTATTGTGATCCACACAGTCAAAGGCTTTGGCATAGTCAATAAAGCAGAATAGCAAAGATCAATAAAACTAAAAGCTGGTTCTTTGAGGAGATAATCAAATTGACAAACTGTTAGCCAGACTCATCAAGAAAAAAAAAAGAAGACTCAAATCAATAAAATTAGAAATGAAATAACAGTTACAACAGACAGCACAGAAATACAAAGGATCATAAGAGAAAACTCTGAGCAACTGTATGTCAATAAAATGGACAACTTGGAAGAAATAGAGACATTTTTAGACAAGTGTAACCTTCCAAAACTGAACCAGAAAGAAATAGAAAATATGAACAGACCAATCACAAGCACAGAAATCAAAACTATAATCAAAAATCTTTCAACAAACAAAAGTCCAGGGCCAGATGGCTTCATAGGTGAACTCTACCAAAAGTTTAGAGAAGAGCTAAAACCTATCCTGCTCAAACTCTTCCAGAAAATTGCAGAGGAAGGAAAACTCCCAAACTTATTCTTCAAGATAGCAATCACACTAATGGTAAAACCAGACAAAGAAGCCACAAAAAAAAAAAAAAAAAAAAAAAAANCCAGATGGCTTCATAGGTGAACTCTACCAAAAGTTTAGAGAAGAGCTA
Organism: Neotragus moschatus; assembly: GCA_006410615.1. Lineage (NCBI taxonomy): Eukaryota > Metazoa > Chordata > Mammalia > Artiodactyla > Bovidae > Neotragus > Neotragus moschatus. The sequence goes on from SJYA01002916.1 coordinate 144,919, forward strand.
AAACCTATCCTGCTCAAACTCTTCCAGAAAATTGCAGAGGAAGGAAAACTCCCAAACTTATTCTTCAAGATAGCAATCACACTAATGGTAAAACCAGACAAAGAAGCCACAAAAAAAAAAAAAAAAAAAGAAAAAGAAAAAGAAAATTACAGGCCAATATCACTGATGAACATAGATGCAAAAATCCTCAACAAAATTCTAGCAAACAGAATCCAACTACACATTAAAAAGATCATACAACATAATCAAGTGGGCTTTATCCCAAGAATGCAAGGATTCCTCAATATATACAAATTAATCAGTGTGATTCACTATATTAACAAATTGAAAGATAAAAACATCTCCAACAGATACAGAGAAAGCCTGTGACAAAATTCAACACCCACTTATGATTAAAAAAAAAAAAAAAAAAAAAACACACACACACCTCTCCAGAATATAGGCATAGAAGGAACATGAGTGAGTGAGTGAAGTCACTCAGTCATGTCCGACTCTTTGCGACCCCATGGACTGTAGTCTACCAGGCTCCTCCCTCCATGGGATTCTCCAGGCAAGAGTACTGGAGTGGGGTGCCATTGCCTTCTCCAGGGGATCTTCCCGACCCAGGGATCTAACCCAGGTCTCCTGCATTCCAGGCAGACACTTTAACCTCTGAGCCACCAAGGAAGTCCAAGAAGGAACATATCTCAACATAAAAAGGCCATATATGACAAATCCACATCAAACATCTTCAATGGTGAAAAACTGAAAGCATTTCCTCTAAATTCAAGAACAAGATAAGGAAGCTCACTCTCACCACTATTCTTCAACATAGTTTTAGAAGTCCTAGCCATGGTAATCAGAGAATAGAAAGAAATAGAAGGAATTCAGACTGGAAAAGAAAAGCAAAACTCTCACTGTTTGCAGATAACATGATTCTCTACATAGAAAACCCTAACAAACACATAAAAAGATGCTCAACATCACTTATTATCAGAGAAATGCAAATCAAGACCACAATGAGGTACCATTTCACACCAGTCAGAATGGCTGCAATCCAAAAGTCTATACAAAATAAATGCTGGAGAGGGTGTGGAGAAAAGGGAACCCTCTTACACTGTTGGTGGGAATGCAAACTAGTACAGCCACTATGGAGAACAGTTTGGAGATTCCTTAAAAACCTGGAAATAGAACTGCCATATGATCCAGCAATCCCACTGCTGGGCATACACACCGAGGAAACCAGAATTGAAAGAGACACATGTACCCCAATGTTCATTGCAGCACTGTTTATAATAGCCAGGACATGGAAACAACCTAGATGTCCATCAGAGGTGAATGGAAAAGAAAGCTGTGGTAAATATACACAATGGAGTATTACTCAGCTATTAAAAAGAATACATTTGAATCAGTTCTAATGAGGTGGATGAAACTGGAGCCTATTATACAGAGTGAAGTAAGCCAGAAAGAAAAACACCAATACAGTATACTAACACATATATATGGAATTTAGAAACATGGTAATGATAACCCTGTATGTGAGACAGCAAAAGAGACACAGATGTATTGAACAGTCTTTTGGACTCTGTGGGAGAAAGCGAGGGTGGGATGGTTTGGGAGAATGGCATTGAAACATATATAATATCATATGTGAAATGAATCAGCAGTCCAGGTTCAATGCGTGACATAGGGTTCTTGGGGCCGGTGCACTGGGATGACCCAGAAGGATGGGATGGGGAGGGAGGTGGGTGAGGGGATCAGGATGGGGAACACATGTACACCCGTGGCGGATTCAAGTCAGTGTATGGCAAAACCAATACAATATTGTAAAATAAATTAATTTTTAAAAGATGGGTGGTTTTATTTTACCTGGTTGTAGGTGCTGAATTAGAGAAGATTCAAACGTGTTTTTAAAAATGCACATCTGCAGGACACATCCTTTATTTAGCATTTTTTGGGGGAGGGAGCATCAGATAGAAATATTAACCATTACTATTTAGCAAGACTAATTGTNTTTAAAAGATGGGTGGTTTTATTTTACCTGGTTGTAGGTGCTGAATTAGAGAAGATTCAAACGTGTTTTTAAAAATGCACATCTGCAGGACACATCCTTTATTTAGCATTTTTTGGGGGAGGGAGCATCAGATAGAAATATTAACCATTACTATTTAGCAAGACTAATTGTGTGCTTGAGAATGGGGTACAAGAAATAAACATCTCGCCATGTGATTTGGTTATTTCTCTGAGCCTCAGATTCCAAGAAAGTAGCATCCCTCTGATGGAAAGCTCTCATTAAATGGAAGCTAGTTTTACTTTATCTGCAAGTTTTCCATGAGATGATTTTTTTTGCTTTAATTTTCTACCAGTCATCTCTTGCCTTCCTTAGTTAAGACTCTACCCCCACATGGATGTATTCATGCATGCATACATGAACATGTATACACACACACACCCATTCATTCACACACATGCATACATACACATGAATATACAAGATTTCTTACATATGCTCATACACGCATGCGTGTAGTACACATGCATGTATGTACAGACACCCATTCACATGCATATGCATGGATACAGTATTGCACATGCTTGTACACACATGTATATTCACATGCATGCATGTATACAGAGGCACACACCATTCATTCACACACACACTCATGCTCACTCACACACACCCTGCTCTCTTCCCCACTCCTGCTTCCCTTCAGCCCTGAGCTCAGCTCCAGTGAGGCTCCCTCCAAGAAGCCTCTTTCCCCTACCCTGGTTTCCCAGGCCAGGTTGGCCCCCTGTTTCATGACCCAGAGTCATGCTGTACTTCATGGTGGAATAGAGCACAGTGGGAACTAGGTGACCCCCTCTAGGATGAAGCTTTGTCCATCCAGGGTCAGACTGCAGACTGACAAGTCTATACCCTGGTGATTAGGTGCAGGAAGTGTCTGAGATGAAATGATGTTAAACCTCAGTATTTTTATTAAAGGGAGGAAGGGGGAAAGAAAGTCATACCAAACAGAGACAGTGAGTGGCAGAAAGGGGTGGGGCAGAGGGCCAGCTCCCAGCCTCCTGCCTGCATTTCCACAACTGCCATAGCCAGACAGGAACTCCCTCCCCCCTCCCCCTAGCCAGGAGCCCTGCTGGGTCCTGCAGGAACAGCCCTGGTATTTGGGGGAGGGGACTCCCCACCACCCAGGCCTTGTCCTCCTTTTCTGGACTCCAGGACAGGGATTTGATCCAGGCTGCAGAATCAGCAAATGACCATGCTTGTTGCCAGAGGTTGGCTGCCCTGACAACCAGATTCCGGGAGTGAACTTGCAGGCAAGTCCCAGGGGTAGGAGCCTGTGGTGGGTTGGCTATAACGTGAATAACAAAGGGTCACTGTCCATGTTTTAAACAGAATTACTATAAATGAGTTTGGAGAAGGATGGCAACCCCACTCCAGTATTCTTGCCTGGAGAATCCTATGGACAGAGGAGCCTGCAGGCTACAGTCCATGGACGGGGTTACAAAGAGTTGGACATGACCAAGCAACTAACAAAAATGAATAAGGCAAAGTCAAATGACTCGATCAGGAAGATGGATAAAAACAAATTGGTGATTCAGAGATGAAATACAAATAAGTGTGAAAAGATTCTCAACCCACTAGAAGTTGGGGAAATGCAAACTGATCGGAGGCATGTTTCTTTTCTTTTTTTGCCTCAGCTTGACAAGAGCTCAAAGGCTTGCCATTATCCATGGTTAATGATGGGGACCATCCACACTGTAGATGGTCTTCAATTGGAAAAGCCACAGAGCCTGCTAAAACTCACGCCCCTAACCTGCACCATCCAATTCCAGGTGCTGACCTCCCCTGACCATCGGCTCACCTGCTGGCCCATCCTGAGATCTGTTACCACAGGGCGTGCGTTGGTGTGTTTCTATTTGACAGCAGGCTTCTCTGAGGCAGACCTGGGGTTGGTTCCCTCTCAGCCCCCACACCCTCCTGAGTCTGTGTAACNCATGCCCCTAACCTGCACCATCCAATTCCAGGTGCTGACCTCCCCTGACCATCGGCTCACCTGCTGGCCCATCCTGAGATCTGTTACCACAGGGCGTGCGTTGGTGTGTTTCTATTTGACAGCAGGCTTCTCTGAGGCAGACCTGGTGTTGGTTCCCTCTCAGCCCCCACACCCTCCTGAGTCTGTGTAACCCACCAGGTGGTCGAGTCTGTTGGTCCCTGGTTGGCTGCGGGTGCTGGTTCCTGTCCTCATGGACCCTCCTCCAAAACTCCTTGCCCCCTCTCCTCGCTGTTGCCTGCCTTAGGCTGCATTTGCACCTCCCATTCTCCTGCTCTCATGCTTATGGGGGAAAGAGCCCCCACCACACGGAGAGCAGAAGTGAGCCCCCCCTTATTTAACAGACATGCAGACATACAGATCCATACGTGCATGTTCAGTCATGTCCAACTCTGCAACCCCATGGGCTGCAGCCTGCCAGGCTCGTCTGTCCATAGAATTATCCAGGCAAGAATACTGGAGTGGGTTGCCATCTCCTTCTCCAGGGGACCTTCCCAATCCAGGGATCACATCCGCTTCTCATGTCTCCTGCATTGGCCAGTGGGTTCTTTTATCACTAGCATCACCTGGGAAACCCACAGACCCACAAGGCAAAGCCAAAAGCTAGAGGGTCCATAGGAGCAAACAGCATTCATTGCAGGTGATTTTTTTCAGATGAAGTGGACTAAAGGTTTTCAGATGATACATTTTAACAAATATAACAAAGCTTATAAAATTTATTAAATAAATGCAACCAATAATAAAAAGCCTATGCTTCAATTTTCACATTAGGCCCAGAATATCTGAAAGGAGGCTGGTGTGTGAATTAGGGAAGGTGTGAAACTGAAAAAGAGAGTGATCCGGGATCCCCAGACACATGTGGAAAGGAAGGCCTAACAGGAGTCGAGGTTTTAGGAGGAGAAGCAGCGTTGGAAAGGCTTTCTGACCCCACCTAGCAGTGGACGTGGAGCATTCGCTCACCCTCCTTGTATATTCTGAGAAGACACTGTTCAGAGCTTCTGTGTGGACTCTAGGAGGGTCGCTCTCTGTAAGGCGGTTATAATTCAGGCTTCACGAACCACTCACAGCTTCTGAAGACCAGTGCATTGACCATCACATCCACACATGTCTGTGCCACTTCTGAGTTAAATTTTACAAGTCCTAAAATTGTCTACATAAATCCATGCTTACCTCCTAATGAATATCTTGTCTAGAAGGATTTAAGGCATAGGAATAAGATTAGGAGACTTCACTGAAGAAAGAGACGCAAGCTGGAAGTCAAAGTAAAGATTTATCCTTGCAACAGAATATTTTGGATCTTGCAATTTGCATATACAAATTCAGCAACATTCACTGGCATTGGAATCAGAGCAAGATCAAATGATAAATGGAATAAAACAAAAAAAAAATGATAGTTGAAACCAGAATACATACATATATTATAAAGATTGCACATAAATTAAACACAACTTAGTTCAACACAACAGAAATATCAGTAATCATACATTTTTCTAAAAAAAGGCATGTCTCCAAATGCTGAAACAGAGGCATCAGGCTCATTTTAAAAAGTTTTAAAAAATACATAAAAATACCTTTTGAAACACTGGTGCGCATTCTTCATTCATAGAGAAACAGTAAAGGGAGTCACACAGTGACCGAAAAAGCAGGGAGATCAGAACTGGTCGTCTTCTAATCGCTATTTGGCGTTTGAATGCAACCGCATGCAACAGAGAAACACGTCAAAGGAAAAGCCACTTTACCAGCACGCGCTGCTCAGTTATGTACAACGGACTGTCTTTGACCCAAGGGGAGGAGGCGCCAACTTTCAGGGCAAGACAGACAGGATGTGGTGTCCTGGAGCGCCCACTGAGGCCGGAATCAGAGCTGCGGGGTGATGGCAGGGGCCCAGAGGCTGGCGACTGAGCCCCCCAGGGAGGCAGGTGTTGCCGTGATTGTGGAGGGAGCAGGGTGCTGCACCCCAGGGCCAGTGGCATTTGCTCTGTTCTCAGAACCACCAGCGTGGAGCCTCAGCAGATACAGGTGATGGCCCAAAGGGCAGGAGATACACACAAACGGGGTGCTTTCCCAAGGGCACCCCTGAAAAGATCTACCTTAATCCCACGACACGCGATGCCAGCTAGACCACAAAAGGGGCCTGCTCAGTGAAGGCTCCTGAAGTCGGGCCCCGTCCAGGCCCTGGGGTGCTGTGATCCCGTGTGGCCATCACTGCCAACAGCAGCTCTGTTTCTAGGCTTTGGTGCTCAATTTTCTCTCTTCCCCTTTAGTCAAAGGAGGACTTCAGGCTCGGGACTTGAACAATGGAAACAAATGGGGCCACCTGGTGCATCTGGCAAAGCTTCCTCCGTGTTCCTCGTTGACCCAAAAGCACCATCAGCGCGCCCAGAAGGGAGAGGGCAGTGGGCGGCTGCGTGAGGAGCCCAGGGCTGCTGCTGGTGGCATGGCAGCCCTCACCAAGTTGTGTTTCTGTCCCTCCAGCTGGGCTCCTCTGACCTTCAGGTGGGGCGTGGAGGAGCAGAAGAACCTTGACTAGCTGTGGGTCTGTTACTAGGGCATCACCCACCTTGGGTTGGGCTAGTGCAATCAGTTACCAGTGGAAATATCAAATTAGGTCTTTAGATTCATATCTCTTTTAGAAAGAAAGAAAAAAAAAAGTACCCCCAAATGCACATGATAAATGATTACAGAAAGATAGACCAGATGTCTTTTGTTACATTGTGCTCATCTGCTTAGGCACCTGATGGCCACAAACAGGTCGCTGCATTAAATTAAACCTTTCCAAGTTCATCCTCTTTTTTTTTGCCCCACAAGCCAATCCTGAGTGGCAATGAGATCATTATTATCCAGTGTCAGAAGTCTCAGTAGGAACCATTCAAAGAGAAGTTAGTCTTTAAGGATTTCTCTTTCTTTCCTTTTATTAAATATTAAGGAGTGGGACTTAAAAAAAAACTGTATAAATCTATATTTTAAGATTTTTTTTTCCTTACAAACAGTCTTAACTTTTACAAGAGATGTTTTAAAATTCCAAAACGCTTCTTCTCAGAAAGTTTAAAGCATAATTGCTTGTGGTTGCCCGACTGTTTCTCCCAGGCAGGAGCTCCTGGCTTCTCTGTGCATATCAGACGCACTATCTGACCTTTTGGAATGGGAAGTGATTTTTTATTGGGCTCGAGGTACAGCTCACGACTAGCAGGGCAGAATGGTGGAGTGCAGGTGGGGGACAGAGGAGTGAGAAGGGCAGTGGGTGTGATTCTCAGAGGGTCATCTGAGTCAGCCACCCAGACAGACGGAGAGTGAGCAGCGCCAGGGCAGTGACGCTCTGAGAGCTGGTTTGCTGGACCCGAGGCCACTGGGCCCCTGGCCTTCACATCTCTTTTGTCTCAACAAGATGTCACAACACAGTCTTGAATAAAAGCATTTTTAAGGATCACTACATAGCCATCGATTACTCCAGTGTGTTTTAGACCTGGACCACATGGACTGAGACTGAGTCTACAGGACTCCTTGTTTATACTGTATCTTCACGAGCAGTTTGCCTCCAAAAAACTGCCGCTGTGCAGGGCTGAGAAATCAATATCAGGAAATTTTCCACTAATTTCTGAGTCCTCGACTGTTTCCTAATGAAGTTGTGGTTAGTACCTTGCATAAATAAACACACTCGGCATATTAAGATCTTCAGAGGCGCTGACTGTGAAGTTACGTGAGATGAATCTAATGAAAAATTAAAATTTTTTTACTGATATTAGCAGAAATATATATTTTATGGGATATTATTTGACCTTAATACATTACCCCAGTTTTTAAAGGGCGTATTTAAGATTTAATAACTTTACAGCAGGTGGCCTTTAAAGCATAACAAAATATATACAAAGAAATTAGGAAGGATATTAATGTCAACTATGAAATAAATTAACATGATTTTTACAAAATATACTGACCATTAAATTAAAAAATATTTTAAGGCAGGAATTTTCATTTGAAATTAGCATAATCAGAAAATATATCAATAAAATCTTGTACCACTTTGTAGCAGAATTCATACTGTTCCTGAAAAAGAAAACCAAGAACATATTAAAATAATATTAAAGATACTTTAATTAATTTAATTCGAAGCAACACTAAAGAAAAGACATAAAAAAGTCTGACCAGTTATTAAGATAGTATATATCCTGATGCATATAAACTTCTGTTACATAATTTAGTTTTTAGGTACATGTTTCCAAATCTATTTTTCTACATAGAAAATGCCAATGTTTCAACTCAGTGTATTTTGGACTTACTCTCTGAGTGAAAGATCTCTATTTTTCATATTTAAACTAAAAACCACTACTTTGGAATGGAAAAATAATAGCAAATCTAACACCAAAATTCATAATGCAAAGAAAATAATCTACAAAAGTTAAATAAGATGGAAATATAGACTATTTTTAAACCTAAATTTACACTACAAAAGGGCATTGCTTTATATCTTTACTAAAATTCAGAATGATGACTTGCACCTGTGGGTGCGTGCACACTCAGTTGTGTCTGAGTCTTTGTGAATACACAGACTGCAGCCCGTCAGGCTCCTCTGTCCACAGAATTTTCCAGGCAAGAATACTGGAGTGGGTTACCACTCCCTACTCCAGGGGATCTTTCCGACCCAAAGACTGAACCCCCATCTCTTGTATCTCCTACACTGGCAGCAGATTCTTTGCCACTGGGCCACCTGGGAAGGCCCTGCCACACATCTGTGTGAGGCTCTTAACTTATTAGCACACTTAGACATTGCCTGACTTCTGACCTTCCAGCAGCTCTTTGAGGTTGCAAGACTAGAGCCAGGTGATGGCTTAATGGGGGACCAGTGAGCAGGGCGTGTGACACCACCAGTAACAAGCACTGGAAAGAAGAAAGGACTTCGCTGGTGCTCCAGTGGGTAAGCCTTGAAGCTTCCAATGCAGGGAGTGCGTGTTCGATCCCTGGTTGGGGAACTGAGATCCCACCTGCTGGGCAGTGTGGCCAAAGGGCAGGGGGAAAGAAGGAAGGAAGCAAATGGGGAAAGTGGCAATGCTGGGACTTTCTTGGCGAGCCCACCATGAGTCTAGGAAAACCATGAGCACAGCAGCAAACGGACATGGGGGTGAACCCCGGGGGTTTCAGCAACAACAGACGGCAGCTACCCTTGCAGACCCTGGCCACTTGCTGGCCCAGTGAATATGGGGGCTGGGGAAGCAGGGGGCCCCAGGGGAGGCTCCTAGCTTCCTCCTCTTCTTTCCCAGCACCTTGGGTTCAGCCTCTTACCTAAATTCACATTGAACAAGAATCGACCAGCCTTTGGGTTGGAAGAGGCCAAACATTAGCCCGTCTCGTCCTTCTGGGGTCTCGGTACAGCCAGCATAGGACAGAGATGTGCTTTGTAGGGAAAGAAAGACGGAGCCAAAAGCTGCTGTCCTGTGGTTGCAGGGGCATTGGGAGAGTCAAGAGTCACTACAGGGAGGACCCTTCCAGCTACTAAGATCCCACCCGGTCACCAAGCCCTTGGAAGGAAAGAGAAACTGCCTGCGTTAGGACTGAGTGAGGACAGAGAATCAGTGGGCTGTGCCAGGGGCCTGGGAGGGCAAGTCCTTAGATAGAAAGCCTTGGAGAAAACTCCAGTACGTTGGCCACCTGATGCAAAGAACTGACTCATTGGAAAAGATCCTGATGCTGGGAAAGATGGAAGGCAGGAGGAGGAGAAGGGGACGACAGAGGGTGAGATGGTTGGATGGCATCACCAACTCAATGGACATGAGTTTGAGTAAGCTCCGGGAGTTGGTGATGGACCGGGAGGCCTGGCATGCTGCATTCCATGGGGTTGCAAAGAGTCGGACACGACTGAGCAACTGAACTGAACTGGAACTGAACTGGGGAAAATAAATATGTCCCTGGAGAAGGGCATGGCAACCCGCCCCAGTGTTCTTGCCTCGAGGAGCCCATGGAATGAAGAGCCTGGTGGGCTACAGTCCATGGTGGGGGGGGCGGTTTCAAAGAGTCGGACATGACAGACACTTTCACTTTTCTTGGGAAAAGCAATGGGTTATAATAGTCTTGAAAACTGAACTTGCTGTTGGAGGACAATCACCAAATTTGGTAGGGAGGCATCTCTTCTGAAAACCAGAAAGTGTGGGTTTTCACCATGGAATGAAGGAAAACCTATGGGCAACTGCACTCTGCATGGATTCCTTAAGCCCCCTGGGCATCATCTGGAGTGAGACTCAGCCAAGGACAAGAGTCCACGCGACCCGCGGAAGGCAGAAGATGGCAAGAATCAGGACTGTAAATGTCACCGCCGCGTGTGAGCGTCTACGTCTGTAAGCGTAGACTGGAATCTGCAGAACAGTCCACTGATGCGCAGCTGGGCTTCTGTCCAACGGGTCTTATCATCGAAAGCCAGGGCTGTGCCCCTCCTCTCATGTCTGCCCCGGGGACAGACCCCACCCCGATGCAAGGGAGGAAGGGAGTCTGTGAGACTTCTGCATGCTGTATGCTGTCTGGGACTTTCAGCTCTCTGTCCTGGGAACGCAGCCTCCCTCCTTCCTCCCCGGTGGACTTGAACTCCTTCAGGGCAACATACATCAAATGCAACATGAGACAATTCTCAGCTCCTCTGGAAGCCGTTTCTTACCAGGGTTTGCACCATGTGTGGCCTCTGAAGTCGTAAACTCTTCACAGCTTGGAATACATCTAAAAGCCCCTCAGCCTTGACCCGTTCCAGAATGTTGCTGAGTGCTATGAAAGTCCCCGTCCGCCCAGCTCCAGCACTGCAGAGAGAACACAGAGTAAGACACCGAAACTCGCCTGTGGGCATGAGAAACCCATAGCCTCCACCAGGCCCTGCACGCCAGCGCTGGAATGACCGGAGCTTGGCTCTTTAACGACCGTTTTATATGTAGCTTGGCTCTGGACAGAGAGTCAGCAAACACAGAAGTCCTCAAGAACGTGCCTAAGTGTAACATGAGTCAGAGCAGAACCAGTGACGAGTTTTCAACCTGGTGGACCCATTTCCCTTCCTCCTTGGTGGGGGACTCTCAGAGGATGACTCTGGGCTGGCAGCAGCTACATCACCTGGAAACTTCTTAGGAGCGAAACCCCTCCCGGTTCAGGGGTAGGGAGCTGCAGTCCTGGCCGACTCCCGGTGTGTGCAGGGACCACCTTCCGAGACGGGAGGTGTGCAGGTGGATGGAAGGGTTGCTTGGACAAAGGACAGCCCCTGGCAGGAAGGGCCAGATGACCCTTTCCGACAGTGAAGGTCTGCGTCTCCTCTACTTAACAGGAGCATTCGGATAAACCCTGCGGAATCAGACCCTCTTGGGAGAGAGAGAGCAGGCCTAACGGAGGCAGGCTTGGCTGGCCTCTTCCACGGAGCCCTCGAAGGATGCGGGGTTCCCACGGGGGCCCCAAATCCCGACTGTGGGTTTTGCTCACCTTTGTTGGCATCCCTGGTGCCCAACACCCATAACGTTCCGTCTGGGTGTGCGGAGGCGGAACAAGAAGGAACTCAGTTCTCATTTATTCTAAAGGACATCTACAAAGGTGCCAGGGACTGAAACCCTAGGTGTGTGCACCCCCTGCTGGCCGTGCCCGAAGGGCGCATCTCTGGGTCCAAGGTCAGGAAAGCAGCCAGACCAATCCTCCAGGTTAAGCCAGGCTTTGTTAACAGGAGGGGGGGGGGGGGCAAATGGCAGTCAGAAAAATGGGAGCCACATGTAGACAGAGGTATAGAAGTGCAGTCTTAGAAGCAAACCGGATCCCACCAAGATGATCAGACACCCCAAGCTTCCCCAAGTCAGACCTCACCCCAAGATCAGCCACCCCAAGCTCCCACAGGAAGAGTTTTACAAGGGTGGTCAAGGTCCCTGCCAGCAGGGGGACCTGGTCCAGAAGGAAGGAGAGCTGGCATGTCTCCATAGGATTCACCCTCTGCCTCATAAAGCTGTTTATCAGGGTTCTTGCTGGGGGCGTGCCCTGCTGTGTCCAGGTGACCCTGGCGGGTCCCTCTGCTCACGGTGGGGTAGGGGGCTCAGGAGCCAGGCTGAGTGGTGTCAGGATGGGCTGGGGCTGCGGACCCTCTGTTATGGACCCCAGCCTAGACATCCCTGAGTAGTTCAAGAGAAGCTTCCTGCCGTGCTGGGTGGGCATGCCAGCCAGAGCCCCAACGGGCTTTCAAAACAAAGATAACTCAGGTTCAGGGTTTGTCTGAGCTGTGCTTAGAAACGTGTCTTTTTTTTTTTTTTAACGACTTAAAAAGCACAAAGAAATGTGTCTGAGTCGCTTCCTGACTCCTTCTCACCAAATGCTCCTGCAAGTCTAGGAAGATATTTATGCATTTGTGTTAAGTCTGAAAGCGGGGGAGGTGAAGAAGACAGTCCAGGGACGTGGTGCTGAGGGAAGCACTGGGCTGGGCGTGGTCCACGCTGGGCCCACCGGGAGGGGGCGCCCGGCCCCGGGGCCCACTTGCCTGCAGTGCACGGTGATGGGGTGATTGCCAGTCTGCTGCTGCTGCTTCTGCACGGCCGCAATGAGGTCGATCATGCCTTTGCCCTCAGCCGGGATCCCAATCTCGGGCCAGCCGTGGAAGTGGAACTGCCGCACCACCCGTGTCTGCTCCTCCGGCCGGGCCAGGGGCTGCGGGGCAGGAAGAGCGTCTAGAGCGTCACAGTCACCAGGCCACCCTCCCAACCCCGCCTGGGCGGAGGGGTTCAGGCCACAGTCTCGAGCAGCCCGCGGAGTTCTCTTCTGGCTGGCCTCCCAGATGATGGCTGCTCGTCGGCTGTGGTCACCCTAAAGCAGAAGGTCAGCCGGGCTTCCTTCTGGGTGGGGGGGTCACGCCAGTCAAAGGATGCTCCCCAGAGCCCCCAGGGCCTGCCAGACCCCATTATGCGATCCTGTGCAGTTTTGCTTGAGATGGCAAGAATCATCCCTGTTTTGTAAGAAGCCTCACTTCCCTGATAGCTCAGTTAAGAATCCTCCTGCAATGTAGGAGACCCCAGTTGTATTCCTGGGTTGGGAAGATCCTCTGAAGCAAGGATAGATACCCACTCCAGTATTCTTTGACTTCCCTTGTGGTTCAGCTGATAAAGACTCTGCCTGCAATGTGAGAGACCTGGGTTCGACTCCTGGATTGGGAAGATCCCCAAGACAAGGACATAGGCTACCCACTCCAGTATTCTGGCCTGGAGAATTCCACGGAATGTATAGTCCATGGGGTTGCAAAGAGTTGGACACAACTGGGTGACTCTGACTTTCAGGACCCACCATGTCTCTTCAAGGCTGGGGATGAGCAGTTTCAGAGTCTAGGGGCCCTGGGTCTTTCTGCGACCCACGTGGAGACCAACTCTTTGGGCAAAGCTGGGTTTCTCTGTACTGACCATCTTGAGCTCAGAATCAGATCCCATAGGTAGGTCATTTTACCCATGGTTGACACACAGGGAGAGTTCCCAAGACCTGGCTGGTGGCAGGGGTGGTGGGAGGCTCTGAGAAGGGGTCTGGCAGAGAAGCCCGGGAGGCCTCTGCAGCGTCACCCATTCATTCCTCCTGCTCTCTGACCCACGGTTGTTTCTCCCAGGGACTGGGCAGCAGTAGGCCGCCTCGAGAGGAGTCAGCTACTTGGCCCCACCATCCCTGGGCTCCAGCAAGGAGCTGGGGGACAATCAAGGAGGTGAAATCTTATGGGAGATCATCCACTTGGTAACATGGCTGCTGACTGCCCACACTGACCACTGACACGAACGTGGGGTCTGGAAAAGTCTGAAGGACAGGACATTCTGGCACAAAGACAGAGCCCACACGACGGCTGCAGGGTGTTCCGTCCACAAGAGACTAAAGGTCTCCGCAGCAATACCTGATTGAAGGTGACCAGAAAGTCTCGCACACTGATGGCCTCAGAAAGGGCATCGCTCTTTATTTCGATCGTTATTTCTCCGTGAGTCACTGAGCCCTCTGTTGGCCAATACTGGTAGCATTTATCCTGGGGGATAAAACAAAAGCGTTTTAAGTCTCGTAATAAAGACTTTGCTGCCAGCAGTTTCAACAATAGGATGCAGGCGTGCTGTCAAACCATTTAATGCATCTCATCTGAACAGGAAAATAACACATGAACATAAATGTGAATGCTACTACTGCCTGCTGACCAAGGGAACAGAGCAGACCGTCCAGGAACGGACACGCGTGTGTCTGCAGGACAGATACAGAACAGAAACGACAGGACACAGAGGAGGGGCCAGTCAGTAACCGGAGCTGGAGAATCAGCTCTTTATGGGAGAAGTGAGCTGGATCCCTAACTCACCTGCCTGCTCAGCTGCCTAGGCTGATATGAATGCCCCAGCCACTCCTGGAGGTGGGCAGTGTGCAACCTGAACGGCTGTATACGGCAGACTTGTTTAATAAAAACAAACCAAGACAGGGTAAGACCTGAAGTCAAAAATAAAACTGTGAACGCCTTAGAAAAAAATATCTTTTCATTTTTAGGTACAGGTTTACCCAATAAGAACCCCAAAGAGCTAACCAACCATGACAAAGAAGATCTCAACATCAGATTATATTAAAATTAACCCTATGCCATCAATAAACATTTTGTTCTTGCTCAGTCACTAAGTTGTATCCGACTCTTTTGCGACCCCATGGACTGTAGCCCACCAGGCTCCTGTGTCCGTAGGATTTTCCAGGCAAGAATACTGGAGTGGCTTGCCATTTCCTCCTCCAAAGGAATCTTCCCCACCCAGGGATCAAACCAGCATCTTCTCCATTGGCAGGCAGGTTCTTTACCACTGAACCACTTGGGGAACTCCAACAGACATTGAGAGAGTAAAAAGACAGGCCATCAACTGAGATGAGATACTTGCAATTCTTAAAAGCAACAAGGAATCAGTACCAAGAACATATAAAGAAATCCTGTAAATCAATAAAAAAAAGTGCAAGCAACCCACAAGAAGAAGGAGTGAAAGGCATGAACGGGCACTTTGCACGAGGAGACATGTCCTCATCTATGAACACACAAAGTGATGCCTGACCTCAGAGGGGTCAGGGAGACGCAAATCAAGGCCACAAAGCGACGACATTTATACCTTTGTAATTAACAGAAATGAGGGTGCCAGACAACCCTAGGGATGTAGACCGATGCCGTTCATCCAGGGTCTGCTTCGAAAACCGTAACTACTTTGGAAAAGTCGTTAAGAACTGCCCTGCCAACTCGAATGTGCACACACTCTCCAACATGGCATTGTCGTCTCCGAACCGTACAATGAGACACATCACGAGACGCGTACAAGAGAGTGCCCACAGCACTGTTTGTAAAACAGCAAAGTGAAATCAACCCAAATGCCCGTGTCAGAAGGAGGGGCAAGTCGGGGGATGCAGGATGTACAGTCTGTGTCACGGAGCATGAGGAAACGATGACGGATGAGCCACAGTTACAGGGAGCGGCACAGCAATTAGCGAATGCATGACCTCAAGTGGAAAAGGCGAGTCTCGGAAGACTGAATACCTCGTGTGTCTAACTCCTTGTGACCCATGGACTGTGCAGTCTGTAGAACTCTCCAGGCCGGAATATTGGAGTGGGTAGCTGTTCCCTTCTCCAGGGGATCTTCCCAACCCAGGGATGGAACCCAGGTCTCCTGCATTGCAGGCGGCTTCTTTACCAGCTAAGCCACCAGGGAAGCCTCATTGTATACCTTAATGGTGCCCTCTTATATGAAGTTGAAAAGCAGACAGAACTAAACAGTAGCTTCTTTAGGAATATATATACTCGATAGAAAAAGATTTCTTAAAAAGCTAAGAAAACGTCCACTAGGATGGCTTAATTAAAAAGATAAGTGTTGATAAGGATGGTGAGAAACTGGAACACTTGTACGTTACTGGTGGGGAAGCTGCTTGAATAGTTAAGTGATATGAGTTTGCAAGATAGTTATGACAGGCCCCAGCAGTTCCAGCCCTAGGCATCTACCCAAGAGAAATAAAAACATGTGTCCACGTAAAAACTTGTCCGTGAGTGTTCAAAACAGTATTCGTAACAGCCCAAAGTGAAACAACCCAAATGTCCAAACACTAATGAAGGAATACACAGAATTTAGGGCCATACTATTAAAAAAAAAGAGTGAGGAACCGATTCATGAATGAGCCTTACAAACATGCTAAGTGAAAGTGTTCCATCACAAAAAAAAAGGTGGCGTGATTCCATTTATATGAAACGTCCAGATGAGGCAACTTCATAGTCAGAAAGTAACTCATCTGTGGTCGCAGGGATTGTGAGGAGGGAGTAGGTAGTGATCATTCATGGGTATGGGGCTTCTTTTCAGGTGATGAAAATGATCTGGAATCAGTGATGCTGTACAACTCTGTGAATATACTAAAGCCCACTGAACCGTACCTTTTAGAAAGAGGAATTGCATGATATGTGTGTTATATCCCAATAAAACTGTTTTTAAAGAGCAAAGCAGTCAAACCCCACAAATTCAGGGCAGTGGAGGGAGAACATCCAGGTAAGTAAGTATATGTTATCAGCAAAAGTTTGGTTTTTCAGTTGGATGATGGGCTCAAAAGTGTTTATGATGCTATTAAATAAAAATAAGATTATGTGCCTCTAGATGGATCTCTGGGAGAAAAGAAACATTTAACCCATTCACTTCTAGCAGGACTATATTAATTAGGCACACATTTCAGTAGCTCCGTCTTTTGTCCCAAGAAAAGTGAATAAAGGTCTTTTCCTTCCACAGCTTGTGATCAAATATGTATTTGTGGCAAACGCAAAATGGCAGAAATTCAAGGCAGGTTAAAGGCGGCTCAGATGGTAAAGTGTCTGCCTACAGTGCAGGAGACCAGGGTTCTATCCCTGGGTCAGGAAGATCCCCTGGAGAAGTACCCCACTTCAGTGCTCTTGCCTGGAAAATCCCATGGACGGAGGAACCCGGTAGGCTACAGTCCATGGTCACAGAGAGTCGGACACGACTTCACTTTAATAAAAAATGAGTAAGCGACTTCACTTTAAATAAAATGTAGGCTAAGAACAACAGCCAGTGGGTAGTTACAATGAACTGGAGTGGAGGGGGCAGTTGAAATAAAACCTTTTTCGTTTGCAGCCTCTCTCCCTCCGCAGTAGTCGTGGCCTGGCCTCACAGCTGATGGCAGGTGAGGCGTTCCCAAGGGACAGGCAGTCCGTCGGGTGGGCGGCACCTGGGGGGTGTCTGCACCTGGGGGGTGTGAGCGGCCCTGGAGACCGCTGGGGTGGGGGCGGGCTGACCTGCTCCCTCTCCTGCACCTCGGTCAGCATCACGATCGTGTGGCACTTCCACTCCCAGACCATCCTCCAGAAGTCCTCCACGGTGTGCGCCAGGGGCCCCTGGGTGGCGATGAAGTAGTCCTTCTGCCGGTAGCCCTTCAAATGGGAGCAGAGGTTCAAGTCCGGCTCCCGCCCGCCGCTCTCCCCCGCTGGGACACGTGGCTTTAGGACAGCCCAGGGCCTCAGGAGGGGTGGCATTCGGGTTTCCGGGGCCTGAGCCGAGCCCTGATGGCACGTGCTCAGAAACAGGTCAAGGGGCCCCTTCACCTCCGTAGGATGTTACAGGACCCTTGCTTGGACTGGCTTCGATTCTATTAAGAATGCGTCTGTACGTGTCACAGCTAACAGCATCAAGGCAGGGCAGAGAGGGTGCGGAGTTAGAGGAAGTGAGTTAATTCCCCGGTCCTGGCTTGGGGCCCACGTGACCCCCCTCCAGCACAGCGTTCCCTCGTCTGTAAACCAGAATCCACGCATGGGCTTGACTGCAATGCTGTCTCCCGCCCATTCAGCTCTGCTGTGCACAAGGCAGCCTGTGACGGGGCCTGAACCGAACTGTGGTCATAGGACAGAAAGCCCAGGGACAGAGGGCTGGAGTGTAACAGCGAAGCAAAAGAAGTTGCGATGTATTAAAGGCAGAATGGAAAAGCAGCTGATTATTTAAAAGTGCACGTACATCCTTTATTTCAAAGTTCCTTATTCTTTTTTTTTTTTCAGCAAGTGTTTGCTAATGAACTGGTTTGGCTTTCTGGGGCGTGTCCACCCTTTCCGATTGTGAAAGCAAGCAGGTGAAGAGACTGTGATCACAGGGGAAGGGAGCTGTCGTCCCCACTAGGCACGCAGGCTCGGCGGGGGCCGGGCACTTACGTCTATAAAGGACGCGTTGATGTAGTCCGTGTACTCCTGGCCCCTCTTCATGGAGAGAATCACTCGGTTGAAGTCGTCTGTAAAGCAGCGCATCCCCTGGGTCAGAAGTGACCCCATTCTGCCTGGCAAACTTGAACTCGCTGTTAGGAGCTTCCGAGAAAGCTTATGGATAAAATCGCTAAATACAGTCAACCCCTTGGAAGGTTTCCTTTCTAAACTAGGTTTCTTCAAGTGGCCAGGGGAAGCTGTTTTGCGAGAGAAGTTCTCAAATAACTGAATCATTGTCTTCATCGGTCATAAACTGAGGTGCTGGGCTGTGCTTAGTCGCTCAGTCATGTCTGACTCTTTGCAACCCCATGGACTATAGCCCGCCAGGCTCCACTGTCCTTGGGGATTCTCCAGGCAAGAATATTGGAGCGGGTAGCCTATCTCTTCTCCAGGGCATACTCCCGATCAAGGAATCGAACCTGGGTCTCCTGCACGGCATGAAGATTCTTTACCAGGTGAGTTCCCAGGGAAGCGCTAAATTGAAGTCATTCATACCAAAACGTAAACATTAAAGTAAGTTTAAGGTGTCAAAAGAGTGTGGCCGGCCAGGCAACGTGGCATAGCCTGCCGGAGGCATCACAGCCACAGAGCCCCCGGGGTCTAAGGCTGGAGAGGGCTTGCCCAGCGCCATGCACTGCCGGCTTGGGCAGGTCCACATGAGGGCTTGCTGCTGCAGGAGCTGGAGTCCAAGAGGGGATGCAGAGAGGAGGTCCGGCTGAGCCCTCCCGCCTCCCCTCTAGGCGGGCACCTCATTTCCCCCTGGGGTTCCTCCAACGCCTCTGCTCCTACCAGGCCTGTAGGCTTTCCATCCCCCTAGACCTCAGGTCGCCCAGCGCCTGATGCCTCCCTTGCCCACAGTGTGCCGGCCCCAAGGCTTCTCCCTGGAAGGTCTCAGCTGAGTTCCCTTCGGGTCTGGCTGCACAGTGCGGGCCAGGACCCCACTCTGCGTACAGCAGGGTGCCGTGTCTCTGCCCAGGCTTGGGGGAGGACAGGATGGCATCTCATAGAATCAGGAGACACCACGTCAGGCCCGAAGCTCATCTCTCCACTTCCAGGAAGTCCCCCTCCCTCTCCCGCCTTCAAGTCCAGGTCACAAGTTGCCTGCCTGATATCAGCGGGACAGCCTAGGTCACTCACATCTTCACAGGCGGGCGTTCTCTTCCCCACACTTGACAGAGCTCCCCGAGGGCACCCCGCCCTGGACTCCTGGTTTACAGGAGCGGGTGGTCAACGACCTTCCAGCGGCTGAAGCCCCAGGGCACCCGCCCACCGGCACCCGCCGTGAGGGCCTACGCTCCGCGGGCGGCCCCTTACATGGAATGATCTGGATGACCCTGGCCTTCTTCATGTTCGCGGGCAGGTTGCCTGTCCTCATGTCCTCCTTCATGATGCGGACGTTTGTCAGTTTCTGCAGCCAAGAGAGACACAGCCGCGCGGTTAAAGCCCTGACGTTCCTGAGAGACCGCTCAGCCTTCTAACCCCACTGCCACCAAGGACACCCGCTCAGAGGAAACGCCTGTCTCCACCTCCAGACACAGCCTGAGTCTTGGGACATAAAATGTGCACGTACGATATTCCCCCCACCACTGACATGGCTGCAGAGCTCTGAGGGCCCCCATTGTTCTTCCCTTGAAAGTCACGGGCAGGACGGCCCCCCTTGCTTTTCCAGGAGTTCCTAAGGGAGGAAGCAGCTGCAAGCAGCCTCGTGTGAACAGGGCCAGTCCTCCTGGAGGGCAGGTCGGCGCTCACCCTGAACTCCTCCTCCAGCCCGATCTTGTCGAAGTGGGCGGCAGGGCCTTGCAGCGCCTGCAGGTGCTTCTCCAGGGAGGACACGTCCAGCTCGGTGTCCCCGTAGAGGTAGTACTCCAGTAAGGCTTGGTAGATGAACGTGTACTGCATCTGCGGGGAGACCCAGACGGGCTCCAAGGGGGGCCCCTGGAG
The DNA here is from genome assembly GCA_006410615.1 of Neotragus moschatus. Classification (NCBI taxonomy): domain Eukaryota; kingdom Metazoa; phylum Chordata; class Mammalia; order Artiodactyla; family Bovidae; genus Neotragus; species Neotragus moschatus. The sequence continues at coordinate 165,097 of SJYA01002916.1, forward strand.
TAGGGGGGCCCTTCTCTTCGTGCAGAGGGGAAGGGCTTGGGGGAACGTCAGATTAAGGGCTCTCTGTAGTGACCATCTGCGGCCCTGGCGAGGGCCGGGGTGACACGGTCCTGGCCAGGCACCGCTCTGCGTGCACCTGGCTCATGGCCCAGGGTGTCGGGGTTTGCTGGGCCAAGCGCACACCTGCACAGGCGGGTGGGCCAGAGGAGGGCGCGACTCACGTCTGTCTGAACCATCTGAGGCCGCTGACTGCGGATTCTGGACACGAAGTCAAAGACGTCCACCTTCTGCTCCGCATGCATCATGTCCATCATGGCGTCGATCACTATGAAGGTGCCCGTCCGGCCCACGCCCGCACTTGGGGAGAGAGGAAGAGGCCACGTCGTGAGTCCCCTGTCCCCACTGCGATGACGGGACCTTGGAACACGCCTGCTGTCCGAACCGGAGGGCACGCCACCCTCAATGAAGAAGAACCTTTTCACGGTGCACAAACCTCCCTCCGTTAATAAAGACAAATCCAGGTAAGGCCACCGGAGGGCACCAAATCTCAGGGACAACATCTCAAATTTCCTTCAGGGGCCAGCAAGCTGTCACTGCGGTCCTGTCTGACTCTGAGACCCTAGAGACTGTAGCCCGCCAAGCTCCTCTGTCCATGGGATTCTCCAGGCAGAAACCCTGGAGAGGGTTGCCATTTCCTCTTTCCTCTTCCAGGGGATCTTCCCAACCCTGGGATGGAACCCGCATCTCCTGCAGGCCCTGCAATTGCAGGTGGACTGGAGACCACTGACAGGCGTATGGAGAAGGGCCGCCCTCTAAGCTTTGTGTGAACTGTACCGGTGACTTTCCTTCTGTTACCGAATGCTGTCTCCTTGTTACCACTTGTGCAACGATTTTTTTTTTTATTGTTATGCTCGATATGTTTTTCCAGGTTCTTCATAAGAAAGACAGACTCCAGGCCAGGTCTGTTGGCCCTGGAGCCAAGGTCATGCAAATTGGGGCACTAGCTGGCTCTATCTGGGACTCCAGCCCTGAACCCCAGGCTGGCTGGGGCCAGCTGGTGCTCAGGGGCTCCACCAAGAGGTCTCCTTCCTTGAGAAGCTGCTCGATGCCACTCCTGAGCTGGGTTTCCTTTCTCCCCAATGGTCTCCCCACAGCGGTCTCTGCACATCCTCCTACCTCCGCCCTACCTGCCCATCTAGATCCCCTCCAACCAATGCAGGCCATCCATCTGTGTCTCCCCAACACCCAGGACTCAGCAGGCACACAAACAAACCCAGCCACCGTCCACGGGACCAACAAATGCCTAACGGTCCAGACCACAGCTGCACGCAGCAGCCAAGGCTTCAGGATCATTAGGGTGATCTGGGCTTGCCCCCAGCACCCCAGCCCACTGCAGCACTAGCCTCTTTTCAAAAAAGAAAGTCATCTTTTAAATAGAAGGTTCCCAACTTAAGGAATGAAGCCCCCCCCCACCATGTTCCTCTTTTGAGGGGAGGACGGCACCACTCCTTCCACTAGACTCCAAAACGGCACTAGACGGGCAGTGAAGACCTGCCCCCTTGGAGACTCCCTGCTCATCACGGGGAGAGGAGAGCGGACGAGACGTGAGGGGCTCCTTCAGGAGTCTTAGCTCTTTACAGACAAAGAAGGAGATGATCGTCAGGTGCAGAGCCAGGTCAAGACAGCCCACCCAGCAAGTGCGTGGAAGGGGCCAGGGCGTAGCTGACTTTGGTTCATGCCAAGAGGCTCATGCCCGGGGGAGTGGGGAGCAGGGGACTTCAGCAGTGAAAGGGGCCAGGCTGCTTCCACCAGGAGAAGCCCCAGGCCAGGCGCTCTTCCCCTTCTGGACTCTGGATGCTGATGTGGAGCTCAGAGCCGCAGTGAGAAACCTCTCCCTGTGGTTTCATCAGGGACTGAGTGGCAGTTTTTTTAAGGGATTGGGGGGGGGTGGTTGTTGAGGGTGAGGAGTGAGTGCCTGAGCACAGAAGGAAAGGGCTAAGCCCCCAGCCCCAGGCCATACCCGCTCTGGAGCCCAAGGAGACCCAAGTGAAGGTATATTTGGAGGGATGAGGCCATCCAGTCCGCTCCCTCCTGAGGATTGGGGTCTGCCAGCCCGTGGGAGCCTCTTCCAGGATGCTGGCCGACTCAGGCGGGCTTGAACTCCTGGTGGGAGCCTCTGCTCCCAGGCATCGCCTGGACCACTCATTTGCCCGCATGGGACTCAGCTCGACGGGGATGCACAGACCAGAGAGAAGGGCGTCCCTTCCCCGCGGGCAAAACAGAACACACAGAGGTCAGGAGCTGCGGCACCAACTGCAGCAATGCACTCCCCCGGGAAGACAGCTTCTGTGCCAGGCGGAGGCCGGGGCTCTCGGCCTCAGACAGCGGCGGAGGGTGGAAGCCAAGACAAAGGGCAAATGACCTGCCCCAGCACCGCGGCGAGCGGGGAGGCTGGCAGGGGAGGGGCCAGGCACTGAGGGTCCACTAGCACCAGGGAAGCTAGAGGCATCAGAACAAAACAGAGCTGAACTGCTCCCTGCAGCCAGCCCTGACCCCACGAAGAGGCGGCTCCTTCATCCCCCGCCGTCTGGAGCCCAGCCGGCTGACTGTCAGCTGATGGGAACAGGAGCGCGCCTGTCTGCCTGCCTGCCATGGGCCTTTCAAACTCTCTGCCCTGAGGACATGCTGCTGACCGGTGTCTCCTCTAGCTGGGGCCGCCGCGGGTCCGCGCCTCGGAGGGGTTTCCCTGTGCAGGGACTCAGGCCAGTGGCCCTGCCCTCCTGGCTGGAGGACGGACGGTCCTGCTCACCGGCTGTCACTCTCCACTGGACACGGGGTTTCTGGCTGTTACAGGCGGGGTCGTTCTGAGTATCATGGCCCGGCCAGGGACAAGAGGCACCTGCCCTCCAGGGACATAGGGGCTCTGAATCTGCCACACAGGTGTTCAGTGGAAGCAACACACCAACTCTAGCTTTCAAGAAGTCTGAGCAAGAACGGGGGGCTGCCCCTTTGAGAGGCCCAGGCGGTGCTGGACCATGCCCCAGACTCTGCAAAGCCAGTGGCTCAGAGGAGCGTGCAGTTTGGGTCACAAGGTGCTTGTCTGCTTTAGATACTAAGGTTTCCCGACAGGTGGCACTGATGAAAGGCTCTGCCTCCCCGGATGAAGGGCATCCCTCCAGCTCTCACCCTGAGGGATTCTCTGAGCTGCGTCTGGTATCTGGGAGGTACTTTCAGGTCACCCCAGCTGCCCCTCTGCCCACCCTGATGTCCACCCTTTGGTCATCTTCCCGCTGGAGGCTGTATCCTTCCTGGGGCTGCCTGGCCCCGCCCCACACACACCTGCAGTGGACCACGATGGGCCCAGCGTGCGCGGGGTTGAGCGTCCTCACTTTCTTCAGGAATTTGAGCATGCCGATGGGAGTGAAAGGCACCCCGAAGTCGGGCCAGCTGGTGAAGTGCAGCTGGCAGACCAGCCGAGGCGCTTTGCAGCCGTCAGGGAGTTGCTGTGGGGACACACGGAGACGTGAGTGGGCGGGACGGCCCCTGTCCCCTCCCCACCCCTAGCATCACGGCTTCAGGACACTTGCTCGAGGTCCCCCTCTGCCGTCCAGGCGTGAGCAGCTGTGGGGACTCGTGCCGAGAGGGGCCCATCATTGAAGACTGGACACCTGGGAGTGAGAGACCCTGATGCTTACTGGAGCCCATAGCAGCAGGAACAGCAGAGTGGGCCCACAGTCACCCGGGCCAGGACCAGGCTGGGCCAGGCTCCAGCAGCCAGGCAATTCCCTGCAGCTGGCCCTAGGGCTCACAGGCCCGTCGGCCGGCAGGCTGGCTGCGTCCCAGTTTGCCACGACTTTATGCTGCCGTGTAACTGCCAACAGCATAAGCTTTCACTATCAAAAGCGGCTTGGTTCGTGGGGAAAACGTCTGGTTGGTCTATCCTTGGGAGACCCCACCCCACCCCACCCAATCCTTCCCTCAAAACCTTTCTCCACTCTTCTTACCCAGAACCGAGGAGTTTGGGTCTCTGCCTCAAGCCGTGGAAAGTTATACAGTGTATATGGAAGCGTGTGTGTGCGTTTGTTTCTGGGAGGAGGTAGGCCAAAGTCGGGGACAGTAATATGATAAAACTCATCCTCTCTCCTCTTTCGTTGTGGCTTCTAGGAAGCTCAGGCTCATATTCTGTGATCTAACCACACCCATCACTCTATCTTTGATTCTTGATAAAAACACCTTCGGCTTTTTTCTATTTTTCTTTTTTAATCTCTGAAATCTCTTATTTCATCTGCCTCGCCTACAGGTGTCTTTATTGAAGGCTGCCTTAAATCATCTCCGAGGAGCGACTAGCAGGAAAACAGTTTGAAAAATAATGAAATGTTTCAGATAAAATTTTGAAACTGTAAAAAAAGAAAAAAAGAAAAACCTCATGTCTCCATGCCAGTGTGTGAAACGGCCCTGTGTAACTGAGTGGGGGACCTCTTCCCACACCGCCAGGATGCTCCAACTGACTCAACTTCCTCCACCCAGGTGGTCTCTGGGAGCCAGGACTATCGACCCTGACTCAAGGTCACGTGCACCTGCCTGTCAGCTGCCCTGTAGACTCAGATCTGTGGGGAGCGTCCCGCACCCCTGGCCGGCACTGCCTCCGCCCCGTCTCCCCTTGTGAGAGCTGCTGGGGGTGGGGGGGGGTGTTGGGGTGAGGCAAGCGCTTCCTATGATAAAGCACGCATGCGTGCCTCGCCTCGCAAGCCTGCCCCTGCAGGAAGTCGCATGCTTACGGACTGAATGCAGAACTTCCGGACGGTGTAGTCCACCAGCGCCACGCAGTCCTCCACACACACCCGGATGTGCCCGTACGTCCAGCAGCCCTGGTCCGGCCAGTACTGGTAGCACTTCTCCTGCGTGGGGCACGTGGGCAGAAACAGAAGGTCTGCGGGGGGCCTTTCATCACCTCATCGCCCTCCGCCCGGGCCATGCACACAAGGCCTCGCACACAGCCGGCTCCAGAGACACACTCCTCAGAAGCCGAGGCGGTGCGTCTCGTCTCATCGGTGCTGCTTAACGGCAGGACTGAGACCAGAATCGGACCCCTCTGATGCCTCGGTTACTCATCCCCTTACTAACCACACGTACTGACTGGACCGTTGGGCTGGGCTGCTCTACAGAGCTGGGACCCACGTGGAAGCGGCCTCACCTGGGGAGGGGGGGGCTTCCTCAAGCCCCAGAGGACCACGTGCTCCCCAAACACTGCCCTCGGATTCGGTGGGTCATTTTTCCTGCCCAGCGCTAAGGCGAACTCCATTTGCATCCAGCCCTCCCTCTGTGGAAGCTCATGGACTTGTCAGCTGAACGCTGCTGACTTCTGTCCAGCCAGAGATAAGACTGACGTAGGAATTTGTAGAGCTAGATGGGTGCGTGGTCACAGAGAGGTCTTTCTTTGTTTTCCATCCCTCAGAACTACAAATGGACCACACAGGAGAAGGTGGGGACTGGGCCTCCAGTTCCTGAGCCCAGGGCATCCTCCTGCAAGGTGGACTGGAAGGCATGAGGTCCCCCTAATGGGGAGACCCCTGCTCCATGGCCACAGAGGTCAGCAAGCCATTGACCCTGGACATTGCCCACTGGGCACAGCTCACAGGCCAGGCCACGAGGATTAATAATGCTACAGAATAAGAGTCAGCTGGTATTTACCAGAGCCCAGGGCTTGTGCAATGACACCCACCAACTTCCCCTCCTGCAGCCCGGCCCTGGGCAGCTCTGAAGGGACCCAGAGGAGAGGCCCACCCTGAAGGTCATGGTTTGGGGCAGTCTTGGCCTTCCGGGGACCCTCCAGAGACTCTCACCTTGACAGACTCTCACTCGACCCGAGGGCTGCTTCTCAGACCCCCACAGGGCTCAGCATGTGCTCTCTTTTCACACCCTTGGCACTCCCGTCTACACAGCGGTCACCACCACCTGCCACCCGCACCCCACAGCCCCCCCCGCTCCGCCCCCATCAGATCATGAGATGCCAGCTTTCGCAACCCCGAGCCAGGATGCTGAAGCCAGGGAGACCACAACAGAAGTGTAAGCAATGAAGAAAAGGGGAACTCTACTGAGAAAACATTTTATCTGAGACACTGAAAACCGAGGCCCAAAGGCAGGCTGAGTCTGAGTCACAGAGATGGAAAATGCAGTAGGAGGCTGCAGAGAAAAAGCCGGGGGAGGGGGCAAGTCGAGTAGTGTAGCGGCGAGATGACTGATGGGGGAGACGGGGCGCCTTCCAAGCCCCACCGTCTCTGCACTGGTCTCCTCTGTCTTTTGTTGGCAAACAAGCCCATGAAAGCCCGGCCCAGAGATCAGTTGGTCCCAGGGGACGCCAGGCTCCAGGTCAGCCTCCTCGTCCAGGGCGTGGGGCTACAGCATCTGCTCAGAGCGCGGGGACACCTCCCCCACAGCGCCCCCCCTGACCACCGCCACCCCCACCCAGCGACGTGTAGCTGCCTGGGAACCCCCTGCTTCCGCCCATCACTCTTTCCGGTGAGAGCACCCACGGGGCCTGGGCAGGATTCACGTGGAGGAGGAGGCTGGCCCTCCCTAGCCCTGTCCCAGCTCCCTTCAAAACGAAAGAAAACCCCTCTCCACTCCCCAACCGGAAATGGGGTGGGGTTGGAGGCTTTTCCGCTGCTTTTCTGGGTGGAATAAATTAGTGGTNGGGCCTGGGCAGGATTCACGTGGAGGAGGAGGCTGGCCCTCCCTAGCCCTGTCCCAGCTCCCTTCAAAACGAAAGAAAACCCCTCTCCACTCCCCAACCGGAAATGGGGTGGGGTTGGAGGCTTTTCCGCTGCTTTTCTGGGTGGAATAAATTAGTGGTGGGGGAGCTGGGGGCCACCTCGTGGCTGCCCTTCCTGCTGGCCGGCCTCCCCTCTCCTGCCCTGGCTGAGTTCCCCACAGTCTGTCACTCCTATCCCATAGGGCAGCCCCTGGGCCCCTTACCCTGAGCCCTAGCCAAGCGGCCTGGGCTTTCGTGGGGACAGGCCGGCCAGCCCCTGGCCAGTGAGTGACGGTGGATGGCACCTATGTCCGGCTGGAGCCAGGACCACACAGGCCCCAGGACAGATGTCTCTGACCAAGCTGCGCCACCACCCCGTTTGGGCCCTTGCACTGGAACATGCGGGAAGAACAGTCTGCCTGCTCCCAGCTTCACATCTGCCTTTCTGTTCTGCTTTCAACACTGGAGCGAAAGCGCAGGCCTCTGCTTACTGCTGAGGAAGCCCTCGAGCGCCCATCCACATCAGCCCGATAGCCAGGCTGCAACCCCCAGTTGGTGCCTTGATGCATTTCTAGCCATTCTGCTCCTGGAGTGGGCATCCTGGTTCTGGCTCCAACAGATTGCTCCCCGCCTCACAAACACGCCCCAGTGCTTCTCTCTGCTTGCACCTAGCATAGCTCCCCTGACCCCATGCCCCAGTCTCTAAGACCCAGCAGCACCATCATCCTCTACATGAGCTGTCCTGCCTGGCCCGGCCCAGGAACCAGGGTGGGGGGCTATCCCCCTCTCCACCACACCTCCAGATTCCCAGTCATGCTTTGTCCCAGTTTATTCTACAGGGGGCCTGTGTCCTTGAAGTTGAAAAGTGAATGCCTCCCAGGTCCAAGGGGGCGTCAGCATCTCTGAGCCCGACACGGAGCCCAGCAGGGCCTCGGCCTGGCTTTGCATCTGGGTCTGTCCCTCCTGGACCTCCACTGTCCCTGTTGTATTTTATTTTCTGTCTCCATTGTTTTATGCCATCTCCTGACATGACCTGCAGCCCCTCACATTGCAACAGGAATTGCACAAGGGGTCTGCCCGGTGGCTCACTGCCTGCACCCCACCCAGGGCAGTCCTGTCCAGGAGGCACACTTAGGAAATGAGTCAGCTTGACTCGCACTTCTTTGTAGAGATTTCAAGTTCTTATAATGTGTATGCATTACTTTTTGAAGTCGAAACAGCTAATCGAACACACTGAAATACCAAATCAATCCGACTTCAACACACTTGTTTTTTTCCAATGCATTTCTCTGGTCTGAATAATAAGGGAAAAATCACTTTTTTTTTTTTTTTTTTTAATGGTCTGAGGCCCAACATGTTATGTTCCAAAATTCTAAAATAAATCTCTATATTAAAATTCACTGCTCCCACCATGGCGTAAGAACTGGTGGGCCACCCAGGGATGCCTCTCTACTGAAAGAAGACAATCCCTGCATCATTTTATATCACAGACTCGGATGTGAGAGTTGGACTATAAAGAAAGCTGAGCACTGAAGAATTGATGCTTTTGCACTGTGGTGATGGAGAAGACTCGAGAGACCCACGGACAGCAAGGAGATCCAACCAGTCCATCCTAAAGAAAATCAGTCCTGAATATTCACTGGAAGGACTGATGCCGAGGCTGAAACTCCAATACTCTGGCCACATGATGAGAACTGACTCACTGGAAAAGACCCTGATGCTGGGAAAGATTGAAGGCAGGAGAAGGGGAAGGCAGAGGATGAGATGGTTGGAGGGCATCATCCACTCAGTCTGAGTAAACTCTGGGAGTTGGTGATGGACAGGGAGGCCTGGCGTGCTGCAGTCCATGGGGTCGCACAGAGCTGGACACGACTGAGCGACTGAACTGACTAGGATGGTGAGATCCTGGGAACACAGACAACGTATTTCAAGATAAAAGTGCTGAGCCCCGAGGTGTTTTGTGTTTTTTCATCTGCCGTGATAAGTAGGAGGGAGAAGGGAAAAGGAAGTGGGGAGCATACCCCAAGCCAAGCAGCAGTGGCTGAGAAGAGCACGCTGGGGACTCGAGGCTGGGCTTACCTCTTTTCTTTCTTTCAGATTCGTCAGCATCACGATGGTGGCACATTTCTGCTCCCAGATCATTCTCCAGAAGTCATTCACTGTCTCCTGTTTGGGACCTGGGAGGAGAGGATGGTCCCTGCGAGCCCCAGACCAGTCACCCTGGCCTTTGGGCCTCAGGACGGCTGCTCCCCCACAACCTACTCCCTGCAGAGTCCCGGGACTGGAGTAGGAGGCAGCCTCCCTGTCTGGCCCTGCCTCTCTCTCCCTCTATCCGACCCCCCAGGGGCTGGGAAATCCTCGGGGGCTAAGTTAGTGCACCCAGTTGGGTGATGATCATGGGCCACAAACACTGTTTAAATGGGAGCTGGTTTGCAAGCTGTCAAAGTGGTTTGTGGCCGGGGCAGGGCTTGTCAAAGTCTCAGAATAAGACCTCCCATCCCAAACCGCTGAATCAGACTGTGTGTGGGGGTGGGGGAAGGGAGACACACTGCCGGCTGCCTGACCCACCTGCCATGTCTAACTCCCTTTCCTCTGGAAAAGAAAAATCACATTCCCAGCTGCCTTCACAGCTAGTGATGCTATCTGGTGAGATGTCAGCTGAAGTCCCTGCGGGGGGGGGTCTGAACAAAGGATAGTGTCCCTGGAAGAAAGTCCTCTGCCTGCTGCTGCTCTCCTTCCTGCCTGACTAGGGACAGCAGTGCCGGGAGGTGCGGCAGCCACTTTGTGACCCTGAGGATGACACTAAGGAGGGCAGAGGAGGAATGAAAGAGCCCCTCTCCCTTGTGCTGCTGCCCCAGCCTGGGCTACTTCCTCTGGATGTCTGCTTATAAGAGTGAAAAAGACATTTCCATTGGTGTCAGCGGGTGTTTGCCAGGGTTTCTGACGTTAAAAGCTAGGCATGTTCCTGATGGACTGCGGGCTTATGTGTATATCTCCCTACTTTTCTGGGCAAGTGAAAGTGCCAGTCGCTCAGCTGGGTCCGACTCCTTGCGACCCCAGGGACTGTAGCCCACCAGGCTCCTCTGTCCATTCTCCAGACAAGAATACTGGAGTGGGTTGCCATTCTCTTCTCCAGCGGATCTTCCTGACCCAGGGACCGGACCTGGCTCTGCGGCATTGCAGGGAGGTTCTTTATCATCTGAGCCACCAGGGAAGCCCATTTTTGTGTGTGCATTTAAGTGTGCATTTAAGATTGCTATTCACTCTGAATCTGCTCTAGAGATTCTTGCCGAGGAATGAGGATGTGCGGGAAATCTACTCTTAGCTCCCTGACACCCAGCTTCATCAGTCCTGGTTCCCAGGGATGACAGCCCCAAGCAGGAGCTGATAAGCTGGACTGAAAGTGCTCGGAGACACAGAGGGTCATGTGTGAGGTTGAAGGGCGTGTTTTTACAGGAAGGTCCACTGGAGGTGGGCATGGCAACCCATCCTGGCATTCTTGCCTGGAGACTCCCATGGACAGGGTAGCCTGGCGGACTGTAGTTCATGGGGTCACAAAGAGTCAAACACGACTCAGGGACTAATACACTTTCACGGCTAAAAGCATCCTCAAGGTTATGGGCTTGATCCAGAAAGTTACTGACTCCCCTCCCTGCTGCTCCCCAAGCCCAACAACTTGGAAGCCACGTAGAGCTCAGCTGGCCAAGAGAAGTCAAGGTTTTCTAACGCAAGTATCAACACGCTGAGATGGCAAGCACTGGACCGTTGGGCGTTTGGGTTTAAATCACAGAGGTGCAGAAACAGGTCGTGTGTCTGTCTCTCTGCACACACGCACTGTGTGGCTGCACACCTGACATGGCTGTGTACGACGGACGCCACACGCCCTCCCTGTCTGTCTGCCGGGACCGCAGATGGGGGCGTACGCGCGCAGAGGTCCAGCTCTTGTGTCCTTTGAAGCCCTGTGCCCTGGAGGAATTCCATCACCTCACAGTAGACTGCTTCTCAGACTCTACGGGGCAGAAGGACCTGGGAATGCTGGCTAAGATGCAGACTCAGGGACAGCAGCCAGTCAGGGGTGGGGCCCGCGTTCCTGACCACCTCCCAGGGGAGGGGACAGCCCTGGCCAGTGGAGCAGACGCACTGAGCGGCAAGGCTGTGAGATTCGTGACATTTTCACCTCTGTGCTTCGGGAGAGGCTGGACGACTCTGATCCGCTATGTAAACGTAGCAATACACACACATACAAAAAGCCTGTATAACCCTCCAGGATGGTTGATTCCAGGTAAGGAAGCAATCGCCTTCCTTGTCATTTTACCAAAATCACGTTCAGACCGTCACTTAATGAAAAGCTTACCTTGAGCAGCTATGAATTTATTCTTCTCTTTATAACCCTAGAGAAATAAAATCAGATTTATGATTTTTCAGAATTGTCATTGTGGAAGGACTACGGTTAGGAAAGTAACGTATTTGTTGTGGAGAATTTGGAAAACACAGAAAAACAAGAAGAAACCTTGCCAGGAGTTTCAGAAATAACATGCTATTTCTGGGTATCCCTTGCCAGTATTTTTCTGTGAATACCTTTCCAGATATGTAAGCAGACACACAGGCACAGATATATATAGTTTAATTGGTTAATATGCACATATTCTCTTATACTGAATTTTTATAATAATTCGTAACATATCGATTGATCTTTTAAGGTTCAACTAAACTGGATTCTTAATAATCCATTCTATATGATTTTACTGCAAATTATTTAACTGGTTCCCTCTGTTCTGTTTGGTCAGTAATATAAGTGAGTATGGGCTTCCCAGGTGGCTCAGTGGTAAAGAATCTGCCTGCCAAGCAGGAGACCTGAGTTTGATCCCTGGAGCGGAAAAAACCCCTGGAGCAGGAAATGGCAACCCACTCGGGTATCCTTGCCTGGAGAATCCCATGGACGGAGGAGCCAGCTGGGTTACAGTCCATGGGGTCGCAAAGAGTCGGACACGACTGAGTGTTTAAGCAGCAGCAGCATAGAAGAGGCTCCTCTGGGCTTATCTGCAGCTTAGGAACGAGTCCCCAGCACAAACGCTAATTCAAAAGGCCCAGCGCTTTCATGCTTTCTGTGTGGTGGCTGGTGTGGTCACCGTGTCCAGGAAAGTGGGGACAAGTTACCTTCCTGGCCCTGGGAAGAAGGGGTCCAGTGGTCCCCATCCACACTTAGCCCCCAGTGGTCCGGGTGTGAGTGTTGTGGTGTTTTGGGGGGTACTTACATCTATGTAGGAAGCATTGATGTAGTCTGAACACGGGATTCCATCCACTTGGCTTAAAATCACCCTGGAATGGTCATCTGCAGAAAAAAACACAAAAACCATGACATGAGGCCAGGGAATCACAAGGACAAGATTAAACACCGAAGGACGTAACCATGGTGACCACGGGACAGAAGGGAAATTCTTCTTAAACGTTCCCAGGAGATGTTCAGTGTCCTGGGTGCAGGAACACAACTGTTCCATCCAACATGGCACCTCAGCACAACAGGCCAGGCCAGGCCCCAGAAAGAACTGAACACACCCGGGGGATGCCGACAGGTAAGAGCTTCAGGGCTCTGGAGTCGGTGTGCTAGCCCTCAGGAGCACTTCTGGGGGCCACGCTCCCAGGCTTTCGAAGGGGAGCCTGTCCACCTCTGGACAGGTGGGCATCAGGCCTGCGGGCTTGGGACTCCAGACCCCAGTGCTCATGTTCAGGTCTGCCCCGGAGCAGGCAAGTAGCTGGGCCCACACGGATGGACTGTGCAGGACGGACCACTCCCTGGAAGATTTCAGCCTGGGGCTCCAGAATTTTCCAGTGTGTGAGGGCCAGCCAGCGAGGGTGGGGTGTGTGTGTGTGAGTGGTGTGTGTGTGTGTGAGTGGTGTGGGAGTGTGCGGTGTGTATGCCTATTTGTGGGTGTGCAGTGGTGTGTCTTGTATGCAGTGTGTGCAGTGCGTTGTATGGACGTGAGTGTGGTGTGTGTGTCTGTGATATGTATGTACATGTACACGCAGGGAGGCTTTAACCAGGCTTCAGAGGACTTACATGGGTCTGTGTCACTTCTGCCTCCATGGGCCCCTTTCTCCATTAAAGAAAAAAATTCCACATTCTATTTTATGACGGCATTGTGTACGTGTGTACTAAGCTGCTTCAGCTGTGTTTGACTCTGTGACATCATGGACTGTAGCCCATCAGGCTCCCCTGTCCACGGGATTCTCCAGGCAAGACTACTGGAGCGGGTCTCCATTTCCTTCTCCGGGGATCTTCCCGACCCGGGGATCGAACCCGGGTCACTTACGTCTCCTGCATTAGTGTTGCTATAAAGATGAGCATGAGCCAGACTGGGTTAGGTGTACATTTCCTTCTGATTCTCAGAGAAGTTAGACCATTCCGTGGGTCCCTCCAGGTGGAGCAGCTCCAGCCTCTGGGTCTCCACGCTGGTTTCTAAGTGGCCAACCACTTCCAGGGGTAGAAATGTATGAAGGAGGCCCAGACTTGGGCCCTGGGCCTTAGGATCAAGCTGCTTCCGGGTTGTTACTCTGTGCCGGGCAGTACTCGGTGGGTACTCTGCATGGATTTACTGCCTTAATTATGGGATAGTTCTGTGTCCTGCTCCCTGCTTCATCTCCTCTGAGTAGCCAGAGGACTGAAACTAACCGAGAAGGGGGAGTGTGTGCTGTGGGTCTGGGCACAGATCCCGGGTCACAGACTGGTCCCCTCTGCACGGAGGGCTGCTGGCTTGACCACAGCGGACAGGCTGGAACACCTGCTGTCTGGACACCACACCCTGCTCCTAGTGGAGGACAGGTCAGCGCAGGTCTGGGGCAGTCGCGGCCTGCAGAAGGCGGCCAGGGTGTCAGACTCACGGTCCTCAAAGGCTCAGGCCTGAGACACTCGGCCCTGAGGCAGAAATAGCACCATTGGACACGTTATGGAGCTAGTTAAACATGATTTGGAACAATTTACCCTTCTGAGGACAGCTATAGAAGGCAGGGGGTTAAAAATAGCCTTCTGGTTAGATTTGGCATCTTGCAGTTCTAAGAGCTTCCTGTCTTTTCATTCTAAAAAGTTACACTTCTCTCTCAAAACACCATTTCCTAAAATTATCCCTGGTTGGCGTCTTTTTCCAGAACAGAGGAGGATGCTCACTGGCCACTGGGCGTGGGGCCGTTCCCACACGCAGCCCGTCAACACCCCAGACACACTGACCTCTGTCCTCAGAGCTGGGGTTCACACCAGGACTGGCTCCGGTCCCAGGGGCATCTTGAAAATAGTATGCACTTACAGGGCTTCCTAGGTGGTGCCCGTGGTAAAGAATCCACCTGCCAATGCAGGAGACTCAGGAGAGGGGGGTTGGACCACTCAGTCCGGAAGGCCCCTGGTGAAGGCAATGGCAACCCACTGCAGTAATCTTGCCTGAGAAAAATCCCAGGGACAGAGGAGCCTGGCGGGTTGCAGTCCATGGGGTTGCAAAGAGCTGGACACGACTGAGGGACTACAGTTTCCCTTTCTCTGCATGGGGAAGGGGGCGGGAGAAGGAAGGTATACGGGTCTAAGGGTTTGGGCCCCTGCCCGTCTCCCTGCCTGTTGACCTGACCCCACCCCGTGTACGAGCAGGCCTGGGAGTTGGGAGAGCAGGCCTGGGAGACCCCTGCACAATCCTCCCGGGATCCAGCTGCCCCAGGACACCTCTGGCCAACTGCCCAGGTTAACCAGATTGGCTTCTCCTGAGTCTCACCGATGCCAGAGCCAGATGCCCCTGGCTGGCCTCCTCCAGGGCACACCCCAGTGTTTCCAGGACACGGTTCTATAAATGTGTACTTGCACCAACGTGAAATGCTCACATCGGACAGAGTCCCTGGGCCCGTGGTGACTGCCAGCTCCTCAATTCCTTCTGGCCTGGGACTCCTGGGCCAGGAGGAATTGGGACAGGACCCACACTTTCACACTTGCAGAGAATGCCAGCTCCCTTCCATAATACAAGCCAGAGGAACGTGGCTTAGACACAACAAGCATGAAGCAGGCCCTTCTGGGCCCCGCTGGGGACCCTCGAGGAGTGGGGTAGGCCCCACCCTGGGCCATCAGAGGTAATTCCCACACCTGGCTGCTAACTCCACTCCATGGAGCTCAGGCTGAAACCACTCTTGATTAGCCACGTAAATGTTCCCTTTAGAAGGAGAACGGCTCAGTGATTAGTAGAGAAAGGTAGGCCAGGAATCTCGGAAAGGGCTTGGCAGTGAGCTGGCCCTCCACGCACACACCATGCAGCCAACACACAAACTAAGCGAGTTAATTCAACTAAGAACAGACGCTAACTTCCAAATACCCTACTTTTTATTCAGCGCAAATTAGGCCAAAGATCCCCAACCTCCTGCATGGGGCTTCCTTCCCTTGGGCTGTTCAAGCCATGGAACTTGCCTCTGATGAGCCTCACCCAATTTAACAGCAAGTCCTCTCAGCATGACCTTGGCCGTGCGTCTAGAACCTGACCCTGGTCTAAGCCACCCTCTCTGCTTGGCTGAACGACCTTTTGCCTCCCTGCCGCTCCCCTGGCTTCCTCTACAAATATACGTGGGACGGAAGACTACTTGGTTAATTTCTNCACCCAATTTAACAGCAAGTCCTCTCAGCATGACCTTGGCCGTGCGTCTAGAACCTGACCCTGGTCTAAGCCACCCTCTCTGCTTGGCTGAACGACCTTTTGCCTCCCTGCCGCTCCCCTGGCTTCCTCTACAAATATACGTGGGACGGAAGACTACTTGGTTAATTTCTCTGGTTTCAGTTGACCCAAGTTCATGCTGGACTCTACACACACACACACACACACACACACACACACACAAACCCGAACCAGAGCACAAATAGATTATATGCATGCAAAATGCGAATGAATTGCTTCTATCAGCGGCTGAAAACCCAGAGCCCACACAGGTCAGGTGGACCACTGCTTCTCCTACCCACAGGGCAGATGGACTCAATTCTGATCCTAAAAATTCAGCCAAGAGCCACCTTGCTGAGGGCCAGCACAGGCCGGCTTGCTCCGCCCCACGGAGGCTCTGCCCGAGAAGGGAGGTCCCCTCTTTGTCGGGCCTCCAACGTGAACTCACCGGGGTCCTTAGAGGCTGCCCTTCTGCTAGCCTGATGGCAAAGTGGACAGGAGGGTCCAGGCTAGAGCAATGACATCACAACTCACCCCACCCTGCCCCCTAGGCCAGCTTCTACACAGGCATCTTGGAACGCTGGGGGTCTGTCTCGGCACCGAGGCTTCCAAGGCACAGTCCATCCAGCAACGCCCCTGGACAGGTGTGTCCACTCTCTGGCCCTGCCATCCCCTGGAGGCCACACCCCCCACCCACGACCCCCATCAGCTGCGGTGGTAAAGACTGTGATGCTTCCAAGCCTTCCCACAGAGCTGCCAAAGCCCAACAGCTCTCTGAACTCTTGTCACTTCTGTCCTTGTACAGGAGCCTGGACGCTGTGGCCCAGGGCACCGTGTCCAAGATGGGGAGGTGCTTGGGACCAGTGGCTGCCTGAGACCAGGGCTCAAGGCTGGGTCCACAGCGGGAGCTCTGCCAGCTGGGACAGGTGGCATCCTCTTGCCCACCAGGCAGCCCAGGTCTCAACAGTGAACGCAGGCTTGGAAGCCAGACCACGAATGGCACAGGCTCTCAGAGCCCCAGGTGGGAGACAGACAGCTAGACGCCCAAGCGTGAAGACTGAGCAGGTGTCCTGACCTGGGCCCTGCCCTCTGAGCACCTGGGCGTCTGCTGCCTGGACAGGCAGAATCACTAGGAACCGTAAAGCAAGGCTGAGTGTCGTCAGAATGCCACCGGTCATGTAAAAAAAAAGAGTAAAATCTTACTGGGAAGGATGTTGGGGTATCGGTTTTTTTCTCTGTTTTCTTCTTTATTGGCCAGTTCAAAAGCTCCTTGCACGTGTCCAGAGGGCAGAGACTGGAAGAAAATGCAGAGTCAGCACTAAACGCGAGGAATCCGGCACCTCGTCTATGAGCCTCCCTGCCAAGCGCAGGAATCAAGGAAAGGGTCTCTGAGCAAACTACCTCCCGGGCTTTGCCTGTCCCTCTGCTCCCGCCCAGAGAAGCCTTTGCCTTGGGCACTGGGCCGGCCCTGGGCGGGGGCCGTGACAGAGACCCAGGCCAATCTTCCCTGAGGCCTCCTGTTCAGTGGGGCCGACGGGGATGCTGACAAAGCGATGACCCATAGCTGGACCCTGAGCTGCATCCAGGCCGCCACTGGGCCCTGCATGGAAGCCCAGGCCCGGAGCAGGCCTAGCCCAGGGAGGTAGGAGGTGGCCGTGGCAGAGCTCTGATTCAGGGGTGAGGACACAGACGGTGGGGCTGGAGGACGAGGAGGGCAATGGTGCAGGACCGTCCTCCCCTAAAGATGTGGTGTGGGCCAGCGGGACAGACAAAGCCGCTGGCTCCTTGAAATGCAGACCCCCGTCAGCACCGCAGTTATCCGCATCCCAGGGCGCCTGCACGTTCTGCCCTAACCCTCCATTTGTCTTGAGGGGAAATCAGGCCTGGGGGCTCTGCTAGGGCCCTACAGCTGATAGGCAGCATAGCAGGCATGAGCCTCCATCCTGACTTCTAGTTCTTTCCGCCACTCAGAGTCTCTCGGCTCTTGTTGGAGCCAAACTTCCTCCCACGTTTGCTCGCTGCTGGGGAGGGTCCATGCGAGGGGTGGCGGGGGGGAGGGGCGTGCTTCTCCAACAGCACAGTGGGAAAGAGCCTTCTGAACCTCCTTCATCATCCAACCTGACCGTCAGGTGAACCGGGGGCCACTAGGACTTGAGTAAGTAGTGTTAACATTTATTGAGTATTTTTGATGGGCCGGGCACTGGGGACGGGCTGGATCACCGGCCTTCACAACCCACCTAGCATCAGGTGACACCAAGACCATCCCTCCTGTTCTGCAGATAAACAGAATCCCAAGGTGGTTGTGGAATTGTCCAGTCACCTGCCTGGCAAGCAGCAGATAGTGGGAGGGGACCTGGAGCTGGCACCTGGACCCCGAGAAGGACACTGTCTTCCTTGAAGTGTGGGGACAAGCAGGGGCTTCCGGGGTCCAGTGATCAGGGCCCAGGAGACTGGGGCCCAGCCTGGGGTCAAAGTCCTAAGTCAGGGCCCCCTTCTCCCAGGGCAGGGGGGTTTCTCTATCACAGACTCAGCCCCTGCCAGCCCGTGTCCTCTCCCCGCTCCACACCCAGTGGCCACAGGCAAAGGCTCTGCCCAGGTCAGTGTGGAGGCCAGCCTGGCGGGCACCTGGGCAAGACCAGTGGGCAAGGTCTCCGCCAGGCCAGTACCTCCACTGCCACGGGGAGTTCTTGGCTCTTCATCAAAGCGCTTAACACTGAGCTTCCTGACCAAACCTCAACATGAAACGTGCTACCATGTTCTAGAGCCTTCTCCTTTTCACCTCAAAGCTATTTTTGACCTCAGCCCTGAAAATAAAAGCGGCGTGCGACCGTCGTGGCGGGGGAGGGGCGCGTGGCGTGATGGGTTAGCTAAAGCCCACAGAACGTGCGGCTCTGGAGCCCTGCTCTGCCTGCAGCTGTGATCACGAGTCTACAGTGATTCATCAGTTGTGACGAATGAAACGCACTCGGGCAAGACGGCAATCGCTGGGGAAACTGAAGGAAAGAACGAGTGTCCGGGAACCTGGTACTTTCTGCACAATTTTTCTGTAATCCTATTTTTTTTAAAAAAAAGCCTCCCTTTTCCTCGGAAGGTGAGGGGGGTACGGGGCGGGGCTGAGGGGTGGCTTGGAGACGTCCAAGTGGTGAGGATGAACTGGGCTGTGGCACCCCCAGCCATGACCTGAGAACAGAGCCGGGACACGGGGCGACGTCCCGACTCCCTGGGCGGCGGCACAGGGGGCCACATGGGCAACAGAGGCAAAGTGCCCTGAGCCCCGTACCCCGTTTCCAAGCACTCGGAAAGAAACAGCCCCTCCAAGCAGGCCAGCGTTTCTCCCACTGTCAGCTACCCGGGGAATCACGTCTCTGAGCTCTGGTGGCTCCGGACAAATAGCGGAGCTCCTTGGCGGGGCCGGGGGGGTGGGGGCGGCTCTGCCATTCCTGGGCCACTGCCACTGTGCCCGGAGTGAGTGCCATGCCTGTGGCCCCTGACAGATAAATAAACTGTGATCGATTGTTCTCTTATGTATGTTGGCTGAAAAGGGTTGTTGGTTTGTCTGAGGTGAGGTTTCATAGTAGCTCAGTTGGTAAAAGAATCTGCCTGCAATGCGGGGGACCTGGGTTCGATCCCTGGGTCGGGAAGGTCCCCTGGAGAAGGGAAATGGCAACCCACTTCAGTATTCTTGCCTGGAGAATCCCGGGGACAGAGGACCTGCCAGGCTACAGTCCATGGGGTCGCAAAGAGCTGGACACGACTGAGCGACTAACCTTCCTTTCCTTTCCTCCCTTTCATTTCAAGGAACATGTGTGTCACACACAAAGACACGCACACATTCCTTTCCCTCATCCTGGTGTATGTGTGCCGGGCCCTCCCCTCGGGGCGCTTCCCCGGGCTTTCCTGCAGCACTTAGGGGTAGGTCAATTCCAGGCACTGGACTTGAAATAACCCGCAGGGGAAGGACAGAAGCTCCTGGGAGGAGCTATCTGGAGAGGGACGCCTGCAGGACTCAACCAGGGGCCTGGAACAGCCTTTTTGAGCTCAGCATTCTACCACTGTGAGCAGACAGCCAACTGGACCGTCACAGAAGTCGTCCTGAGCAGGATGGTGCTCAGACCCCTCTCCTGCAGACACGGGACACACGCCTTAGCTCTTTCATGGGCTGAGACACTCCTGCGGGGGCAGGGAAGGCCTTGTTTCACAGGCGAGGAAACCAAGGCAGAGTGTGCCGCACGTTGCCCAAGCCCTCCAGGCTGGCGAGAAGCAGGCTTGGGCAGGCACGTGGGCAGCCGGCCTCCTGCCTTGGTGCCTCCGTCACCCCTCCAAATGGCTCCCAGAGCCAGGGCCTCGTCAACTTCAAATTCATGTCACCTTCGACTGGTCAAGGCACCCGAGCCCAAACTCCTCCGGATCGACTACTCGGAGACCCATCCGTTTCCCGGCACAGATTCTGGGCGGAGAGGGCGAGAAAAGGAAAAAGAGGAGTGTGCGCCCATGGCAAGCGTGGGCACCTGCGAAGCCACACGTGGGCAGGTCGTGGTGGTCGCAACGCTCTTAGCAGGGGCTGCCCGCTCACTTGAGAGAGGAGCGGACTGGGCAGTTGCCCTGGGCGGGCAGTTGCTTAGGGTCCCCTGGAGCCAGGACTGGACTCCACGTCCTCACTGGACTCCGACCTCTTGACCCTCCCTCTTGGCCCTTCCCTGAGCGGAGGCAGTGGGCAGCAGGGTGGCTGGGAAGGCTGCTTAGTGGCAGCAGTGGGGTGAGCAGGGCAATGTGCTTGCTTTGGTTGCAAAGCGGAAAGGAGTATTCCAAAGAACCCAGGGGTTAAGAAAAATCATGTTTGATTTCAACGTCTAAAAGACCCCTAAATTAACACACACACACAAATCCATGATAACCAAAATATTAAACTATTAAATAAAGGCAGGATCAATTAACAGTGGGGTCACAAGCCCCGTTGGAGCCTGGGGTCACAGGAGACACCAGAGGGACCTGGTCTTTATTTACGATTATTAATTGCTATTTTGTTCAACATGGATGGCTTGAATCTATTTTTTAAAGCTGTATGAAAATAGTGTCTATCCAGACAATGAGGTGTTTTGGGGTCCCCTTACACACTACATCTGGGGCAAGGGCCTTACCTGCCTGACTGTCTTCTCCAGGCCTAACTTCTGAGATTTGTGGCTCAGCTGGTGAGCCCTGACTCAGCCCTCCCTCTGCAAGGCCAGTCACCAGCCGCCCAGTGGAGAAACCCAAATACCGGAGGAAACGGGATGAGAAGGGAGGTGGGGAAGTGGTCCTGCAGCCGCCACCTTGGATAGTCATTTTGAAAACTGGAGAATTAACTTCTGCTGTCAGGCTGAGAGGCTGCAAAACAATACTGCCTGGAGCTGTCTTTCACTATGACCTAATTTCCCCCCAAAAAGGGACACATTTGGAAACAATTAAAAGGAAGCAAGATAAAGGCAAAAGAGGACGTGTGTTTAAAAAAAAAATAAAGCCAAAA
This sequence comes from Neotragus moschatus, assembly GCA_006410615.1. Taxonomy (NCBI): domain Eukaryota; kingdom Metazoa; phylum Chordata; class Mammalia; order Artiodactyla; family Bovidae; genus Neotragus; species Neotragus moschatus. The sequence continues at coordinate 186,023 of SJYA01002916.1, forward strand.
GTACAGTCTAAATGTGCCATCAGCCTGCTGTTCCTTCCAGGGCTGGTTCTGGGTTAAAAGTCACTTGCCTGTAGCCGGAGCCACTCTGTCTTCAGAGACCACAATTGTACCATCTTTGCTTTTCACAAAATCCGAGCCTCACATTTGACCTGGGAGGTCATTATGGCATCTTCCCACCCGGCTCATTCATGATGAAAGAAACCGGCTTCTAGGAGACGATCTGACGTATCGGGGCCGGGGTGGCAGGGGCAGAGTCAGGACCAGGGGCCCCTGCTGCTGGAAAGCCGCCTCCTTTCAGGCTTGACGCTGGCGCGCGGACATTTACGAAATGAGGAAGATGCATAAACGGAGACTCAAACTCAACCAGGGATAAACACTGAGCAGCCAGATCCGAGACAGCCTTTCCCAGCGTCTGTCTGCCTGCTTGAGTGTCTGAGCGTCTATCTGTCCTGCTGTCCCTCCGTCCCTCTGTTGTTACTATGCGTGCATCGACCACCGCCCGCCTGTCTCTCTCTGTGTGTCTGTCTAGCTGTCTCTCTGTCTCTCTACCTATCACCTATCTGTCCGGCAGCGCCACAGTTCATGGGACATGGAATATTAGCAACTCAAGGGGAAGTGGCACTATCATACCTTGTATTTTTGTTGAGAGTTAGGAGAATCTGTTTGCTGCCAGCAGGCTGGACCAGTTGGTTAAATTCATCTTAGTTAGCTTTGACATTGTCAAGGTCATCCAAAACAGCGGTAGTAGGACCAACACCCTGACTCAGGCAGAATCAAAGGGCGGTGGAGGCAGGGTGATCTCCCCTCTCGGCCGCCCCCTTGACCGTCTAACTGAGGTTGCGCAGGGTGGTCCGAGGGCTCCTGAGTGCTCAGCGTCAAATTGTCACCCCATGGTCCACTCGCCCTGGTCGTGCACATCACTGGGATAATGGCGCTGCCTTCTTACTTGATTCAGAACTCAGTGCTCAGGGTGTGTAACTTGGAAGGAGGCTCTGAAGCTCCCCTCAACCATCTCATCTAATCAATGGGGATGAGGGTCAGCGGAGGGCATTGCGGCAGAAGCCGGGTTTCCTCGGAACCCCGGTTTGGGGGCTGCCTCGTGGTGGATGTGAGCGTTCTGCGCCTTTGGGGTAATTTATCATGTAACACAACACCCCACATCCCAGCTCCCTTCCACGGGACGAGACAGAGGGCCCAGACTCACATTGAACTCCTCCCGAAACCGCTTGCAGTCGTCTGCCGAGCGGGCACGGATCTCGTCCTCCAGGTGAGCCACGGGGATGGGGAAGTACTTCTTCGGCCCCGACGGGGATCTGCTGAGAAGCATCACCCTCTGCTGCTCTGGGGGGTCAACAGAAACACAGGGTCATCGAGCCGTGCTCCCAGATGGGCGGGCGACTTACTAACCAGACAGACGGACAACCTCCTGGAGGAGTGACGCAGCTGGAAGGGGATGTTCCTCTATGAGTATGAGCAGCAGAAGGTGAGCTCTGTGTCCCACAATATACCCTCATCACTCATCGTGGCGGCTGGACAGCCCCCTCTGGCTGGTGTTACCTGCTCTTGCCAGCCAGAGATGCCTTATCCTCCCGGCTCACTCGCCCACCCACCCAGCTGCCTTTCGTCTGCCCCCTGCTCCTTCTTCAAAGGACTTGGCACCTTCACACTCCAGGCTTGGAACAGAGTTGAGTAAGGACAGGTTTCGGAGCACAAACTGGTAACACACTGGGAAGCTGTCCAGATAGGAGACCTCCATGGGCACAAACTGGTAACATGCTGGGAAATTGTCCAGATAGGACACCTCCATGGGCACAAACTGGTAACATACTGGGAACCTGTCCAGTTAGGAGGCCCCCATGGGCATAAACTGGTAACATACTGGGAAATTGTCCAGTTAGGAGGCCCCCATGGTCATAAACTGGTAATATACTGGGAACCTGTCCAGAAAAGAGACCCCCATGGGCATAAATTGGTAACACATTGGGAACCTGTCCAGATAGGAGGCCCCCATAGCCTTATCTTTGTAACAGATAGTCCTGGTTAACAAAGGTAACGGCAGTAACCGTTGCAACAGTTACTCAAACCCCATCAGCTCCAGGAGAAATAAGAGAAAGCACCCTTGGGTTTTTGAGGGGGAAGGGCTAGAGGCTTCGAAAAGGAGAAGGTCCAGACTGCAAGTGGGTCCCGGGACAAGCTGCTTCCACAAACTCAGTGAGACAGACGACAACCCCCGAGGGAGGTGCTTCTCATCCTGGAGAACGAGCCGCTGTCCTCCACGAGGCCACATCTTTCTGCTGTCCCTGGCGGCAGGGCCAGTTCCCGCCTGCTGAGCTGTTCCTACGCCCAGTCAAGAACTACCCCCAAGGGCTCATCCCTCCCAGAGACAACGCTCCAGAATGAGCTAGGCAGCCTTGCCAGCCACACCCTCCTCACCCCACCCCGGCTGTTGGGGCGGGCAGGGCAGGAGTAGGAGGCAGGAAGGAGGGGCCTGGAGGCCATGTGCCATCATCTAAGTGTGGTCTCAGGTTCCCCCGGCCCTGCAAAACTGCCCTCCTGGGTCTGGCCAAGGTCCCTCACTGCTGAGAACTCTCTGCAGAGTCCCGGGTCAGTTGTGCAGTTCAGGTGAAGTCTGACAGCACCCCTGCTCCCCTAAACCACGGAACCAGTCAGCAGCAAGCTGACTGACGAAGCCCTAGTCACTGGTATGAGCTGGTATTTTTAACAGCTCTGCCTCACGCACCTCTCTCGGACATCTCAACACATGGGAAGAAAACCAATGTGCCTTTGTAAAGGGGCATTTACAAGTTAGTAGCTGAATTTGGAACCTAAACACAATGATAGGGAATGCCCCTGACCCTCCGTGTTGCTCCGTCAGTTCCCTTCTTTCATCTGGCCTGAAAAGCAGTGTGGATTCGGGGGCGAGGGGGGCCCTTCTGAAAAGGTTGGCGGTGAGCCCACCTGTCGCATCGAAGGCTGATCTAAGACTCCTCGATAAATGTTAGATGTTTCAAAATCCTGTAAAAACGACAGGATGTGAAATGCTGTCTCCCTACGAAGCCACAAACTGAAATGCCTCAAACGTCTGTTTGACACTGGAGAGAAAATGACGAAAGCTCTGCAGCGAGGAAGCACTGACTATAAAAGACAGCGTGATGCCAGGTAATGCCAGATGAGAGTCTCAGGGCTGGAGGGGTTTATCGTTTAAACGTTAAGCTGGGAGGAAGGCACACCTCTGCCCAGCCCCGTCTGGGTCCCCCCTTACCTTGCTCTTCGAGGATCCCGTTGGGCATCTTCTTGTCGTTGGCACTGACCACCGCCTTCCTCTGCTTCCGGAACCTTAGAGACACAGACCATTAGGGGGTCAGTCCAGGGAGCCACCCCAGAGCCCAGGGCCCCGGGTGACCCAGCAGGGGATACCCACCAGGTGAGCCGGGAGAAGCTGCTTCTGCTGCTCATGGCTGAGCCGCTGCCCGCCCGGGGTCCCAGGTCCCTGCCTGCCGCCCTGCCCTCAGCCGCCAGGCCCCGCCCGCCCGCCCCCAGTGACCGCC
>SJYA01002916.1:191691-242254 GCA_006410615.1 Neotragus moschatus
TCTCCGCATCATTTCCTCCCCAGCAGGTTGAGGCGAGTCAGCGGCCGGACACTCCTACCTGAAGAAGTAGGCGGCGAGCAGCAGAAAGAGCAGGAAGGCTAGCAGGGGCAGCAGGAGCCAGGCCAGCAGGGGCTGCGGCGAGCCGGGGGCCGGGGGGCCTGGGGGGAGTGGGACCCGGTCAGGACTCCCCCACGAGGGCAGCGGGGGTCTGGGCAGGGGGCGGCCCCCAGCACAGGCTCACGGTGTGCCGCGGCCCCCACCCCTCCAGCCCCTCTTCCTTGACGCCAGGCCTCGCTTCACAGGCCACCGATCAGCCCCCGTCCCATCCACCCTTCTTCCCGACACCAGGGCCCTGCTTTACAGTTTGCAAACCCTCTCCTTCAACAGCCCTTCTTCCTGGACACCAGCGCCCCGCTTCACAGTTTGCAAAGCAATCCCGTCCTACAGAGCCTTCTTCCCTGATACCAGAACCCCGCTTAACAGTTTATAAACCCTCTCTTTCAACAGTCCTTTACCCTGGACACCAGCGCCTCGCTTTACACAGCTTGCAAACTCTCTCCTTCCGGAGCCCCTCATCTTGGACGCCGGCCCCCACCTCACAGGTCTGCCATGCGGTCCACCATTCTGGCCTCTGGTATCTACCCAGGCGCCTCCACTTAGATGCACAGTGGTGTCGTTGATAAGCGCCGGATCCAGGGATACGGTTACCTGACTGGCCCGAGGGCCCCTGCTGCAGGGTAGGGAGGGCCCAGACCTCCATGTGGCCTGTTTCCCCAGGTCCTGGGCACCTGACACTCCCCATAACAGGAGATGGAGGAGAGGGGGGGTGCAGACGTCCTCCTGCTCTGTCCCAGGACGAGTGGGGAGCGCCCCCGGCCTCCGCATGAGCTCAGGGCACAGGCCAGCAGTCGGCCCTCGGCTGGACAGCGATCTGTCTCCATGAGGTGAGCCGGCCTCTCAGAGCTGCGAGCTCCTGACTCCGCCTCCTGATCCCGCCTGCCCAGACTCACCCTCGCTCCCCCTTCACCCTTTACCTCCACTGGCAGGTTCCCCCATCCCTGGACACAACGTGGCTGCCTGTGACCGGCCTCCAAGCCTGAATTCCAGCCGGCTCTGGCGGCCTGGCTGCCACCCTCAGACCCCACCTCCTCCCCCAAAGCTGATCCAGCTCCTGCCTCCTCAGGATGCCCCCTCCTCACCAAAACGCCCTCGCTCCCCAGAAGCCCCTCACATTCCAGGACACTCCTGCAAGGACCGAGGCTGAACGGCCCAAGCCCCCAGAGAGGGGCTGTGCACGTGGACAGAAGCGACCGACCACAGTGGCAAACAGGATTCCCTGCTCTGGCTTTCTGTCAGATGTCACAGCTGCCTCTCTTCTGGAAGGCAGGGGCCAGGTGGGGACCCCCAGGGACCAGCGGACTTTGGGGGAGCTGGGGGTGTGCGTGTCTGTCTTGCTGGACTGGACTTGCTCAAACCCAGCCCACTGGGACCCAGGAAAGATGCCGCTCAAGAGCTTAATTCTCTAATTCACCAAAAGGAGAAATCTCCATTTTTACGTAAAAATGATCGGATTTTTAAATATCAGTGAGCAATTCAATCTAAATGCAGTTTTGAAAGCCAACCTGGGCCTCTGCAGGCTGGGTTGTGTCCCACTGAGGGCCACTAACACGGGCTCTGCATGGGAAGTCGATGTGGTGACGAAGAGGAAATTTGAGTCACTTTCTGTTTTCATTTCGTACTGAGGTAGCTCAGACTGGGTGAGGCTGAGGGTCCGAGCGGGGGGAGCAGATGGGGGCTTTCCCGGAGGTAAGTAGGCTGGTGAGTTTTCCCCTCAAATCTCCCCCAACGCTATGCAGGAAGTACTCCAAGTCAGGTGTGGACGGATGTTCGTGCAAATACACACGCCCACACACCTAGAGGTATGCACGTGTGTGCGCTGGCGTGCACAGAGTCTGGTCCTGGAAATTAAAAGTCGGGGGCTGTCCTGGGAGTTCTGGCCTCAGTAGTGCATCTGCGTGCTTCAACTTGTGCAGACCACTTGCTGGGATGGACGGCCCTGTGAGGCAGGGCTGGGCAGCAGTGGATGGGGAAACCCCTTGGCTCTGCCTCAGCCCTGTGTGTGCTAAGTTACTTCAGTCGTGTCCAGCTCTGTGCAACACTATGGACTATAGCCCACCAGGCTCCTTGTCCGTGAGATGCTCCAGGCAAGGATACTGGAGTGGGTTGCCATGCCCTCCTCCAGGGGATCTTCCCCAGCCAGGGATCGAACCCGCGTCTCTTCTTTCTCCTGCACTGGCAGGCGGGCTCTTTACCACGAGCACCACCTGAGCAGCCTCTGCCCCAGAGAGCTGAGTTATCAGTCAGTCATTTTATTTTTAGGTGAGCCTAGGACTGGGGGCTCCCTAGGCAATGGCACCCGACTCCAGTACTCTTGCCTGGAAAATCCCATGGACGGAGGAGCCTGGTGGGCTGCAGTCCACGGGGTCGCGAAGAGTCAGACACGACTGAGCGACTTTGCTTTCACTTTTCACTTTCATGCATCGGAGAAGGAAATGGCAACCCACTCCAATGTTCTTGCCTGGAGAATCCCAGGGACGGCGGAGCCTGGTGGGCTGCCGTCTATGAGGTCGCACAGAGTCAGACATGACTGAAGTGACTTAGCAGCAGCTTAGCAGCAGGACTGGGGAGCCAGTCACCCTGGTGGTGCCCCTGGTGCCACCTCCAGGTACATCAACACCACTGTGACATTTCTTTCCTACTTTGGGGCAAAGTGTGCTCTGCCAGGTTGAAATGGTTCGCTAAGTGATCCTGCAGGTGCTGAGCCCTGGGCCAGCAGAGGCCAGCTTCTCTCTGCCTGGCCCAGGGAAGCACTGTCCTGAGGGTCCCAGGCTTCAGCACTTGCCAGTGACCCGGTACCCAGAGGGCCAGCTTGGAACAAGGCAGCATGGTGAATGCAGCTTCTATTTGCTGCCATTTCTGGTCTTTCTTTTCTTTTCTGTGGTTGTAGATTTCTCTGGAGTTTCAACATGAAGACGGTGCTGCTAGTTGCCAAAGATGGTCAGGCGCCTGGAACTGCTCTCCTGGCTGGAGACTTAGGTCAGCAGGAAACCTCAATTCTCCCCGCTCTCAGGGGCCTTTGTAGGAGGTTTGTTCAAAGTCAGGAAATCATGTGAAGCCCTCAGGCAGGATGGGGCTTGAACTCCTGACCCCAGGCTGAACGGTACCAACTCTAATCACATTGGTGTACCTCTTTCTGGAGGGAAGCTGATAATTTTTGTTTTCCTGAAGGCTTGCCATGACCAACTCGTGATGCTTAATTTCATGGGTCAACTTGACTGACCACAGAGTGCTCGGACAATTGGTCAATATATCTGAGTAATCTGGGTGTTTCTAGAGGAACGCTGTTTGGATGAGAATCAACGTCTAAGTTGTTATTCCGAGAAAAACAGACTGCCCTCCTCATGGTGGGTGGGCCACATCCGATCAGTTGAAGGTCTGAACAGAACAAAAAGCTGGAGCCTCCCTGTGAGTAAGAGGGAATTCTTCCTGCCTGACTGCCTTCCAACTGGGGCATCACGCCTTCTGCTTCTAGCACAGCCTGCCAGTCTCTGGACTGAAACTAGGGCACAGGCTCTGCAGAGTTTGGACTTACCAGCCTCCACAATCAAGTGAGCTGGTTCCTTGTAATAAGTATAGGTATAGACATAAGTATACATCTTGTGGGCTCCATTTTTCTGAAGAGCCCTGACCCATATACCAAGTGATGCCCTATCACAGAAGTCTTGGAGTGTCATGACTGGGAGTCTCAGGGCAAGGACGAGGTGGGGCTGGAGCAGCCGGGTGGGACTGACAGCCCCAGGGGCAGAGAGAGGGGGTCCAGCCCCCCGCTGGTTACAGGCTCCTGCTGACCCCACCATGGGCAGGAGCCAGCAGACACAGACAGGCCTACAAGTCTACCCAGGAGGTGTGGGGTGCCCAGGATGTCATCAGCTTCTCAGGGGCTCAGAACTCATCCAGCGGGGTCTCCCTCTGTGTCAGGCACACGTCCAAGAAGGAGATGCTAAAAGATGCTGGACAACCAGCTCTCTGGGTGGTGAGAGTCTGGCCAGGGAACAGGCCGCCTACAGCACACTCTTCTGCTACAAACAGCCAACACTGAGGGGCCCTCTACACCCCAGCACAGTTGTCTGTCTTAATCCACTCAGCACTGGCTGAAGTGGGTACTATCATCACATCTTGCAAATGGGGACGCCAAGGCACAAGGCGGTGCAGTGACCTCCTCAAGGCCGAGGCCACTCAGCTGCTCGGCGGCAGAGCTAGGTGTGAACACGGGCGGGCGGCTCAGCAGGGTTTGCTCTTGCTTCTCCTCTTCTCTCCTCCCCTTCTCCTCTTTTAACTTTGCGGGGCCTTTACTTTGTCTTATGGAGGTGAAATTTACCAGCTGTAAAACTCACCCATTCGGAGCACGCAGTTCAGTGTGTTTTAGTAAATTCACAGTCTTGCAGCCATCACCACCATCCAGCTTTAGAATTTCACCAACCCATTGAGATCACTCCTGCCCATCTGTGGTCGATCCCCGTCCCCTGCCCCTCCCCCAACCTCCAAGCCTCAGTCAGCCACTCGCACACAGCTGCCCGCAGGGATCAGCCTGTGCCGGGCGTTTCGCTCGTGTGGGACCATATGACGTATGCTCTTCTTTTCCCTGTCTGGGCACCTAGCATGTTTCTCTTGCCAACATTCTTTTCCCTTTCTTCCTTTCTAACTTCCAACATATGAAATCAGTGACACGCTAGAGTAAGAAACCCCCGTGGATCTGCCTCCAGACTTTCTTGGATCAACCGTAGGTCCACAGCCCTGCTCACCTCCTGCCCGGCCACCCACTCGTTTCCAGGTCACCCCTAGACACTCCATCCCTTTCTTCTGCATACTCAAGTATGCATCTCTAAAAGGTACAGACGCTTTGTTGTTCAATCGCTAAGTCGTGTCCGACTCTTTGTGACCTCATGGACTGCAGCGCGCCAGGCCTCCCTGTCCATCACCAACTCCCGGAGTTTATTCAGACTCATGTCCATCGAGTCGGTGATGCCATCCAGCCATCTCACCCTCTGTCGCCCCCTTCTCCTCCTGCCTTCTGTCTTTCCCAGCATCAAGGTCTTTTCCAATGAGTTGGCTCTTTGCATCAGGTGGCCAAAGGATTGGAGCTTCAACATCAGTCCTTCCAATGAATATTCAGGGTTAATTTCCTTTAGGATTGACTGGTTTGGTCGCCTTGCTGTCCAAGGGACTCTCAANTGCCTTCTGTCTTTCCCAGCATCAAGGTCTTTTCCAATGAGTTGGCTCTTTGCATCAGGTGGCCAAAGGATTGGAGCTTCAACATCAGTCCTTCCAATGAATATTCAGGGTTAATTTCCTTTAGGATTGACTGGTTTGGTCGCCTTGCTGTCCAAGGGACTCTCAAGAGTCTTCTCCAACACCACAGTTTGAAAGCATCAATTCTTCGGCACTTAGCCTTCTTTACGGTCCAGCTCTCACATCAGTACATGACTACTGGAAAAACCACAGCTTTGACTGTCTGGACCTTTGTCTCTTATTTTCTTTTAAATAAACACAACTACTATACCAATATTTCATCATCCAAAATATTAATTTCTTAGTGCATGCCAGCGTTTAGATACCTGCTGTGGACCCATCAGTGTTTGCTCAGGACTGGTCTGAACTGGGTCCCGCACAGTCGAGTGTTTCTCCTGTTCCCACCGGAGCTGATTCAACTCTCAGCCCGGCGCTATGTCTGCTGCCTTCCGAGTGCCCAGCTTTGCTCTGGTCAAATCCTGGGTACCTGTTCCTAGCCAGCCTGATTTACAGACTCGCAATGTCAGAAGCAGGCTGAGAAGCCACTTACCTGCCCATCACCTCGAAAGCTCATGAGGAGGAGGGGCAGGGGGCTGTGGGGGCAGGAGGGCAGCAGGGAAGAGGCGGCGGGGTCTTACCTGCGGTTGTGGAGGTCCAGTTGCTCTGAGCGGTGGTGGTGGTGGTGGTGGTGGTCTCGTTGCCCTTGAGAGCCTTGGCGAGGGGCAAGCTAACACTGGCCAGCAGGAATGGACAGAAGGGCTCCATAGCGATCCTGGAAGAGGCAAGAGGGGCTCAGAGGACTCACCACTGCCCACATGGGGCTGGCCAGCCTCCACGAGGCGGGAAACTCAAGGAAGACACAGAGGGATCCAGGAAAAAAAAAAAGGGTGGGCTGGGGATCAGGGTGGCCTGGGGGTGCTTTGGGAGAGGTCTGTCTAGCAGGAGAGGTCTGTGTACCGGCACGATTTCCACCTGCACTCGGGAATTAATTTCAGCTTAGAACAAGCCTGGTTAGGAACTCCATAACTACCCTTAGGTTATAGACGCTCCTGCTGTTCAGGTTAATTTCCTTTTTGTTTGTCTGTTTTAATGGGGAGAGAGGAAACAAACAAGAACTTGGATGTGCCTGGGGAGAAAAGACTCTGAGAACAGCACGCCGTCAGGGATTCTGAGCGGCAGCTTCACAGCCCTTCAAAGAGGAGGCTCACCCTGGCTTCTGGATTGCCGCCGACGGTAACTTGCCGAACACGTAGGAGCACTTCGCTGCCCCCCAGCACTCAGCGGAGTGTTCCTATGCTGCCTCACGGCAGCATCACTGCCCTTGGGGAGGATCACGGGCTCAGGGAGGAGCAGGTTGACCAGCCTGTGGTCACAGGACCGGGCGATCGGGAGTGGGGCTCCGGCCACCTGAGCAGGATCCACATTTGCTGTCCCGTGGTCAAAACCACAGCCACAGCCTGGCCCTTATGCCCAGGTGCTGGCCTGGACTGGCTCCCACCTGAGCTACAGGAAAAGGTTCCTGAATACTTCCAGCCCCCGGTCATTCACTGGTCCCCACTCCAGAGCCTTGCTAACTGTCACAAAGCCCAGCTCTGTCCCCTCACTTGTGAGGTGGGAGCGGTGACACGGGGATGAGGTTCTGGCGTCATGTCGCTGCTCCTCTCAGCCGAGCACTTGGCGTGCGGTGTTCAGGCGTCAACTCATCTAAGCTTCTCGACTCCTGGCTGACAGCCTTGTGTCTGGCTCTGCTTGGGTCTGAGCTCTCAGGGGAAGCAGAGGGAAGCCCCCGCCTGGGGCAGGGGGCAATCAGCTTATCTGGCAGAGCCACTTGGGCACTTTGGGGCAGAGGAAAGTATCTATTGGGTGGACGGATGGATGCACTGGGCAAGCCTGGACTGTGACGTGGCTCAACAGAGAAAAAGGCTCTTTCGCCCATGAGACCTGCAGGATGTCGCCTGTGACTCCCACTTGGTGCTGCAGTTTGCCAAGACACCACAGGCCCTTGGGAATCCTGACATGACCTCTGAGTGGTGGAGAAAGCCCTCCTAAACCCCGCCTGCTCCCTGTAGGTGAAGGCGGGCAGTGGCACCTGCCGAGCGGGATCTGATGCTGCCAGGCCAGGCGCGTCCTCTCTCCTGGACGCCCCCCTCCGTTTCATCCATAAACCCACCCGTGGTCAGCCTGGGTGCCCGGGCCCACAGGCAGCACGTTCCAGCAAGAAACCTCTCTCAGAAATACGAATGGGCCGAAGCCAAGAAACACGGGTTCCTCGTAATTTGAGAGAGCTTCTGGGCGAGCGCAAGAAAAAGCACCAGCCATCTGTCAGCAATCACCGCTATTAGAATGAGGCCATTCTGAGCGCATCTACGTCAAGTATCCCCGAGCAACTACCATCGTCCCAATCAATACTTCCAGTCCCGTCCTCTCTTTTTTTTTTCCAAAATACATTTCAGATTTAGAAAGTGAGCCATACGCACAAACTAGCTCTCATTCTGTGAGCACCTACTGTGTGCTAGACCTTTTCTGTGGGTACCAGCCCCTCAATTATCCCTCCAGGACTGGGAAACTGAGGCCCTGTGGGGGAACCGGCCCAAACTCTGTTCAGAGGAAATGCAAGAGCCCCAAACGAAACCCAGAACAACTGGACGCAAAAGCTCTCAACCCCGACAGGCAGCTCTGCAGACAGTGCATCAAATAAGTTGTTACCGAGCACCGTCCTGATGCCCTTAATATATGGAAAGAGAAGAAGTGGCACAGAGATACAGCGGGACGGTACTCGTTCCTTCTACAACGAAATAAGGCCATTTACAGCAACACGGATGGGCCTAGAGATTATTATACTAAGTGAAGTAAGTCAGAGAGCGACAAATGTCCTGACATCACTTGTGTGGAATCCAAAAAATGATACAAATGGACTTATTTATAAAACAGAAATAGACTCACAGACACAGAAAACAAACCTATGGCTACCAAAGGGGAACAAGGGGTGAAAGAGAAATAAATGAGATGTTTGGGATTAACATATACACACTATTATACATAAAACAGGTAGACAGCAGGGGCCTACTATAGCGCACAGGGAACTCCATTCAATATCTAGTAATAAACCATAATGGAAAGGAATCTGAAAAAGAAAACCCTGATGCTGGGCAAGATTGAATGCAGGAGGAGAAGGGGACGACAGAGGATGAGATGGTTGGATGGCATCACCGACTCAATGGACGTGAGTTTGAGCAAGCTCGGGGAGCTGGTGATGGACAGGGAGGCCTGGTGTGCTGCAGTCCATGGGGTCGCAAAGAGTCGGACACGACTGAGCGACTGAACTGAACTCAACTGAACCTTTTATATATACAAAAATATATATAAAACTGAATCACTCTGCTGTGTACTTGAAACTAACAGTATTTTAAATTAATGATACTTCAATAAAGAAATGAAAAAGAAAGAAATGCGATCACTAAAATATATTTGAGTAAACTAGAGTAATTAATTAGAAAGTATTAACTGGTTTAATATAACACAGAGAGGCAGAACTCCTAGGTCGAACATTTTCCTCACCAATAGGTTAGTTTAAAAATCCTCTCTTCCAAATGTTCAGCGGTCTAAGGGGAGGCCAGACAAGACCATCCCATCCGGTATCAGTCACCATGAGGTCTGCAGGTGTCTCCGGGAGCAGCAGGTTCTTTGCCCAGTATGACCAGCAGAGGGCACTAAACACTCAGCTCAGTTCAGTTCAGTCGCTCAATGTGTCCGACTCTGCAACCCCATGGACTGCAGCACACCAGGCCTCCCTGTCCATCACCAACTCCCAGAGTTTACTCAGACTCATGTCCATCGCATCAGTGATGCCATCCAACCATCTCCTCCTCTGTCGTCCCCTTTTCCTCCCAACTTCAATCTTTCCCAACATCAGGGTCTTTTCCAGTGAGTCAGCTCTTCGCATCAGGTGGCCAGAGTAATAGAGTTTCAGTTTCAGCATCAGTCCATCCAGAGTTCAAATCGACCCCACCACCTAGAGTCCGGGAACCGCAGCACTTACACCATGTGGCCAATGACGCCTTGCCAGTCCCCGGCTGTTCACCCCAAACGGTTTACACAAGCTACCTGATAAACACGAATCAGTGCAAAAATAATGCTTCAAACCCACACTGAACTTTAGCGATTTGCACTTAATCCATACTGTGTGCCCACCACATGTTAAGTGCTGCGGGGCGTGGGGCACACTGCTCTGTGGAAATGAGATCATCGAAACGGCGTATTTCCAACAAAGCAGACTTTGTTTTTACATCCATCAAAAGTCAGCCAGCTATACCCTGGATTAAAATTACCCCCTTTAACTCCATCTGATGCCTTTGTAATACTCTTCTGTGGGAAATGACTCTGGGGCAGGTAGATGCTGGTCCTGAAAATGGGGAGATGAATACGGTCCCGTCCCTGCCCTAGAGCCGCTCCAGGGAAGGGTGAGCAGGAAACAGGGACCCCTCCCGGACCCCACCCCCAGCTCCGGAGTATGGCCGCAGCCCCAAGGAAAGGAGGTGAGGGCTGTGCTGCACCTGGGAGGTAGCAGAGGCCGGGTGCAGAGGGGTCCGACTAGGACACAGCGGGGCGGGACAGAGGCTTGAGGGAGGCGGACGCTGACCTACAGTCCAGGGAGGGGATGGCTTGCTCTGCTGGAGCTCCAGCACAGGAAGGAAGCAGAGAACAAAGGTAGAAAGACGGGGCTGCATTGAGAAGGCCCTAGAGCGCCAGGCTAAAGGGGCTGGCTTGGTGTTAGAGTTGTTTTCCGGCAACAGCCTACATCACTAGGGTTCCCTGGTGGTGAAGTGATTAGGACTCAGCACTTCCATTGTTGGGGCCCAGGTTCAATCCCTGGTTGGGGAATTAAGACCCCAAGCCGTGTGGTGCAGCCAAAACAAAACAACTCCCCTCCCCAAACCTATATTAATGAGCCACTGGGGGCAAGGAGCAAAGATGCCAGCTCCTGGGGCCTAAGTCCAGATTCCAGATGTTTGAAATCCAAATATATGCGGAGTGATGGGTCTCACACAGACTGAAGCGGATAGGCTTGACTCTGAGCAAGGAGCTACCGGAAGGTTTCCGTGAGCACTAGAAGCCTTCATGAGCCACCCAGGATGGGGCTGAGGGCTGTGGGGGTGTGGGGGAAGCCCCTGCTGCCCCAGGGTGGCCCTGAGAGCTGGTTAGGAACGCAAGGCCTCTCACCCTTCAGGAGACCCCGGGGGGGTTTCTACGCCAGGCGGCGCTCGTGCAGTGTAGGAGATCCAAGAGACCTGGGTTCGATCCCTGGGTCAGGAAGATCCGCTGGAGAAGGAAACGGCAACCCGCTCCAGTATTCCTGCCTGGAGAATCCTCATGGACAGAGGAGCCTGGTGGGCTACAGTCCACAGGGTCGCAGAGTCGGACCCGACCGANTGGACTGCAGCACACCAGGCCTCCCTGTCCATCACCAACTCCCAGAGTTTACTCAGACTCATGTCCATCGCATCAGTGATGCCATCCAACCATCTCCTCCTCTGTCGTCCCCTTTTCCTCCCAACTTCAATCTTTCCCAACATCAGGGTCTTTTCCAGTGAGTCAGCTCTTCGCATCAGGTGGCCAGAGTAATAGAGTTTCAGTTTCAGCATCAGTCCATCCAGAGTTCAAATCGACCCCACCACCTAGAGTCCGGGAACCGCAGCACTTACACCATGTGGCCAATGACGCCTTGCCAGTCCCCGGCTGTTCACCCCAAACGGTTTACACAAGCTACCTGATAAACACGAATCAGTGCAAAAATAATGCTTCAAACCCACACTGAACTTTAGCGATTTGCACTTAATCCATACTGTGTGCCCACCACATGTTAAGTGCTGCGGGGCGTGGGGCACACTGCTCTGTGGAAATGAGATCATCGAAACGGCGTATTTCCAACAAAGCAGACTTTGTTTTTACATCCATCAAAAGTCAGCCAGCTATACCCTGGATTAAAATTACCCCCTTTAACTCCATCTGATGCCTTTGTAATACTCTTCTGTGGGAAATGACTCTGGGGCAGGTAGATGCTGGTCCTGAAAATGGGGAGATGAATACGGTCCCGTCCCTGCCCTAGAGCCGCTCCAGGGAAGGGTGAGCAGGAAACAGGGACCCCTCCCGGACCCCACCCCCAGCTCCGGAGTATGGCCGCAGCCCCAAGGAAAGGAGGTGAGGGCTGTGCTGCACCTGGGAGGTAGCAGAGGCCGGGTGCAGAGGGGTCCGACTAGGACACAGCGGGGCGGGACAGAGGCTTGAGGGAGGCGGACGCTGACCTACAGTCCAGGGAGGGGATGGCTTGCTCTGCTGGAGCTCCAGCACAGGAAGGAAGCAGAGAACAAAGGTAGAAAGACGGGGCTGCATTGAGAAGGCCCTAGAGCGCCAGGCTAAAGGGGCTGGCTTGGTGTTAGAGTTGTTTTCCGGCAACAGCCTACATCACTAGGGTTCCCTGGTGGTGAAGTGATTAGGACTCAGCACTTCCATTGTTGGGGCCCAGGTTCAATCCCTGGTTGGGGAATTAAGACCCCAAGCCGTGTGGTGCAGCCAAAACAAAACAACTCCCCTCCCCAAACCTATATTAATGAGCCACTGGGGGCAAGGAGCAAAGATGCCAGCTCCTGGGGCCTAAGTCCAGATTCCAGATGTTTGAAATCCAAATATATGCGGAGTGATGGGTCTCACACAGACTGAAGCGGATAGGCTTGACTCTGAGCAAGGAGCTACCGGAAGGTTTCCGTGAGCACTAGAAGCCTTCATGAGCCACCCAGGATGGGGCTGAGGGCTGTGGGGGTGTGGGGGAAGCCCCTGCTGCCCCAGGGTGGCCCTGAGAGCTGGTTAGGAACGCAAGGCCTCTCACCCTTCAGGAGACCCCGGGGGGGTTTCTACGCCAGGCGGCGCTCGTGCAGTGTAGGAGATCCAAGAGACCTGGGTTCGATCCCTGGGTCAGGAAGATCCGCTGGAGAAGGAAACGGCAACCCGCTCCAGTATTCCTGCCTGGAGAATCCTCATGGACAGAGGAGCCTGGTGGGCTACAGTCCACAGGGTCGCAGAGTCGGACCCGACCGAAGTGACAGCGCGTGCATTACGACTGGAGGTGTGCTGGTCTAGCAACACTGAGCAGGTCTGGACTAAACCGGGACGTGGAGAGGGAGGGGAGGGGAGCTGTGAGGCGGGATCCGGGTGGGTGGCAATCAGAGTGGGTGTCAGAGGGACCGGGAGGTGGATGGGAGGGGACTTCGTTCATTAACTGAGACAGGCAGAGGGGGCCCCAGGCTGAGCATAAAGGTCATTTTAGCTTGGAGCATGAAACAGGAACACGGGCTACCAATTCCTGAGCTCCTGTGACGTGTGATGGGCTAGCCAAGGTTCTGAGATAAAGCACCCCACAGACGCTCAGCAAAATCCCCCGGAGAGTGTCCTGCTTTCCAGCGGGGAGTGACAAGTTGGTTTGCAAGGGGCTGTGGGCCATTCCAGTGGAGACCGCCAACAGGAGTGGGACCTGGGGCTTCGCTGGAAGGGAGGGGGGCTTGCGTTCTTTTTGGGGGGCATGGGGAGGGGCAGAGGTGAGGCTGGAGTACCTGGCTTAGGAAGGGGGAGGGGAGCTGGGGCAGACCAGGGCAGTTAGGGCTGGAGTCCTTGATGAGCTAGTAGTGTCTTTGAGGAGGCACGGCCTGGCTGACCCCTCTTGCCCAGCAGGGCCTGGAAGTGTCCTTCCCAGCTGGCCCTGGGTGTCCTGATGGACTGAATCAGACTGCCCCCTGCAGTCCCAAGAGGGTAGTGCTTTCTTCCTTCTGCTCCAGCCCCTCACACATGGTTAAAGCACCAAGTTCTATTGCTCTCAAGTATGAAAACAGACGGGGTTCCTTCAGAAAGGGGCAGATGAAGGTTTAGGAGCTATCATGCTGGGGATTTAAAGCCACTCCACTCAGAGCCCTCAGGACGCATGCTTTTTATGTCCTGTAATTTCTCATCTAAACCAGGACTATTTGGAGAGTGAAGGAAGGGCTAAAACAACGATAGCTATGTGCTTTCTATGCAAATTTGGAAAACTCAGCAGTGGCCAAGGGACTGGAAAAGGTCAGTTTTCATTCCAATCCTAAAGAAGGGCAAGACCAAAAAAGGTTCAAACTACCACACAACTGCACTCATTTCACAAGCTAGCAAAGTAATGCTCAAAATTCTCCAAGCCAGGTTTCAATAGTATGTGAATTGAGAACTTCCAGATGTTCAAGCTGGATTTAGAAAAGGCAGAGAAACCAGAGATCCAATTGCCAACATCCACAGGATCATCAAAAAAGCAAGAAAATTAAAAAAAAATCTGCCTCTGCTTTATTGACTACGCCAAAGCCTTTGACTGTGTGGATCACAACAAACTGGAAAATTCTTAAAGAAATGGAAATACCAGACCACCTGACCTGCCTCCTGAGAAACCTGTGTGCAGGTCAGGAAGCAACAGTTGGAACAGGACATGGAACAAGGGACTGGTTCCAAATTGGGAAAGGAGCACATCAAGGCTGTATGCTGTCACCCTGCTTATTTAACTTACATGCAGAGTACATCACGTGAAATGCCAGACTGGATGAAGCGCAAGCTGGAATCAAGATTGCCAGGAGAAATATCAACAACCTCAGATATGGAGATGACATCACCCTTATGGTAAAAAGTGAAGAGAAACTAAAGAGTCTCTTGGTGAAGGTGAAAGAGGAGAGTGAAAAAGCTGGCTTAAAGCTCAACATTCAGAAAACTAAGATCATGGCATCCAGTTCCATTACTTCATGGTAAATAGATGAGAAAACAATGGAAACAGTGACAGACTTCATTTTCTTGGGCTCCAAAATGAATGCAGATGGTGACTGCAGCCACGAAATTAAAAGACACTTGCTCCTTGGAAGAAAAGCTATGACAAACCTAGACAGTATATTAAAAAGCATAGACATTACTTTGCCAACAAAAGTCCATCTAGTCAAAGCTATGGTTTTTCCAGTAGTCATGTATGGATGTGAGAGTTGGACTATAAAGAAAGCTGAGTGCCAAAGAATTGATGCTTTTAAGCTGAGGTGTTGGAGAAGACTCTTGAGAGTCCCTTGGGCTGCAAGGAGAGCCAACCAGTCCATCCTAAAGGAAATCAGTCCTGAATACTCATTGGAAGCACTGATGCTGAAGCTGAAGCTCCAATACTTTGGCCGCCTGAAGTGCAGAGCCGACTCATTAGAAAAGACCCTGATGCTGGCAAGAGGGGAGGCAGGACGAGAATCAGATGACAGGACGAGACGGTTGATTGGCATCACTGACTCGATGGACACGAGTTTGAGCAAGCTCCCGGAGATGGTGAAGGACAGGGAAGCCCGGTGTGCTGCAGTCCATGGGGTCACAAAGAGTTGATCAGTCATGACTGAGCGACTGAACAACAACAACGTGGTTTCTAAAATATTTAATTATTGAAGAGCATTTTGGTCGTATTAAAATGGAAATATATTAATAGTTATGTTCAAAACGAATTTTTTTTAATTTTGAAAAATTCTAGAAAACAAAATTAACATATCTAAACACAGGTTCAGACGGTAAAGAATCTGCCTTCAGTGCAGGAGACCTGGGTTCAATCCCTGGGTCAGGAAGATTCCCTGGAGAAGGGAATGGCTACCCACTCCGGTATTCTTGCTTGGAAAATTCAATGGACAGAGGAGCCTGGTGAGCTGAAGTCCATGGGGGCACAAAGAGTTGGACATGACTGAGTGACTAACACGTTCACTTTCATACTTCTCACCCATTACAGCAATATTTTTGGAGAAAAAAATAGCCGTTTTATACTGACTATGTGAAGGTAAAATGAGAATATGAGCGTTTATTCTCAGCACGTATTCACCAGCTCTCGTCAATTTCTTAGCTTTGTCTGTTCTTAATATGTTTCACTTTGAATATGTTTTTTAATATCCTTAAAGTGTACATATCTTCATAAAATTGTAATTTTTTTCAAATTAGCCTCTTGTGGGCTGTCATCATTAAAGTGTTCTGTTCCTTGCTTGCTTTTGTAGGGATAGATTTTAATGCTTTCCTGTTCATAACCTATGTTTTCAATAACTGCAAGTCTACAAAAGTTTCCAAAGCTGAGAGCTTCCAGTTTTGCTTTGTGGTTGTGTTTTTTGGTGTTCTATTTGTTGACTACGTCTATTAAATTCTAATAAACTACTTCTATTTCCAAATCATTTAGAACAGAATAAAACCAAGAGGGGCTTATTTAGGAAAAAAGTTTACCATCTTTGGATACTTAGATTGATTAACAAATCATTCTTTGAATGAAATCTGATGATGAGTAGAGAAGAGAAAATGCATGTTACAAGCCGAAGTATTTTAAAAAAAATTCAACATCAGCTTCAATTACTCTTGCAACTATCAGCATTTATAAAGTCTAACATCTACAGCTTCTATTTTAACTGATGGGACAGTTGGTTTGGACACAGTCATAAATTTTTGTATACTGCAATCAGTTCCATGGGTGATACATTTACCACAAACACGAAGATTCACCAATACTGATATGATCCCACAAAGCAAATAGCCGTATGATAGAGGGTGAACTCTCATCGAATGTGCACCCATCACGTCAGGCGCTTCCCTTTGGTGGAGTGAATTTTCAAGTTGTGGCTGGATTCCATGAAATGGAAAAACAGCAGAATCACCATTGAAATGAACTGACTTTCTGTTTGAAAATGACTCTGATCTCCAACTGGCTTCGTCTGATGGTTTGTGAAGTTCGTCTTCTATGAGAGCATTAACACCTATCGCCTCTCCTTAGGTGTGCCCGCGGTGAAACTTGCAGCTGAAAGCAAGTGAAATTAACGGAGAAGAAGAGCTGTTTGATCTAAATGCAAAGGTCAACGCTTCCTGCATCTTCCATCCATCATCCTTGGGCACAGAGCTCCTAAAACAGCCACTCACTGAATGCTAATTCAGAAGTGCCCTGGGACTCAGCAGAATGGCAGTGACTAACGGCGGCGACCACACGGTCCTCCCATCGTCTCTCCCTAAGGAGAAGGCACCCCGTGCTGAGGCCCGCCAGCCTCCGTTGGCCTCCACTCACGAGTATGGACGACAGAGAAGGTAGCCAACTTCAGCGGGTGACCCCCACTGGGTGAACCCTGAACCACACTGCATCCAACCCCCTGGGGTGGGCCATGGAGATGCCCAAAGATGAGGTGGGGTGGACTGGACCTCAGCGGCCAGGTTTACACACACGTTTGATTTCCCAGACCTGAGTTCACCGGCTGCCTGAGTGAGCGCTGCACACCTGCAGCTCTCTGTTGGTTTGCCTACTTGATCATTTATTCTCTCCTCTTTCAGTGATATCTACCGAGTTGACTGTTCGCCAATGTCTGGAGAGACAACCAGAGGAAACGACCACCTCCTTGCCTCCTTCAGAGCTTGTGTTTCGGTGGGAGAAATGAAATAATGCAACAACTACCATGCAGAGCGGCTCTGACATGCCCAGAGGGGTGGGCACATGAGCTGGCAGCACTCGGGAGGGATGCCTGCCCCCCACTCCAGGGGGGGCTGAGAGGCTGCCTGGGGAGAGGGGTGTCTTCTCAGTGAGGAGTCGACCGGCCCAGGCTGGGGGCTGGGATGAGGAGCAGAGGGCATCACGAGGCAAGGGGGGGCTGCATGCAGAGAACATGGTCCCTGGGAAGCCCCGGGATCTGCCCGGGATAAGGAGGACCAAGGATCTCCCCTGGTAACGGTGTGGATGGTTCCCTTAAAGACACCCAGAAAAAGCTTCCCAGCAGGACCACGGTAAAGTTCGTTCTGCTGGACAGAATGACCCCTGCCCTGGGGGCTTCCTGAGGGCAGAGCAGCTCTCACGTGTGTGTCCATCTGGCCCAGGGGGTGATGCTCAGTGAACGAAGTGGAGGAAATAAAACCCTTGGGCAATTCAGAGCAGCTTCCATATTCCCTGAGACTGAAAGTCTGGCTGTGCTGAGTTTCTCTTTCTCGCTCCGTTTCTCTCATCCTTTCTCTTTCTCTCCAGGAATGAAGGCCTTTGCCAGAACACTCCGCCTTTCTGATCTTCCTTCCCAATTAGTGAATTAGGAGGATCCAACGAGATAACAAATGTGACTGAGTTTTGTCAGCTGTAACCATCAGCCTGAGCCGGTTGTTAGAACTACTGACTGCTAGGGCACCACCACACGTGTGGCCGGAACCTTAAACACAGCCAAGTGACGGGTGGTATTTTGCAAAGACCCGCTCCCCATCACCCCCTTTCCACCCCTGCCCACCGGAAGCAGCCAGAACTGTGGACACAGCCCGTGGTGGGGGGAGGGTGTGGGGAGCTGCTACTGTTTCCACAACTGAGCCCACGGCCTGCAGCCTGGACCCCCACTCCCTCTGTGGTCCTCGTGGAAAATGTCTACGCCTTGTCTGCTCTGTCTGCATCCGTGTGGACGCTGTGCCCTCCTGGGATGGTCCTTGTTGGGGGAAGATAAGCTCCCTGTTGACCTACCAGAGAACAATTTCTCTGCACACAAGCTTGGGGAACAGCTTGGACCGATCCGGCTGTTCCCATGCTGATGCCCTGGAGCCACTGACGAATCAGGTGGGGCCAGGATGCCAGCAGCCCCCAAGCCCCAGGTGTGTGCACCCAGAGGGGTTGGGCAGGGAGCTTAGGCCAGCCCATAATCAGAGCCCCAGTCAGCCCCAACCAGGACACACGCCTTCTCCCTTGTCCCCTGCTGCTTTAATGACGGGGCACTCAGCTGTGCTGGGAGCCGGGGTCCAGGAGCAGACCTGGGCTGAGCTTCCTCCATGCTCTTGCCCTCTGACACCCCCTTGAGGGGCCGAGCTGGGGTCAAGTGCACTGTGACCCCTGTTCCCCAATCTTTCTGAAGGAGCAGGGGTCCCAGTGACCTTCAGGGGCAGCTGAAGGAAGAGAAGGTGGAAGAGCTTGGGGGTGGGCACTCAGCCTGGGCAAGCGGGGGGCTCAGGGCCCGGGTGGCCGTGCGGCTGCCTTCCAGGGAGAGGCCTCGGGGCTCCCCAGAAACTCCTGGCCCAGAGGCACAGAGCCATACAGATCCCTGTTCAACTGTAGACAAAGACAGCTCCTCGCTTCCTCTGAGCCTGAACACCAAGGCTTAGAATGTCTGCCTGACTGCCCCTCCTTCTGGAAGGTTCCGAGGATTACAGATGAGATGAGCTGGGGAAGTGCCGTGTTTTCTAGGATCCCAGTCCATCCTCCTCTGGTCTGAAGAGCTAAGGGAAGCTCTTGGGCCCCCAGTTGAAGTCAGAACCACCCCGATGCCACCAGCCATCGCCCCTTCTCAGTGACTGCATACAGCTTTAGGGACCCTTCAAGGCCCACCTGTGTGCAAGCGTGGCGTGCGTGCGCAGATGGAGACCAACACCACTCCTAGAACTGCGACCCCACGTTCCTGGGCCAGGAAGCATAGTGAAGACCCCGAGGAGCAGCCTCCTGCCTGCTGACAAACCCCAAGGGCAGAAGGGCAGCTTCGATTCCAGAAAACCAGCAAGCTCCACTGTTCACCTACAGTCAGGGACCCCATTCCCCAGCCCTGGGGATGAACCTGGGGTGCCGGCCTCCCCCTCCGCATCCCGCAGGCCGCCAAGAGAGGATGCTGCTGGGGAAAGCAGCAGCCACCAGAGCACAGCCAGCCAGGGAGCGTCCTCTGCCACCTGCCTGGGGAACACCCTGGGCAGCGCAGCACCGACTTTCTGAAGTCACCCCTTAGAAGACAAGTCAAGCCCTTTCTGCCTGCCGGGCACGGGGCTGCACCCCCAGCCTCCCCACCCACCCTCTGGGAAACCAGGACGACGGCGAACCTCGGGTCCTCGACTATCCAGCCTGATCCCAACCAGGCCTGTATTCCAGAAAATCAAGAAAATAATCCCAGGGCTGATATTATTATTATTATTTTATGCATTGAGAAATAACAAAATGAAAAAGAAAGAAATATTTTCACAGTAAAGGGAAACAAACCCAGACATTTCCCAAGCTTCAGGTGTGAATATACCTACATGGAGGAGAGGTTTCAGTAGCAAACGTAAAAACCCCTTAGGCAGGATAGTGTGCAGATTTAGCAAGTTCCTCCTGTATCCAGAGTGATCCTGCCTTTCGGAGGAGGTGTCGCTTGTTAAAAAGGAAAAGATGCAAACGGGGGTGTTTTTATCTGAGCCGGTGAAGGTTGGAAGTTAATTGCTTTCGTACAGAAGCAATAGGACGCGTCTAAGAGCAAAACCAGGGAAACACCATTAAAAGGAGCCCAGCAAAGCAATCCATGGACACGAACCTGAGCAAACTCCGGGAGATCGTGGAGAGGGAAGCCTGGCATGCGGCAGTCCCTGGGACTGCAAAAGTCAGACACAACTTAGTGACTGAACAACAACAAAGAAGTCCACACGTCAGGAGGGGCAAAGGGGAGAGACGAGGTGCGGGGAGAAGGAGGAGGCAAGGCTGAGCAGGGTGGCTGGTCTGAGTCCCCCCTACCCAACAGCCACCCAAGGAGGCAGGCGCCGCTTCTGCCTTGTTCAGACAAGGACAAAGAGGGTGCAGGTGAGCTGCTGGGCCCCATCCAGGTGGTCAGGGCAGAGAGCGCCAGGGGAATGAGGGTGCCCTGCAGCCGGAGGCCCGTCCTGGGCTCTGGAGGTTTAGGCTTCACACTGCCCGCGGCATGCACACACCCTCCACACACGCCGAGCCCAGTTGGGGTTCCTGGGAGATATGGAAGTCTGGGGCTTCAGGAGGCTGAATTCTGAACACGCCCTGGGCAGGTGGAGGTACCAAGGCGTGGGGAGGCTGTGGAAGGCAGCTGAGAGGGGATGGTGATGGGTTCCTCCACCTCCAGACCCATGCCCACCTGCCCTCCAGCCCCTGGACACACAGGCCAGGTGTGTGCTCAGATGTCTGGGGTCCCTGGGGGATGCACAGAACACCCGGGGAGCGGCCGGCCTGCCCTCAGCTCTGCAGACGGAGATGCCCTGAGACTCGTCTGGGCAGAGTGGAGGTCGGTGGACCCGCCTGTAGGGCAGACCCTGCTGTGACTGGCATGTCAGCTTTGGCTGTGTGGCTCCTCAGGCAGCAGCCCACAAGTAGCAAGGAAGGCATCTCAGCTTGGGTGGGAGGCGAGGGGCTCAGGAGAGTCATCCAGGACCCATGGGGGTGAGAAGCGAGGCAGCTCCCACCTCCTGAGGCCTCAGCGGCCAGCCAGTAGGATGGCTTATGACATCCACACAAAGCCAGTCCTAACACACCAACAGCAGAGTCGTGAAGATGCTCGGTGCGTGGCCAACAGCAGGGCCAGTGCTCAAAAGGGTGTCCCCTCCCCATGTGAACACCAAGAGGACGGGACCGAGCCGGCCGCCCAGCTCCCGGCTGCCAGCCGCCCAGCTCCTGGCAGCCGGCACTCCACACGGGCTCAGCTCCTCCCACTGGGCACACGCTAGGTGTACACCCGGTGTGCGTGGCTCAGCTTTCCAGTGTGCAGGCCTCCTCCTCCCCGTGCCCTGTCTCCCGAAGGGCCGTGTGAAGATGCCCCGCAAGGCTGAGGGCAGCCGGGCAGGTGAGAGGCTTGGAGCAGGTGCGGGGAGGTAGCACCCAGGATGCTGATTTGCAAAAGGCACGTGCAGAGCTGCAGGGCTCCCCCCTTGGGGTGGCAGGCAGGGTGTTCCCTGTCGCTGCTGGCTCCGAAAGGCAGTCAGCCAGCCTTTCTACCCTCGGGAGCTTTGACAGGACCCACCCATCCTCAGCCCTCTGTAAACACACAGCCACCTATAGGCCATTCACGCACAGCCCAGGGTTCACCATGTGCCACCTCTTCTGAGTTTCTATCCATCCTTCTATGAACAGTCTGCATGGAGCAGGCGTTAGGACAACTCCTCACTTTACAAATGGGGGAATGCTCAGGAAATTCAGGGAGTTCACAGCAGTTAAGAGGGGCCCCCTGCAGCCCACACACCCCAAATTCTCTGCTTCTTTCTGAGGACTGGCCTCCATGACCAGTTTGCCCAGGGTGCATGGTGGGGTGACCAGCTTGTCCAAGGGTGTCCAGGAGTGTCCAGCTTTCAATCCAAAAACCCCTGGGGACCTCGAGCTCAGATGTCTCCCCAGCACGGAGTCCGCTGGGTGGGGGGTGGGGAGGCGCTGGAGGAGGGCGTGAGGCAGCTGCGACTCCTGCTTCTGGAGCAGGGCTGCTTCACCGAGCTCAGTCGGGGCTGACTCACCCTCTCCCCACAGAGAGTCCCGGGCTGACGGGGTGGGGCTTCCAAAGCGCCATGAAGAGCGCGACTATCTCTGTGAATGAGACCCTCCTGCCGTGATCAAGACCTTCCTGCGTGATCGAGGCACTTCCCCCATGATTGAGACCACAGTGATCGAGACCCTCCTGCTGTGATGGAGACAGTCCGTAGCAGAGGGGCAGCGGGCTGGCCACAGCGCAGCTGCTTACTGATAGGTATTTTATCAACGAGGCACTCTGGCCAAATGCCGGATCAGGTATGAGTCATTCAGGGCCATTGCGACAGGGACTAATAGGGCCAGGCTGGGTGGTCTCCAGGTTTAAAAGCCAGACCAGGCAGGGGATAGGGTTCTGATGTCTCTGAAGCTCTGTGTGTCTACAAGAGCACAGCATCCGGGCAAGAAAGAGGAAGGGTGGGGATGCGCCTACAGATGAGACACGCTTGGGAAGCAGGAATCCGTGCAAAACGCAGCACCCGAATGTCAGTATGTCCCCCGTACTCACTGGGGGGCTTACACTAAGACTTATCTTCTGTTTACCCGGAGCTCAAATGGCACCCGGCCTCCTTGGCCGGGTTTTAAGTTGCTATATCTGGCTGTCTGTGGGCTTCCCAGACGGTGCTAGCGGTAAGGAACCCACCCGCGAATGCAGGAGACACAGGACACAGAGGTTCGATCCCTGGGTCGGGAAGATCCCCAGGAGTAGGAAACGGCAACCCACTCCAGGGCTCTGGTCTGGAAAATTCCAAGGACAGAGGAGCCTGGTGGGCTGCAGTCCATGGGGTTGCAAAGAGCCAGACTCGACTGGAGGCGCCTTAGGACACACACACGCGGTCCTCTCAGACGGCGCCAGGGCCATGGTCTGTGACTCGCCGGCAGGAGGGGAGCACAGCCCAGAGAAAAGAACAGGTGACCTTGGGGAGGAGCTGGTTTGGGAGAGAGGTGAAATCGTGCCTTCAAGGTCAAGTTTGCAGCCCTGTGGGCCACCGAGCTGGCGATGTCCCTCGTGCGTGTGTGAAACTCCAAGGGAGTTCTGGTTGGAGGCGGAGTTTGGGGGCTGCCAGCAGGCAGGCAACCTTGTCAATGGACGAAGAACCTGAGAGAAGGAAAAGGGAAAGGAGAGACGGGGCACGGAGTAAATGCTGGGACCATGGACGCCTGGAGGCTCCTGGAGAGAAGGGGGCCGAGGAAGGGTCAGGTAGGCAGGGAGAACCAGGGGAGAGCAGAAGAGGGGCCGGTCCCCGTGGGGCCCCGGGACCAGCAGGGCTGGACTCAGGACCCCCAGGCCTGCAAGTCCTTCCTGTGCGGTGGCTGTGACCTGCAGGGCAGTGAAAGCCTTTCTCCTGCAGTGACCACAACATCAGTGACCGCTGCAACCAGCCTGGAGTCAGCTTGCCGTGACGCTGACATTCTCTCCCCTTCAGAAGACCTCAGCACGAACTCAGGTCATCCACCCGACAGGTCAGACTGTCTAGAATCTGGGCCCTCCTGAAGTTCCGACCCTTCCAAACATGACGCCCTGTCTGCAAAGTGCAGGCAGGAAGGTCCGCTACACAAACACTAGGGATGACCACGGTCACTAGTAAGTGGACCTCTGCCGGTCCTCGGTCCCGATCTCCCATGGCTCAGCCCAGGCAGACGCAGACACAGGCCATCCTGACACTCAGCTGAGATTCCCTGGGAAACTGGGATTGCTCTTAGCAAATCTGGGAGTTTTATTCCAAACATCACAGACTTGGTTTGAGGGTTGCCTAAAGTCAAGTCTCATAGTAAAATTCTATTTAATAAAGTCAATAGAGTTTGATATCATGACTGGACATAGATCTTTAGCCACTCAACATTTTTTCCCTACAAAGTAGATAATTTATCGTCCATGACGGGGCAGAGGGTACCCGACATTTCTCTCTTGTTCTTGTGTTCATGAGGCTAGGGGCTCAAAGGAAACCAGGTGTTTGGGAGCCACCTGTAAATGGGCACGGATCGCTCAGGTACCCAGGGCGTGGCTGCATGGCGGGGCTCAGGTCTGCAGAGCATGTGCAGAAATAGGGCTTCTACACCAAGGTCAGCTCTTATAAGCTGAGCTTTACGTGATTCAAGAACAAGATTTGATCTGTTGGATAAATGGCTACATTTTGAAAGGGCATAAGATACGAGCCCTGGAAGTTCAACCTCTGCCCATATTTGACCGATCTCTTGGAAACGGAAGCTATTAGATTCAGGGGGAAATGCAAGTGGCTATGGACGGACGTCTCAGCTTCCTCACGTATAGACGGGGGCAAAGCCTTGCTGCTCCTTGTTGCTCTGCTAGCCGTGTGCTGAGCTCACCTCTTAGTGCAAGGCTTAGAATCTGGAGAAGGTGCTTCCCTGAGCAAGGGAGGGACTTCGTCAAAGGAGAGGACATAGAGTCCTGAGCAGAGCGTCCCTGCTGGGAGCTCCTGACCCTACCACCCTTGATGCTGACACAGCAACAGAGGCCGGCAGCTGCTCTTCAAAGAGCTCGGGAAATCCATTACATCCAAGAATGAAACGTCCTTTATGATCCGTCTCGGCGCTTTGTTGCAGACACACTGCTGAAGACCTATGTGTGCGCTTGTGGCCGATACACAGAAGCTGAGTTCATCAAAGAATTCTGAAACATCACAAGGGCAGTACGAAGTTCCCGTGTATCTGAACCTCTGATGTGCCGGTCCACGCCGGGCCCCCTGCTGGCCCGATACTCGGGGCAGGTCGGCCCCAGCGAGGGGCTGAGGGCACGGGAGCTTTCTGCCCGAACCACAAGGAAGGACCGTAAGGATGCTGGCCTGCCAGCAAGTCTCTTAGGGGATAATTTCACTTTCCTACGGACCGTGCGCTAATTTGCATAATTCCAATTACTCATCTTACCCTCTTGAAGATGAAGAAAAAGGGAAGAGCTTATTCTTTAAGAATTAAGTTCTTCTCCATGGCAGCAGAGACAGCAGAACCACAGGTGATTAAAGATCCGAGGACTGTTTTCTCCAAAGCACACTGTCACTGACCCCCAAAGCCATGCTTTAATGTGTTTAGATACCAGCGAAGCCCCGGGCCTGTCACCTGTTAGGGACATGAAACTTACCATGTTTCCAGGTTGCTGTTGATTAGTCAGTAAGTCATGTCTGACTCTTTTAAGACCCCCACGGACAACTTAACAACTAAGCCACAACATTTCCATAGCGAAGGCCAACAGGAATGAACTACAGCTAGACTTTTACTGGATAAGTTTCTCCCTATTGAAAATGATCCTTTTTATTATCATAACAGAGCAAAGGGGAGAACCCCTGAAAACCTGGAAGCGTAACTCTTCACTCCTGAGCGGGAGTGACACAAAACTAAAGATGACAGAGGAAGGCTCTGTGGCCTCATCGCAAAGATTGCAAACAACGCCTCACAATCAAGTGTTTGCAAGCGTCACAGATCACTAATAATTACTTTTCCTACACTGGCAGTAATTGTCGTTTTACGGAAGATGTAACAATCCTTGAATCCTTTATGCATTAAAAATTACCACCTCGGCGGCGACAAGACCGTTCTGCTGGGACACTGTGTGCTCCGTTGTGTCTGAGTTCTTGCGACGCTATAGACTGTAGCCGCCAGGCTCCTCTGTCCATGGTCTTTTCCAGGAAAGAATACTGGAGTAGGTTGCCATTTCCTACTCCAGGGGAATCTTCCTGACCCAGGGATCGAACCGGAATCTCTTTCACCTCTTGCTTTTGCAGGTGGATTCTTTACCACAGCGCCACCTGGGAAGCCCCTGAACGGTCTTTAGATCTTACCAAAACCAAGTTATTATTGCAGAGTAACTATTTACCATCCAGGGGAAAATGCCCAGAAAGTTAATCTCTACTGACTGTTGTAAGTAAACAACAATTAACGGACCCCAAGGCTCCCGTCCCAATGCTTCCTCAGCTCTCTTGCTTTCTCCGTCAGAAGCCACTGTGGCCCTAGGGGAGGGCGCTGTTGATTTACACGTGGCAAATCTGAACGGTGATCCTCTCTCCCTGGGAAAGACACTCGGATCAGTTTTCATTCCCATCGTATTGTACGTGAATATTCATGGAGACGCGCCGTGCTGTGGCCCAAAGCACTGCAGTCTCACTGAAGGTGACGTGAGTGGTGGTGGGTTTTCTGTCTGAGCCATCATCTCGGGCCCTGGGCCACGTGGGCGGCTCACACACCTCCCGGGCCCTGTCCCCACCCTGGGAAGCTCTGCTCTCCCCACCTCAGCCCCCTCTCCGGGAGTGTCTCCGCCGGCACCTGTGGCTGGTGGGCTCTGATCCGTCTGCTCCTCCTTCTGAACCTGGACCTGCGCTCCTGGGAGTCAGGCCATCTCATGGTCTTGCACTTCTGCAGTGGGGGGCAGTCGGGGGGCGTCTGGAACAGCAGCCAGGAACACTGGAGGGGTGTTCTCAGGAGAGACGGGGGGAGCCTGGGCCTCTGCCTGGGTAGGCAGCCTGGAGGAAGGACAGAGCCCCTCCACTCCGAACCAGCTGTAAGTCCGTCTCACTGAAAGCCCGGGGTTCACCTATCAGGGCCACGGGGCTCCACCTGCTGGTGCGGGAAGGTGGTCAGAGGCACAGACAATTTTCAAAAACCCTGGGAGCCCTGATCTGCCCTGCGGTCTCACTCGGGCCCCATCGGGGGTCCTGCCTGGGAAGCACGCTTGTTGGAGCAGGTGTGCCGTGTGCCCCCGGGGAGCCAGGTGCTCCTGATGGAGGAGGGGCTTGTGCTTTAAGTGAGGCGCGTGAGTAGCGCTCCAGGGCTTCAGAATGCGATCAGGACACCTTCTGGGCGGCGGGGGTGGGTGGGGGCGTCAGGTAGAGACCACTTCCTCCACCTTGTGACTTTCATCTGACTTTCATCCCAGCTGCGTCAGTAAATCAATCTGTGACATCCTTCAAACAGCGTCCATAAATAAACCTACACTTCCCTCCCTCCCCGCCTCCAGGGACCATAAACCAACATCCTCCTTCTAATTGCTTACATACCCCTGCTGCAGCCTTGGGTCAATGTAACTCAGCGAATATGCCAATCGCCTGGGCACAGAGCTCTGCCCATGATCCATAATAAATGCATATGCTAGAATCGCTCCTGAAGATTGAGGCTGATTACACTGGAAATGAAAGATGTGGGGGATGCAGACTCGACAAAAAAGTCAGAGAAAGATGGGGGCCTTCACTCGAAACATCCTCAGAAGAGGCACAGGGAAAGGATCCGGCGAGGAACTTGGAATTCCACCGTGTTTCCCTTTCTTTATTTTTCCCCAAGAACATTTCTAAAGAGTCTTGGCGCCTTTCTCTTCCTGCTACATAAACTGCAGCAGGCAATTCAGGTCCTGTAATGAGTGATGGGAATACTCCCGGGCACAGAGTAACCAGAGATCTCGGTGGGACCCTGGGTACTGACGGGAGCAGGCCATGGAGCCTCAAGCAATGGACGCTTGGCTTGGAGGACGCTGCAAGCCTGTGGAGGGGGACAGCGGTAGTTGTACTTTCTTCTGAGGGCTGTTGTGCTAATTCTGGAAACTGTGTGCATTCTGGGGCACCAGCTCCCGGGGGAAGGGTGGAGAAGGCGGCCTGAGGCTGCACATGTCCACAGAACGAGGCGCCAGCCCCGCACCAGGAGGCCACAGTCTCTTCCACGCCCGCGCAGCACGTAGGCACAGACCCGGGATGGACGCCATGTATACTGGAGCCATGGGGTCCCAGCGCCGGCGTCAATGGCAATCGAGCGCACAAATGCTCTCCTTGAGTAGAGCAGGGCTGAGATACGGTTTAATCATGCCCCTTTAACCACATGACTCCCAACAAAGTCCATCCGTCCGGGTGGGCTCCAGGCTGGACAGCGCCCCCACCCCTCCCGCCACCCTACGACCCCTTGGGATGGCCCAGTAGCCTCAGTGCTGTGAGCTTGTCCAGGGCTATGCTCTTGGTTATTTGACCCATGTGAAACTCGAGGGAAAGGCGCGACTGGGTGGTCCCAGGGGAGGACGGGCTGGGTGTGGGAGGGCAGGGAGACGGGGCTTCCCGGGGCGGGCCAATGGTCTGTGCGTCCGCAGAAGCAACTGACCGTTTCATCACTCCAAAACCAAGAGTGTCGTTTTGCTGTTCCCATATAAACTGAAGCGAGGACAGATCCAGATTTATCCAGTTATCCCAGCTCTAAAACCCAAATAGCGGCCTACGGTCTGACTAAGGCAGTTTTCTTTTGGTCTATTTGAACTGACCTTAAGTAGGTTTCCGCTGTTGGCATCCAAATAGCAGAAACTGAGTGGAAAACAATTGCTTATACTTGTGGCCTGATTATATATCTGAGCTTGGGGTCAAGAGATCCATCAGCAAAATCAAAGTCGAGTAAAATCGGTGCCGCTTAAATCCTGACACTTTGAGAAGGTCCACCATCAACTACCAACCATCAAGCACCTTGACGGTGAGCATAAAGTCTCCACCTCTCAAGCCCACAGTGGCCCCTGCAAAGCCCACATGTGTGCACGTGAGTGTGCACGCGCACACACACACACACACAGCCTCCACTTCCCACTAAAGCCTTTTGGGAGCCAGTGAGAGAATCCTGATCTCCCTTCAGAGACTCCTGGCGCTTCCTTGTAACAAAAGTGTGTGCTCAGGAGCCATCACTCCTAAGTCTGGGCAAAGCCAGATAGTCCATCCTCACAGCTACATGCCGAGGGGCAGGGGTCCTCGGGGGTCACAGTGGGTGCTGTTACCCTGCACCTCCCAAAGGACCCTAGCCTGGCACNCCTTCAGAGACTCCTGGCGCTTCCTTGTAACAAAAGTGTGTGCTCAGGAGCCATCACTCCTAAGTCTGGGCAAAGCCAGATAGTCCATCCTCACAGCTACATGCCGAGGGGCAGGGGTCCTCGGGGGTCACAGTGGGTGCTGTTACCCTGCACCTCCCAAAGGACCCTAGCCTGGCACCCCTTCCCACATCCTCTCCACTCACACCTGGCTTTGATCTGAGGCCCCGATCCAAGGAGGACCTTGGGTACAACCCCCGGGCAGGATGCTCCGGGATGTTTGCCAAGCAATGTCCAGATAACGAGTGAATGAGTGGACAGGCTTAATCAGGACACACCATCAGAGAGCCACAGAGTGGCAGCCCCGTGCTGCAGGCTGACACTCCGGCTATGGAAGGCGAACCCCACAGAGGGCTCTAGACGCACGGCATTTACAGAGGCAGGAGCAACCTGGAGTGGAGTCTTGCCTCACTGCTCACTCCTGGAACTTTGGGACTACCAAAGGCCTGGGACAAGCCTGGGGGGACCAGGAAGCTGGAAACACATTTACTGCACTGTCGTCAGGGGCTCAGCAACTCTGCCCTGCCCCACTCAGCTTCTGGGAACAGACGAAACGTGTGCATCGCCACGGCCACACAAGTATAGATGGGGCTGTGTGAATGAGACCCGTTTTGATTGGACCACGAGATGGGAGGTTTAAGAGGCAGGATGCAGGAAGCTGGAAGATGAAGATTCCACGTCCTATGTGTGGCCGGCTGGGTCTGTTTGCCTGGCCCGTCTCCCCGGCCTCTGAGTTCCCTCGGCGCTGCAGTCTGATGGCGCACAGTAGGTGCTCAGTGCACGAGCCTGAACGTCTGCCTTCTGTTTTCTTGGCTGCGTACTCTCCCTGCCCACACCCCCCACACCCTAGCAGAATCAGAGAGGAACAGGAGGGGCTCCACCACCTGTCTGGCTGCCCGGTCCGGGGTCGAGGTGGGCTTTGCGCCCTCTGTCCCTGTGCCCCCAGACCCCGGGCTGCACAGGTCCCAGCAGCAGGGCGACAGGGATGGGCCACTCTCACTACTCTGAACAAGGTGAACACGCGCCTCTAAAGTGCGTTTGAAGGAGAGTGAAAGTCACAGCGATGTGTTCAAGATGAAATGGCAGCAGTTTGGTGAGGGGGGCCCTCCTGCCTGTCCTGCCATGCCCCACACCTGCTTGGGGTGGGGGGTGTGCTTCTCCTCCTGGAGGCCGACTGAGAGGCTAAATTTCACTGTAGCACGGAAGTCATATACCCAAGCCTGTCAGTGCAAGGTGACCCACAGACATTCCAGGTTTGTTGTGTGTTGTGTTTCAAAACAAAAAAAAAAGTTTTAAGGTATAATTCTGTGCAGTCAAGTGCATAGACTTTAGCCAATGGTTTGATGGGTCTCAATAAATGCATAGCCCCATGCGATCAACACAAAGAGCCTTTGCCATTTTTCTAGAAACTTCCTTCTTGCCCACTCTTTCCCCACCCCAAGAAGCACCTGCTGTTTTGGTTTCTGTTTACGAAGATGATTAGCTCTGTTCTTGAACTTCCATTAAATGGAACCATAATACTCTTTTGTGTCCAGCTTCTTCAACTCAACAGGTTTCTGAGGCTCATCTGCATTGCCGTAGGCATCGGAACAACGCCCCATTCTGCTGAAGAGCTTCCCGCTCCACGACTACCCAGTCTCTTGATACACATTTGGGTTGTTTCCCAGTCTTTTTGCTATTATGAGCAAAGCTGCTACGGACTTCAGTACAAGTCTTTTTTGCAGACAAGTGTTCTTCATTCATTTGAAGTGAATGCCTACAAGTGGAATTGCTGTGTTCAAGGACAAGGTGTACGCTGATGACTTAAAAGGATTTAAATTAGCTTGAAATATGTAAAAGGGGGGAAGAAGCTACATAACGTCTGGAGATCTGGCTTCTCCTGGGAAAACCAGGTGTGGCCTGAATTCCTGCGAGGCTGTATGTGTTGGTCCCTCCTCGGAACCTGAACAGGCCCCCACGCCTCCTTCCTCACACAGCCTGCGGCGGCTGCCACTCCACAAATGGACACTCGGTCCCCGTGTCCTGTCCAGATTTAAAGTGCTCCTCTGTCCCCAGCACTTATGCTCAGAACACCAACGACTAATGCTGTACTCAGGGGCGGGGTGGGCGGGGGTCGAGCCTGAAGTTCCTCCTGACTCAAAGCAAGAAGTTTTAGGAATTCCAAATGAAATGCTTCCTTTTTAGACCATGACTCTCCACCGCTGTGGGAGGATTTTCATTTGGCTCCATCTTCTTTAATATGCCGCAGTTGCAGGGTTTTTTTAATCTTCTTTTATTAAAAGTAAATCCACCCTCCTTGCCCAGGTCTCCTGTGTAACTGTCTAATTAGGGCAGAAGGCTGGCCCAGCCCAACAGGGTGGGTTGCTGTCCCTTAAGAGGGAAAGACTTCAAAGAAGTGCTGACATCTTCTGGAAAATGTTAATTTGGGAAACAACGTGCATGAATTATTTATAACCGCATCTCTGGTTATTTGGAAGAAAAATTTGCCCGCAAATTGCAACTCAGGAAAGAACCCTCCATCTCTCGTAACCCCAAAGACCTCTGTTTCCGAGCCTCCCTGGACACCCCCCCGCACGGTGGACACACAGTGCTGTTGTGCCCAGTGGGGCTGTGGGAAAGGGGCAGGGTCCCTTCTGAAGGCCTGGCCCACTTCCCGCCTGAAGCAAGGTCGTTTGGGTCTCATCTCAGTAAGTCCACTGTCCAGTCATTCATTCACTCCTTCATTCATTCAGTTACTTACTGGCACCTACTGTACAGCAATGGATGAAATTAACAAGACCTCCATCAGGGACCTCTCTTCAAACGTCTCCTCTTTCTACTGCGGGGCTGTTTTGTTTATAGAATTGCTTTTCTCAACAAGCCCTACTCCTGAAAGTTGACTTCTACCAAGATATTTCCCACTACCAGCCCCAGGGGCACTCAGGAATAAAACTCTCCTTCCATTTCTAAATTATCCCAACAGTCTTCTAATAGATCCTACCTGGTATCTGTCTAGACCACACAGGCTCAGATCCACAGGACAACTCTCTGCTTCCTCTCCTCGTAGTTTTTGGGGGAGTCTATTCTCTCTGCCACCCTCCACTCCACTAACTGATTCTTTTCCCTCTGCTAAGGCTCAACACTTCAAGGCTAAAATAGTTCCAGGCTTCCATTTTTTGTTATTGATGCTCTGTCGGTAAACTACAATCAGCACCATATAATTATGGAAAATTATAACAGCAACACAGCAGTAAACCAAAAAAAGGTACCCTTTGGGAATATTAATAAATAGATATTCTTCTCTTTAATAGAAACTTCATGCCTATTTCATGAAATGGTTGGCTCCCACACTGGGAAACATTATGGCGCTCATGAATTTTTAAAGGAACACCAATTTGAGTACGGTCAGGAGGCAGTAATAGAGATTTGTTTATGTGTTCATTCAACAAATATTTACTGAGTGTCTCCTGGACACAGAGCATTGAAGGAGGCCTTATGTAATCAACAAGATCAGATAGTGATGTTGCCTTCAGGGGATCTCTACTCTGACTAGGGACCAGCCTTACTCTGAAAAGAACGACTGTGGGTCAGGATGGGGTGTGGGGTGTGACGGTACCTTCCCCCTTGGAAGCCTGATCCCCTCTTGCATTCGAAGTCCTGGGTCAGGCGGATGCCTCGGGGAGCAGCCACGCATTCCTGCCTTTGGGGAGATGCTATGGGTGGGTAACTCTGCCTCTCCCACGCCCAACACAGAGTCTGTGCACCCTCACGACACCGGAACTGAGCAGAAACCCAGGCGGTCAGCGCCATGGCTGCTGGGAGAAGCTGACATGTAGGCTCCCTTCTGAGGCTGGGGCTGCTTGCTGTTCCCACCTTGGCCAGGAGCTTCACCAGGAGCTTCAGCAAAGCCAGGGTGGAAGGTAGCAGTGGGTATTTCAGCCATTGGGTCCTGGGGATGCTGTGTCTATTCTCATGGGCAGAAGGCAATGAGAAGTTGGGTTTATTGGTTGGGAATCTGCTGGACTCCAGAGTGACGGGACAACAGCTGTCCTCAGGGTCATCTTGCTGTCCCCAAATAGCCCTCGACATTTGCTGGGAGGCTCCATCAGGCAGCCCGCCTGGGAGACGGGTTCACACCTGGGATCGTCTCCCAGGCACCCTGGCCTCCTCGCTCACCCCTGGAAACTTTCTTTGCCTCTGTGACCTGGGGCACCGTGCCTGCCTGTTAGGATCCTGCTCTGAGCAGAGGGGCACAGCCACGCCCCTCGTGTTCAGGGTGCCGCCTCTGTGCTAGCTCATTCCAGACACTCACAGTTGGGTGGTACTCTTCGCGGGTACAGAGCGCCCCTAAGATACCCACAGCCTAAAGGGAACAGACACAAAGTAATGAGCGTGGAGTTCGAAAGCAGAAGCCTAGACGGATAGGAGTGTCCAAGAACAAGCTTTCGAGCGATTCAGATATTATAATTTTATATTTTATATTACAGACTCAGCTGTCACTGGAATTGGGAAGCATCAAGAACGCAGGCGGGGCGGGCCCCTGAGTCCTGGAACCCCGAAGGCAATGGCGGAGATGACCAGCAGATGGCGCAGGCGAGGAGGCCAAGGAGCGGCCCGCCTGCACCTGCTGGGCGTCCCGGACCTGGACTCAGAAGGTCCCCACCTCCGTAAGGTCAGCATCCTTCCAGGACCACCCCGGAAACGAGGTTTCCGGTCCCTGCGCTGTCCCGCAGGGCAACCCCAACGCCAGTGAGATTATTTGTTCTCTAATCAGCTTTCCCGCCATGCGTTACTGAGTAACTAGCGCTGTGGGATGCCTCTGAGTTCCCCCCAGCGGGTCCCTCACGCTTATTTCCCAGCCTGGAATTCTATTTTACAATCTGTGGATACTCTCTCTCTATGTCGGTGAAGAAATTTAACACTAGAACGGACTTTCCTCGCCTGGAGTGCAAGAAGGNCTCTGAGTTCCCCCCAGCGGGTCCCTCACGCTTATTTCCCAGCCTGGAATTCTATTTTACAATCTGTGGATACTCTCTCTCTATGTCGGTGAAGAAATTTAACACTAGAACGGACTTTCCTCGCCTGGAGTGCAAGAAGGTATAAATCAGACCGCGTGCCACGCTCAGGAAATTGGCTTTGCGCCCGCCATAGTGATTCTTCCATACACGTTAAAATTAATTACCCTGGGAGCTACAACTCAAAGTACATGCAGGCAAAGTGGTGGAAGGGGCAGAAGCGGCAGCCAATTAAGACGGAAGACTTCAGGACGTGCTGGCCCTTCACCTGCCTTCCACTGACTGGGATCAGTTATCATTTATTCAATAAACCGATTGAGGACAACTGCTATGACATTTGTATTGAGGGAAAGAGAGATGGGGAGAGAAAGAGACTGGGAGGGCAGGGAGGAGAGGAGAGGGGGTCTGCGAGGCGGGAAGGCTGGACAGGGTAGGGGCGGCCTGTCTGCCGGTACCCGTTGAGTGACATACCTGTGCCCCCCCCGGGGAGGGGGCGGTTCCAGAACCAAGCTGCTCTGCTCTCCCCTGCCTCCCAGGCTGGTCTCAGGGGCCCCCGGCACTGCCACTTTCCAGAAGAGATCACCCGTCCAGGGTGCAGTCAACTCTGTGTGAGGCTCCGGCCAGGCCACAAGTGAAGAGAATGAGGGAACAAGGGCTCGGAACCCACCGGGTCTCCAGACTGGGACATGCGCCTGGCTCCCGACCATCACAGAACCTGGGCCCCGGGGGGCTGCCCAGGAGGGCTGGCCAGATGAATGCCCCTCCTCACCTCGAGCAGAGGGGCCACACGCCCTGCTTGCCCTGGACGGTCTCAGTTATGCCTGTCTCCAGCCTAATGATCAAGCGTCCTCTTTTTCTCCTGAAGCATCTAGAGCTTGGATGGTCCCCTGTGTGTCCACTTGACTAGGAGGGATGGAGAGAAGCGAGGTCACCAGAGTGGCACAAGAGAGAAATTTGTGTCTTCCTTTGAGAACTGACTCAGCAGATATAGGCTAAATAAATCCCCCTGAGTCTAATTAGTGGCATTCCACAATTAGGGAGGTGGAGAGTCCCCAGTTTTAAAATCCCCAATTATTTCCTTTCTTCCACCATCCTTTCAACCACAGCCGCGCTCCCAGCAGCACAGAAGTCAGTGGAAGCGGCCTGGACCACCCGCTGGCAACTAGAGGCCTGGCCCACTGGCTATGTGCCCCTGGGTCAGCTTGTGCCCTTCTCTGAGTTTGTAAAATGACGAATCAATGACCTCAGGAGACCCAGGGGAGAGTCTATAAGATAAGCGAGCCTTTCCACCCTTTCTGGAATGTGGATAAACACTTTAAAAATATGTTCAGCTCAAAGGCAGCCAAACAGAAGCAACAGAATCCATTTCATTTAGAATCCATCCATTTAGACTTGAGCTCTGAGTAGGGGAAGGAAACCTACGAGAAGCCTCAGTTTTCAGTCCCAGAGGCATAAAGCCCCAGGAGGGCCCTGCGGGTCTGGGACAGTGAGCCGCCTGGCGTGCATCCACCCACCAGCAGGGTCTGGCAAGCATGGCTGCACCCGGCTCTCAAGGGTGCCCTAGACTGACCCAGACAGCTCGCGTCCTGGATGCCAGGGGTCTTCACGTGTTCCTGTTGTGCCACGTCCCGGGCAGGCGCACACGGCACAGAGCTGGCCGTGGTGTCCCCAGGGTGGGGGTGAGGGCAGCCTTCTTTCCCAGAGGGGAGCTGTCTGCCGCACCCCCAGTGCCAGCCCTGTGAACAGTGTGGAGGTCCCCGAGCTCTGAGTTCCACCCCAAGTCAGCACCAGGAGTAGGAAGTTCAGCCATGCAGCACGTGGGTACCCGAGAAAGAACATGAGCCCGTGTTTCAGAGACAGGCATTTCCAGAAGCACAGTGAACCATGCAGGGGAGGGTCAGGTAAGGCTGCTGAGGCTGACCGTGGTGCTAACATCACAGAACACCTTCTCTGGTTCAAGACACGGGTCCCAGCACTTTACACATAAACACACGTGATGCTCTTGGCAGCTCTCTGAGATGGTACAGGCTCTCACATGCTTGCCCTGCAGCAGAGGACTTGGAGGACCAGAGAGGTTAAGTAACCTGCCCAAGGCCACAGAGCCATAGAATGGCAGAGCCTGAATTCANCCGGGCAGGCGCACACGGCACAGAGCTGGCCGTGGTGTCCCCAGGGTGGGGGTGAGGGCAGCCTTCTTTCCCAGAGGGGAGCTGTCTGCCGCACCCCCAGTGCCAGCCCTGTGAACAGTGTGGAGGTCCCCGAGCTCTGAGTTCCACCCCAAGTCAGCACCAGGAGTAGGAAGTTCAGCCATGCAGCACGTGGGTACCCGAGAAAGAACATGAGCCCGTGTTTCAGAGACAGGCATTTCCAGAAGCACAGTGAACCATGCAGGGGAGGGTCAGGTAAGGCTGCTGAGGCTGACCGTGGTGCTAACATCACAGAACACCTTCTCTGGTTCAAGACACGGGTCCCAGCACTTTACACATAAACACACGTGATGCTCTTGGCAGCTCTCTGAGATGGTACAGGCTCTCACATGCTTGCCCTGCAGCAGAGGACTTGGAGGACCAGAGAGGTTAAGTAACCTGCCCAAGGCCACAGAGCCATAGAATGGCAGAGCCTGAATTCAAGTCCAGTTACTCTCCAACAACCAGACTGTGGAAAACCACATCTCTGAGGTCAAAATGAGCTCACCAGACCTGGGAAGTATTCTGAAACACTGTAAGATTTTATCAGGACAGGCCTAGGGAACAGGAGACTCCATCTAAACTGACAAGCATTTCCTTTCAAGATAAATGGACACACATTCTGTACATTCCAAAAATTCCCTGAAAATATTTACTTTAACTCTCTTACCACCAATATGACCAAAAATAAAGGAAAAAAAAAAACCCCACGAATTGGTTTGGCAGTAACAGATGTTAACATGTTGTGGGTTTGAGATCCCAAACAGATCAACCCAGATACTTCCTCTTATCTGCTATACCTGGGAAACG
This sequence comes from Neotragus moschatus, assembly GCA_006410615.1. NCBI lineage: Eukaryota > Metazoa > Chordata > Mammalia > Artiodactyla > Bovidae > Neotragus > Neotragus moschatus. The sequence continues at coordinate 228,124 of SJYA01002916.1, forward strand.
ATCCTGCATCATAAAATAAGTACTTAATAAATATTTGCTCATTGAGGGAGTGAAACGGGCCAAAAGTTTACCCAAAAAAAGCCCGAGTTGAGTTTTCTTCAATCGGTTATCTCTATAAACACCAGCTTGTTGTTGCTCAGCCGCTCAGTCATGCCCGAATCTTTGTGACCCCACAGACTGCAGCACGCCAGGCTTCCCAGATGTGTCTCCTCAAATATTTATCTACATAGAATCACAGGACTTTATGTCCTTTGAGAAAGACTCCTTGTTCTGTTTCCCCCAAGAAAGGAAGAAAAGAAACCTCAAAGGAAATGAATGTCGCAATCTGCTAGGCAGACAGGTAACAGGAAAATAGGAAACGGGCCCTGAGAGTTGAGTTTATTCAACTGTGTTTAGAAACACTGAGGTCAAGCAAAGGCTGACCGCCTCATGCATGATGACACCGGTCATGGCTGTCTCAGACTGAGTCTCTTTTAAGCAAGGTGCATGGAATTGATGCTTGTGAACTGTGGTGCTGGAGAAAACTCTTGAGAGTCCCTTGGACAGCAAGGAGATCCAACCAGTCCACCCTCAAGGAATTCAGTCCTGAATATTCATTGGAAGGACTGATGCTGAAGCTGAAACTCCAATACTTTGGCCACCTGATGTGAAGAACTGACTCACTGGAAAAGACCCTGATGCTGGGAAAGATTGAAGGCATGAAGAGAAGGGGATGACAGAGAATGAGATGGTTGGGTGGCACTACCGACTCAATGGACATGAGTTTGGGTGGACTCCGGGAGTTGGCGATGGACAGGGAGGCCTGGCATGCTGCAGTCCATGGGGTTGCAAAGAGTTGGACACGACTAAGCGACTGAACTGAACTGAACTGATGAGGAGATGGAGGGAAGGAGCAGAGAGTAGAATGCTTTAAGGCAGAGCTATCACAGAAAGAGGAGTCTTTTCTGGTGAAAGAGTCTTTCGTGGGACTCGGCACAGTCCTGGGGGGCCGGGGGCTTCATTTTCCTGGCGAAGGCTTCCTCCATTGTTCCATCCACTCAAAGGCCTGCTGATTGCTGTCCTGCTGTATCCCGGGTCTGGCAAAGCCACCCAAACAGCAAGAGAGGACAGGAGCCCTGAGCAGGTGTCTCCCAACTCCATGGAGGGAAGCTTTCAATAAAGATGCAATTCTGTATCGACATAGCATCAATATTGCGCCATCATGTCTGTATCTAAAAGCTACATGACAATTTAGCAAGCTTGAAAGACTATGAACCTCCTGATTTCTTCTTGGCTCAGACAGGAGGAAACAGACTTAAATTTAGTAGTGATTTTTCAAGTCAAAGTTAGTTAAGTACCTAAGGAGCATGCAGAAGTTGATTGTGTGTAAAATTCTTGTGCTTGGATTTACCCTTGCCTGTGAGTGTCTGTTTTTTTTTCGGTCTGTGAAATTGTGCTCGGGGACTCCCAGGTGCCAATCCCCACTAAGCTCCAATCCCCTGAGCTCCAGAGAGAAGGGCCAGGGACTCACTCTGGACTTGCTGTTCAGTCTCTCAGTCACATCCAACTCTTTCTAACCCCGTGGACTGCACCACTTCTCTCTCCTCCACTGTCTCTCGGAGTTTGCTCAGATTCATGTCCATTGAGTTGGTGATGCCATCCAACCTTCTCATCCTCTGTCATCCCCTTCTAATCTTGCCCTCAGTCTTTCCCAGTATCAGAGTCTTTTCCAGAGAGTCAGTTCACATCAGGTGGCCAAAGTATTGGAGCTTCAACTTCAGCATCAGTCCTTCTAATGAGTACTCAAGGTTGATTTCTTTTAAGATTGACTGGTTGGATCTCCTTGCAGTCCAGTGGACTCTCAAGAGTGTTCTCAACACCACAACTCGAAAGCATCAATTCTTCGGCACTCAGCTTTCTTTATGGTCCAAGTCTCACATCCGTACATGACTACTGCAAAAACCATGAAGTGGCTTGGCACTAACAGATGTTAACATTAGTTTTGACTATAGGGACGGTTGTCAGCAAAGTGATGTCTCTGTTTCTTAATACACTGTCAAGGTTTGCCATAGCTTACTTTGGTCTTAGGAAACCCATTACTATCATTACTGCCTCCTAGACCTGCAGTGGAAAAGGACAGACAGCCCACATGTAACGGATGCCATACTGGGCTGAACTGTGTTCCCCCCAAATTCCCGTCTGCCTGGAACCTCAGAATGTGGCCACTTGGGAAATACAGTCTTTGCAGATGAAAACAGATCTTTTCATTTTAAGATGAGGCCATAATGGATGAGGGTGGGCCTTAACCTAATGGGTGGTGGCCTTATAAGAAGAGGAGAGATGCACACAGGGAAGAGCATGTATGGTCCAGAACATGTATGGTCCAGAACATGTATGATCCATAACATATATGGTTCAGAACATGCATGATTCAGAACATGTAATGCATATTTGATCTTCATCCTGGCTCCTGGCATAAGTGTGTTAGTCAATCAGTTGTGTCTCACTCTTTGTGACCCCTCAAACTGTAGCCCTCCAGGCTTCTCTGTCAATGGGATTCTCCAGGCAAGAATACTGGAGTGGGTTGCTATTCGCTTCTCCAGAGGATCTTCCCAACCTAGGGATTGAACCTGGGTCTCCTGCATTGCAAGTAAAGTCTTTAACGTTTGAGCTACAGGGAAGTCCTATAATTTCTCCGAAAGCCCTTGGAGTGTCCTAAGTGATAAGAACACTAGAAGCATCTTTGATTCTATTATTTGATCTCTGACCTGGTTTCTGACACAGGGCTCCTAAAACCCTTTCAAAGGCCTGGCTGATGGGCATATCTTTTGCCCCAAAGAGGCAACTCTGCGTGGGCTCCTGAAGGGAACCAATCACTAGAAAGACCAGCCTGTGATTAGAAGCCTGATGTTTTTGCCTTCACTCCCCCATTCTCTTGAGAAGGGACAGAGTGCTGGGAACAGAGCTAAAGACCACGATGCTGGGAAAGAATGAAGGCAAAAGAAGAAGAGGGAAGCAGAGGATGAGATGGTTGGATGGCATCAGTGACTCAGTGGACATGAATTCGAGCAAACTGCAGAAGATGGTGAAGGGCAAGGAAGAAGCCTCGTGTGCTGCAGGCCATGGGGTCACAAAGAGTCGGACATGACTGAGATGGAACCAGTCAATCAGAAGGGAAATAAACCCTGAATATTCATTGGAAGGACTGATGCTGAAGCTGAAGCTCCAATACTTTGGCCACCTGATACAAAGAGCTGGAAAAGACCCTGAAGCTGGGAAAGGTTGAAGGCAGAAGGAGGAGACGATAGAGGATCAGACGGTCGGATGGCATTGCTGACCTGATCGATACGAGTTTGAACAAGCTTTGGAAGATAGCGGAGGACCGGGAGGACTGGTGTGCTGCAGTCCCTGGGGCCGCTAAGAGTTGGACATGACTTGGCAACTGAACAACAACAATGCCTGGTGATGAAGCCTCCATAAAAAATCCCAATAGGTCGGGGTTTGGAGAGCTCCCAGGTGGGGTGAACACACTGGTACATGAGTTGGGTGACACCCTGCAGCCCGGGGCCAGAAGCTCCTACACTCGGAACTGGCCATGTGCCTCTCCGCCAGACCTGGCCCTGTGCTCTCTCCATCTGGCTATTCATCTGTATCCCTTATCTTCTGATAAGCTGGGAAATGTGCTGAGTTCTGTGAGCTGACCTGGCAAATTAATCAAGCCCAAGGAGGGGCTTGTGGGAACCTGTGCTTTCGAGCCGATCAGTCTGAAGCCCAGGCGACAACCTGGACTTGCAACTGGCATCTGACGGGGGAGCGGTCTTCCGGGCCCTTCACCCGTGGAATGCAAGCCATTTCCGGATGATGTCAGAATCCAGTTCCACTGTAGGGGGCCCAGCTGGTGTCATGGAGAACTGCTCGGGGCAGGGGACCCGCCAGCCATCTGAGAACCTCCACACATCCTGGGGCCAGGAGCGTCAGAAGTGACGAGTCCTGTGCAGACGTGAAGGAGACGTACTGGAGGAAAGAAAGGATGGATTTTTTTTTTCCCTAAAACACTCTGTGAAGATGGAGGCAGAGACTGAGGGGGTGCAGCCCCAAGCCAAGAACTGCCAGGGGCCGTACGAGCTGGAGGAGGCTGGAGGGACCCTCCCCTGGAGCTTTCAAAGGAAGCTGGGCCCTACTGACAGCTTGATTTCAGAGGTCCAGCCTCCAGATCTGTGAGAGAAGCATTTCTGCCGTTAGTGACCGAGTCTGTGTTCATGTCCTACGGCAGCCCTGGGAAATGGATACAGACGCCGAGCTAAGATAGTTGTGACAGTGTTTCTAAAATGCCTCTAGCTTCCTGTCGGCCGGTCTCCCCCTTCCCTGGCTGTGGGATTCTTCCCGGTCCTTCCAGACCTCCTCCTTCCTCCTCTCCCACGCCCATCGGTCATCAACCTTTCACATTCTTCTTGCAGCTAACTTCCCACCTTTAACTCGCTCCATCTGCTCACTCTGAAGGTCAAGGCCTCCTTCACCTTGTCGGGCAATCATGAGAATTCGGCGAGGAGCCGTGAGAAGCAGTGTTGGGTGCGGCCCCCGGGGCACACGGGGAGGCAGTGGGGGCAGCCAGGTTGCTCCCCCAGGGCTGGTCAGCCTGGTTCTGCCATCCACCCTGCGCCCCTTCCCGAGATGGGCCAGCCCACACGCCCCGCTCTCTGCCCAGGGGCCTCCAGCAGCAGTTCCCACGCGCCTGTGTCCCTCCCACAGCCTCACATGATCTGTCTCGCCACCCACCCATTAGTGTCAGTCGCCCAGTCGTGCCTGACTCTCTGCAACCCCGTGGACTGCAGCCCACCAGGCTCCTATGTCCGTGAGATTTTCCAGGCAAGGTTACTGGCATGGGTTGCCATTTCCTTCTCCAGGGGAGAAGGGACCCAGGGATCCGGACCCAGGGATCGAACCCAGGGACTGAACCTTCCTGACCCAGGGATCGAACCCAGGTCTCCTGCACTGCAGGCAGATTCTTTACCGACTGAGCTACAAGGGAAGCCCAAAAGAAACCAAATGCATGTATCTAAAAGGAAATCCTATCATTAGCATAAATAAGACAACCAGTCTTGTTAGCATATGTAGAGATGATCTTAACAACCAGTTCAGTGGGGAAGGGGAAGGCATTGGCACTAAACATTGGCCCCGAGGAAGGCTCTGGGCCAAAGCCTGTCTTCTTTCTGTGAAAAAGGTGAGTAAAGGTGTTGAAGACACAGTGACATCAAACCGGGCCTCTCCCTTTGAGCAAGAGGAAGCCTGGGAGGGAACAAAGAAGGAAAGGGCTTTCTCCCTTCCTGATTCAGAGTTGTTCACTGCTGTGTTCTGTTGCTACCGAAAACCATCTCAGGATTTGTGTACATCAAAGGGCCGGAGCAAGAACGTGAAAAGACATCTTGCAGAATGGGAAGACGTATTTGCAAATCACATATCTGATAAGGAACTAGCATCCAGAATATAGGCAGGACTCTCACCACTCAACAACAGGAAAACCAATAACCCGGCTAAAAAACAGATAAAGAACTTGAACAGGCATTTCTCCAAAGAAGACACACAAAGGACCAACAAGCACATGAAAAGATGCTCAGCATCACTAACTGTTAGGGAAATCTAAACCAAAAGTGGGGAAAGTGTCAGTCTGTCAGTCACGGCCGACTCTTTGAAACCCCAGGGACTGTAGCCTGCCAGGCTCCTCTGTTCATGGGCTTTCTCAGGTAGGAATACTGGAGTGGGTTGCCGTTTCCTTNAACAACAACAATGCCTGGTGATGAAGCCTCCATAAAAAATCCCAATAGGTCGGGGTTTGGAGAGCTCCCAGGTGGGGTGAACACACTGGTACATGAGTTGGGTGACACCCTGCAGCCCGGGGCCAGAAGCTCCTACACTCGGAACTGGCCATGTGCCTCTCCGCCAGACCTGGCCCTGTGCTCTCTCCATCTGGCTATTCATCTGTATCCCTTATCTTCTGATAAGCTGGGAAATGTGCTGAGTTCTGTGAGCTGACCTGGCAAATTAATCAAGCCCAAGGAGGGGCTTGTGGGAACCTGTGCTTTCGAGCCGATCAGTCTGAAGCCCAGGCGACAACCTGGACTTGCAACTGGCATCTGACGGGGGAGCGGTCTTCCGGGCCCTTCACCCGTGGAATGCAAGCCATTTCCGGATGATGTCAGAATCCAGTTCCACTGTAGGGGGCCCAGCTGGTGTCATGGAGAACTGCTCGGGGCAGGGGACCCGCCAGCCATCTGAGAACCTCCACACATCCTGGGGCCAGGAGCGTCAGAAGTGACGAGTCCTGTGCAGACGTGAAGGAGACGTACTGGAGGAAAGAAAGGATGGATTTTTTTTTTCCCTAAAACACTCTGTGAAGATGGAGGCAGAGACTGAGGGGGTGCAGCCCCAAGCCAAGAACTGCCAGGGGCCGTACGAGCTGGAGGAGGCTGGAGGGACCCTCCCCTGGAGCTTTCAAAGGAAGCTGGGCCCTACTGACAGCTTGATTTCAGAGGTCCAGCCTCCAGATCTGTGAGAGAAGCATTTCTGCCGTTAGTGACCGAGTCTGTGTTCATGTCCTACGGCAGCCCTGGGAAATGGATACAGACGCCGAGCTAAGATAGTTGTGACAGTGTTTCTAAAATGCCTCTAGCTTCCTGTCGGCCGGTCTCCCCCTTCCCTGGCTGTGGGATTCTTCCCGGTCCTTCCAGACCTCCTCCTTCCTCCTCTCCCACGCCCATCGGTCATCAACCTTTCACATTCTTCTTGCAGCTAACTTCCCACCTTTAACTCGCTCCATCTGCTCACTCTGAAGGTCAAGGCCTCCTTCACCTTGTCGGGCAATCATGAGAATTCGGCGAGGAGCCGTGAGAAGCAGTGTTGGGTGCGGCCCCCGGGGCACACGGGGAGGCAGTGGGGGCAGCCAGGTTGCTCCCCCAGGGCTGGTCAGCCTGGTTCTGCCATCCACCCTGCGCCCCTTCCCGAGATGGGCCAGCCCACACGCCCCGCTCTCTGCCCAGGGGCCTCCAGCAGCAGTTCCCACGCGCCTGTGTCCCTCCCACAGCCTCACATGATCTGTCTCGCCACCCACCCATTAGTGTCAGTCGCCCAGTCGTGCCTGACTCTCTGCAACCCCGTGGACTGCAGCCCACCAGGCTCCTATGTCCGTGAGATTTTCCAGGCAAGGTTACTGGCATGGGTTGCCATTTCCTTCTCCAGGGGAGAAGGGACCCAGGGATCCGGACCCAGGGATCGAACCCAGGGACTGAACCTTCCTGACCCAGGGATCGAACCCAGGTCTCCTGCACTGCAGGCAGATTCTTTACCGACTGAGCTACAAGGGAAGCCCAAAAGAAACCAAATGCATGTATCTAAAAGGAAATCCTATCATTAGCATAAATAAGACAACCAGTCTTGTTAGCATATGTAGAGATGATCTTAACAACCAGTTCAGTGGGGAAGGGGAAGGCATTGGCACTAAACATTGGCCCCGAGGAAGGCTCTGGGCCAAAGCCTGTCTTCTTTCTGTGAAAAAGGTGAGTAAAGGTGTTGAAGACACAGTGACATCAAACCGGGCCTCTCCCTTTGAGCAAGAGGAAGCCTGGGAGGGAACAAAGAAGGAAAGGGCTTTCTCCCTTCCTGATTCAGAGTTGTTCACTGCTGTGTTCTGTTGCTACCGAAAACCATCTCAGGATTTGTGTACATCAAAGGGCCGGAGCAAGAACGTGAAAAGACATCTTGCAGAATGGGAAGACGTATTTGCAAATCACATATCTGATAAGGAACTAGCATCCAGAATATAGGCAGGACTCTCACCACTCAACAACAGGAAAACCAATAACCCGGCTAAAAAACAGATAAAGAACTTGAACAGGCATTTCTCCAAAGAAGACACACAAAGGACCAACAAGCACATGAAAAGATGCTCAGCATCACTAACTGTTAGGGAAATCTAAACCAAAAGTGGGGAAAGTGTCAGTCTGTCAGTCACGGCCGACTCTTTGAAACCCCAGGGACTGTAGCCTGCCAGGCTCCTCTGTTCATGGGCTTTCTCAGGTAGGAATACTGGAGTGGGTTGCCGTTTCCTTCTCCAGGGGATCCTCTTGATTTGGGGATAGAACGTGTCTCCTGCCTTGTAGGCAGATTCTTTACTGTGTGAGCCACCAGAGAAGAGAAATGTTAACCAAAACAAAACCACAATAACAGACCACTCACACCCACTAAAAAATTAACAGAAAACAACAAGTGTTGGTGAGAATATGGAGGCACAGGAATCCTTATACTTTGCTGGTGGGAATGCAAAATGGTGCAGCTGCTGTGGAAACAGTCAGGAGGATTCCTTCAACAGTGAAACCGCTCTGTCCCCAGTAATTCGACTCTTAGGTATACATCCAAGAGGACTTAAAGCAGGAGCACAAGAACCTGTACAGCCATATCCACAGCAACGCTCTCCGCAACAGTCAAAAGGCAAAAGACCACCCAAACGTCCAGCAGTCGATGAATGGACAAGCTAAATGGAACTGCGGCAATGAGCTGTTGGGCAGCCACGCAAAGGGACGAGGCTTCACACCTGCTACAGCGTGGGCGCCCCCCCAAACCATGAAGGGAAGTGAGATGGACCAGACGGGGAGCTTACCTAGTGCCTAACTTCGCCTAACTTCATTCCTATGAAATAGAATCCACCAGTCTACAGCAATCAGAGAGGCAGAAATCAGATGCATGACCCCCAGGGGCTTGGGCGAGGGGGAAATGGGGATTACCTGCTCAATGAGCACAGAGGCTCCCTTGGGGTGATGAAAATGTGCTGAACTAGGCAGACACAACCGCTTCACAGCATTATGAGGGTAATAAATGCCACTGAACTGTACTCTAAAGTGGCTAGCTTTTGGTTATGTGAATTCTACCTCAATAAAGACAGAGCATCCCAGGATCGCCACATACTGTACTTTGGGATGACGGACACCTTCGCCAGGCTGGCTTCCAAGACCCCCATGAATAAAAACATTAGAAGAGACCCTGATGCTGGGAAAGAATGAAGGCGGGAGGAGAAGGGGACGACAGAGGAGGAGATGGTTGGATGGCATCACCGACGCGATGGACATGAGTTTGAGTAAACTCTGGGAGGTAGTGCAAGACAGCGGAGCCTGGCGTGCTGCAGTCCATGGAGGCCACCAAGAGCCAGACACGACTGAGCGACGGAACAGCAGCAACAGACAGCATTCAGAGAAGGGAGTGTGCGCGACACTGGTTGAGTGCTGTGTGCCCAAGGCCTTCCCCTGCTCACTCACTGGACCCTTACAGCAGCAGTAAGGGATCAGGACCCCTGCTGTCCCCACTCCACAGGTGAGGAAACTGAGGCACGAGAATACTGAGTAATACAGCTCGGTAGCTGACACGGTGTCCTCTGGGTGGGGACGTGAGGGGTGTTGGAAATGGGCTGTCGACGGAATATCCCAGTGGGCACGCGGGACTTCTTTATAGGATCCCAGTCTCCACACTCCACCCATTTCTGCATTAGTCATTTCTCTTGATTAAATGCTAGTCCTACATTCTGCGGGTCCCATTGTGCTAAATTACACGGTGAGCGTGCATTGCAAATTACACTCACAATTAGAAGGTACACGGCAACATTTATACTAATTAAGCTGGGCCTCATTCCTTTTGCTCTGATTTTCTAACCCGGCGGAACCCCAGCGCCTTATGTCCACGTGTGAACCGCCACAAATGGATGGGGTAAAACACGCTTTCAATTCCCGGCTTTGCAAGATGATTTTAGACTTAAAACTGCTTACAGTATTGTGCTGCCTTCTTTTTAAATTATTTTTTAAACCCTATTAACAGCATGAATGTAACCGAGTACAGTTCTGAAATGGAAATCACACAGGCTGCTCTTAAAATCGACGGTGCTACTATTTGTTTTTAATGCCTTAGAAAACATTTTTAAGAGTCTGTTTTCCCTGAGCACGACTGACTTTTTAAATGTATTTCCCCAAGAAATACAAATGAATGCTACCCAGTGCAGTTAGGAGAACATGAAGAAAGAAAGAAAAATAGGGACTGCCCACTCAGGGCCAGGAGGTTTGCTGAGCACTTTGTAAGAATCTTCTCATCTTGCTCCCTTGGCCACTATAGAGGGAACTACGCCCTTACAGGAGTCAAGTCACCCCCGGATTCAAAGCCTGCAGCGCTCCCCGCCCCCCCTCCCCCCCGCTTCAAACGAGGTAGCTACGCATGCGTGTTTGAAGGAAGACAAAACATCACACAAGAGCCGTGATCGCCCCCAAACGTCGCAGGGCAAACGGGATGTTGCTTCGTTCGCCAGCTCGTGTTCATTTGCGCGGAGACGGCTGCGTGAACACCTGGTGTGTGCCAGGCAGGGTGTCGGGAGCCGGGAAGACGGGGATGACCGAGGGCAGCCTCATCCCCGCCTTCCAGGGCTCCGAGACCACAGGCTTTTCCTGCCAGCCCGCCCGCAGTCACATCTTCCCTCCCGGGACCCCGTTTCCAATCACTGGGACCCGGAGGGAGTGAGCCCACTGCCACGTGTCCTTGGAGAGCAACATCTCCCTGACCTGGTCCCCTCCGGAGCCCTCCTGCACCACCACCTTTCCACACACTTCCGGCGACACTCTCCTCACTTGTCCGCGGCATGGGCTCCAGCACAGGTAAGCCAACGGGGGTGTAGTCCGCTAAGCGGGGGGTTCATACTCTGCTAGGGCTCAGCTCCCCGCTCTGCAGGCCCTGGGCCCTGGATCTGGGAGGGGAGAAGGGCTGGCGGGGGCGCTGCCCAGGGGCAGAGCCTGGAAATGAAGTCCCAAGGCGGAGGCCCTGCAGCCTGCAGACGTCAGACAGGAGGGCCAAAGGGGTAAGGGAGTTTGTTACTGGGAAACCAGGTGAGACCATAAGCTCTTCGGCCCCGACACCCCTTATTACAGGTGAGCATCAAGCTGCCGCAGGTCTGCCCTGCCCGCTGGGGCTGACTGGTACGGTTCCGTGGTCCCTCCTGCTGAGAACGTTCCCATTCATCATCTCCCGAAAGCCCGGGAGCCCCCGGGGAAGTCCCCGGGGCAGGAAATGGAAGGCACAGGTCTCTGCCTGTGTTGTGAAGGCGGTTCCTCAGGGGGAGTGGGGGGGTCCCAAACCGGCCTAGGATCTGGGGGACAGAACAGGAGCACCCCCTGGCCACTTTACTGGCCCCAAAGCCACACTGAGGGGGGTGGGATTTAAATCACATCCGAAGGAGTAAAATCGTATAAAATCTCACTGTGTGCCTGATTGGGACAAAGTACTATGGGAAAGGGCTTCCCAGATGGTGACCAGTGGTTAACGAGCCTCCTCGCAACGCAAGGGACACAGCATCAATCCCTGGGCCAGGAAAGACCCCACGTGCTGCCGGGCAACTAACCCAACTAACCCTCCTGAGCCTGAGCTCTGGAGCCTGGGAGCCGCGAACGACTGAGCCCGCGCAGCCCAGGACCTGTGCGCACAAGGGGCGGAGCCGCTGCAGGGAGAAGCCCAGGCGCTGAAACCAGAGAGCATCCCCCCCGCACCGCAAGGAAGACCCAGCAGCCAAAAATAGCAAAGAAATGATTGTTTTAAAAAGTACTATGCGAGAAACAAGGCACGCTTTCCTTATTCAGAGCCTTTTTCCAGAACATCAACCACCACTTAGTGTGAAAGAACAGGAATTTATAACTGGATGCTCTTTGCTGCCACCTCCCCTAGAAGTGGTCCCTCACTCTTTTCTGTGTGCGGTCCCATACACAGCACACAGACACACACACACACACACACTCCTCTGAAACAAAGCACAGCCCAGCAGCACCAAAGTTGTTTGGACGGTAACAGATGGCTTTTCGTGTAAGAGGTAAAGGACTGTGAAGTTTCTCACTGTAGCCTTTCTAACGTGAACTAGCCCAATGTGCTGTCATACTGCAAACAGCAATGAGAAGGCCAAATTTAAGGTGAGCTGTAGATCCCATTCGTGGTGTTGCTGGGGTGCCCTTCTCACAGGCGGGGNCAGATGGCTTTTCGTGTAAGAGGTAAAGGACTGTGAAGTTTCTCACTGTAGCCTTTCTAACGTGAACTAGCCCAATGTGCTGTCATACTGCAAACAGCAATGAGAAGGCCAAATTTAAGGTGAGCTGTAGATCCCATTCGTGGTGTTGCTGGGGTGCCCTTCTCACAGGCGGGGAGGTGCTCCCAGGGAGGAGGTCAGCCCTGACCCAGCAGCTTCCTGCCTCTGTGCGTGACCCCGAGTGAGCAGGCTGAGTCATTACGCTAACGCTGAGAGGACCCGAGGTCCCTAGAGGAGCGTGCAAGAGCCTGGAGGGGTTCCCTGTACTTTGCTGGGAAAGACATCCCAGGAGAAACTGATTTAAATGAAACACTTCAGAGGATGCAGCCTAGTATTTGTGCCTCTCATCAGTAAGCCTGTCCTCACCATATGTATCCCAAATCATTCAAGGGCAAGTAGCACAAGCCGTTGAAAAGTAATCTGAATATCCGTCAAGATACGGTCTCTGTGAGAACAGATGCAATTAGAAAATGACGCAGTCTCAATAGAAGCTGCAGGAGAAAGAAAAGGAGAGAGAGAGAGAATAAGAGAAGGAAGGAAAGAAGTAAAATAAGAAAAAAAAAAAGAACAGTGGGAGAAGGAAAAAAACAGAAAAGAAAATCTGTCTCCCACTTTTTTAATTGGTTAGTCAGTTTTCATGTCAAATATTTCCTAAAATATCTTTACAATTTCCACATTAGCTGAAAGATACATATCCAAAATTTTAAGCACGTTCTCTTTGCTTAAAGAACATTTGGATATTACATTTTAAGCGAGGAGAAAGGACTTTCATATTAAACAGCAATTTAACGCACAGGAAGACGTAAAATCTGCACAAATCCTTTGGACAAAACTGTTCACTCACCACCTACACGGATGTTACATTTTACGAACTGGTAGCATAGGCTCACAGACAAACTTGACTGGGAATACAATTGCTATGACACTCCTAAACTAACAGTGAGAGGCAACGTTAGATATTACATTTTAAAAGCTGTTGGAAAATGCATTTTTCTCCCAACCTGAGCCAGAGACATAAAGAAGCTTCCGGAAATCCCTTTTCCCATCTGCGTTTCGCATCCCCTGATACTTACAGAGCAAGGCTTTCTGAACAGCCCCGAGGTGATCAACTCGGTCAAACCCATGTCCTCGGCACCAGAGTCTCGCTGGATGACAATCTGAACATTTCCAGGCAGGCTACTGATGCGAAAGGCGATACATAATTTACGTGGGTATTCCCTCTGTACTTCTCCTTGTGAAGCTAGCAGCTGCCAGTGCCCAGACTATGTCTTCAGAAATCAGAGCCCAGAATCCAGCAGGGGGAAAAAAGTGTCAGGAGAGATTGCTCATCTCTAGTGGAAATCAACACTCACAAATAAAATTATAATTTGCACTGGTATTGTATCTTTTTTTTTTTTTTTTTTTGTAAGTTTAAAATAAATCAGGAAGAAAGGTGGTGGAGAAACAGTCTGCCTGAAAGAAAGGCATCTCGATTGCTGACTGCTGCAGTCAGCGGTCCCAGCTCGGTCATCAAAGCCCGCCGGTGCACTGTGCTTGGAAAGGCAGAAGCAGAGAAGGCACCGGGCGTCCAGAAGCAGCAGGGTTCACAGCCCGCAGAGAGCAAGAAAGGGCACGGCAAGACCCATCTGAGTCCCCCACGCTTCAGATTTCCTTTCCAAATAAAAGTTGCCACCAGTGTTCTCCTCCCCCCTGAATTCCTTCAAGGAGAAACAAAACTGAAATACAACAGAAAGAGAAGAAAACGTGGAGGAAAACTCTAGGACATTATGGTGCGTGCCTTTCCCCAGACAGGCTTCCAAGGTAGAAATCTTTTATTCTAGAGTTTCCCACTCAGCTTGGAGGAAATTCTATTTCAGGCACGATGCTGCTCATAACAGGACTTAGAAAGATCTGCTTTCTCTCTACAGCACTTCCCAAAAGAAAAGGGGAAATGGACCCCCAGTTTTTACTCTCCAGTCTGTTATCTGAAAATCTGAAGCTCCCGTAGCAGCTGCCCGTTCTGATCAAGTTCTTCTTTTGCATTGAAGTGGAAGTTTTTTTTTTTTTTTTTTTTTTTTTTTT
>SJYA01002916.1:242377-280834 GCA_006410615.1 Neotragus moschatus
TTTTTTTTTTTTTTTTTTTTTTTTTTTAACAGAGCTTCTTTCTTTCACATTCTATGGGTTGAGCTGTATGCTTGGAAATGCGGCCCCTTCATAAAGGAACTGCCTTCCCCATGGGCGGGTTTATTAGAGCCAGGAGGCACCAAGTTGTGCAGACAGGTCTAACCAGTTACACACCTTTCAGAAGGAACCTGGACACAAGCAACGCGCCAAAGCAGCACACAGTGTCTAGAGGATGGTTCGCTACGATGTCTTGCTCCGTCATCACTGTGGTCAATACTGTTACACTTCCTACCAGCAGCCCCAAGCACTGACTTCCTTGTCCTGAGAATCTGATCTGAAGTTCTGTACACTGAGTACTTCCTATATGTCAAGGACTGTGGTAGGTAGTTATATACTCTTTCACTGAAGCCCCAGTTATTTCTGCCTCCAATAAAGCAAAACTCCAGAGGTGGAAAGGCCAGGAAAGGCGGCAGCACAAGGTGACAACAGTCCTGTCCTGTGCGGCAGGACCACTGAGCAGGCTTCCTGCAGTTCCTGGAAGAGCAGGGTGCACCGAATGCCCTTGGCACCTCCTCATCAGCTAGTCACAGCGTCACCCTGCCTTCCCAGGCGTCTTAGACGATCACGTTACTTGTCTGCAAGTCCATTCATTTTCTGAAAACACCACTTCCCGTTCTTTTTCTGTTGATAAGGAATGTCTGAAACAATTATCAGAAACCATCTCTACTGCAGACAACCAATGCTACTTGCCTGCAACAGGATTTGAGATCTCTTTTATTCCCGAAGGGGGCCATTATTTCCACCGGTTGCTATGGTGATGTGATGCTGCAGCGTCGCTGCCGTGGTTTCACTGCTTCCAGCGCAGTCACACCACACACTTAAGTCAAACCGTTTGTCTCACCTCTCGCAGGCTTTTTGGAAAACAAACACCTGACTGCAAAGCTTAGAGGAACGTTCGTCTCCCGCGATGACGAACGGGGACGGCTGAGAGGTCCCTGCGTGCCCGCACCCAGGTTGGCAACAAGATTTCAAACAAGGAGAGGGAGCGTCCAAAAATACCTCAATTTTTTCCTTTGATAAATTAAGGAGAGATTTCTTACTATGTCTAGTGACTTGAGAAATGCCTTTTAAAACCCAAAAGTAAGGAGTTTGGGATGAACAGATACATACTACTTGATACAAAATAAACAATAAGGCCCCACCGTATTGCACAGGGGGTTGTGTTCAATATCTTGTAATAACCTATTTTGGAAAAAATCTGAAAAATATGTATATACATATTATATATATTATATATATATGAACACATCTTAATCAGCTTTCTGTATGCCTGAAACTAGCACAACATTGTAAATAAACGTCACTTCAATTAAAAAAGGGGAGCAATAAGTTGCCTGAATCTCTTTACTTTGTAATGCAGCAAATGTTTATTGAATGCCAGAAAAAAAAGTAAAAGCAAAACCAATACCACTAGAAATGAGGAGCTGTCCATTTTTACTTTGGGGAGTTCACGCTAACCGAACCTCTGCTATATTCTCTTCTAAAGCGGCCACTTAATACTCCTATTTGTACCTCTGTTATCTTGCTTTTATTTGTAACTAGTAGACACACGGGACTTCCCAGTGGTGCTACTGGTAAGAATCTGCCTAGGAGATTTGAGATCTCCAGTGCAGAAGATGAAGGAGACGAAGGTGCAGTCCCTGGATCAGGGAGATCCCCTGGAGAAGGAAATGGCAGCCCACTCCAGCATTCTTGCCTGGAGAATCCCAACAATCCCCACAGAGGAGCCTGGTGGGCTACAGTCCATAGGGTCACAAAGAGTCGCACACGACTGAAGCGACTTAGCACGCGTGCAGCAGACACACGTTCACACACAAATACACATTCATGTACTTATTTATGAATTCCTGAGGTCTCTAGCCTGTGAAGTTTGGCTTAAATGAGAAAGGTGAATATGAGCTTCCCTGGTGGCACAGTGGTAAAGAATCCACCTGCCAATGCAGGAGACACAGGGTGGACGCCTGGTCCGGGAAGACTCCACATGCCGAGAAGCAACAACTTCTCGTGAAGCCCGTGAGCCACAGCTACTGAGTCTGTGGTCTAGAGTCGGGGAGCCACAACTGCTAAGCACACGAGCCTAGAGCTCCGGCTCTGCGGCAAGAGAAGCCCGTCCATTGCAACTAGAGAGAAGCCCACGCAGCAACAAAGACCCAGCACAGGCAAGAATAAATGAATAAAATAATATATATATATTTTAAAGAAAGGTGAATATTACTGGTGGGACCTGTCCATCTGTAAGGCCTGATTTCCAAAAGGCCGAACCGTTTAAGCTGGGAACTCACTTTGAACTCAGGATGCTGGTTCCCTGCGGCTCTGGCCCTGAATCCAGGTTGTGGGAGGGTGTCTCCTCACCCTCCAGGACAGCCCCCCAGCAGAGGGGAGGGGCGGGGGGTCGCCAGGAACATGGCAGGTGGCAGCTTCCTCTGGAGCACATGGTCTCCCCAGGCTTCTTTCTGAGCAAACACAGGCTGGGTCTGGATTCAGGGCAAGCGTACTGTGAACAGTAGCACTGTTCTCCTTCCGCGAATGGTCTTGAGAGCCAGCTCGGACTCCTGACAAGGCAGCGCTAATCGAAAGGGGCGACACCAAATCACCCGGATTAGGTTTCAGAGGCCACTTCTTGGAAAAGGCCGGTGATTTACTAAAGCCCAACTTCCAGGAAAATGCCAAATCTAAGTCTGGCCCCGGTTCATTAAGTTAATCTGAGTTGAACTCAGGTTATCTGTGTACCCTGGTCTTTTTTTCCTTCTGCCACTAGATTTGCTTGTTTGGTATTTGCTTTGTTTTGCCTTTTTCAATTTTTTTTTTCTTTTTTGCCACGACAGTAATATTGGCCAGGCTTGAAGCTGAGAAGCCTTGTTGTGTTGGGAACAGAAAGAAAACTCTCTCCACGTAGGAAGGAATGCTGTGGGGGCCTCAGAAACCAGGCTTCGACAAAGAATAGACACGCTTCTCACAACGCCCACTTTACCGAGAAATGAGGGGGCGGGGGAGGTCGGGGTTAGCAGAAGTAAGCTATTATCTGTAAAAAGGATAAACAACAAGGTCCTACTGCACAGCACAGGGAACTGTATTCAGTATCCATATCCTATGGCAAATCATCACCCACTCCAGTGTTCCTGCCTGGAGAATCCCAGGGCCGGGGAGCCTGGTGGGCTGCTGTCTATGGGGTCGCACAGAGTCGGACACGACTGAAGTGACTTAGCAGCAGCATGGCAAACCATATTGGGCAAGAATATTATAAAAGAATGTGTGTGTATGTCTATATATATACACACACATGCATGTATGCTTATGTATGTATGACGGAAACTGTGTGGCAGAAATTAGTACACTGTAAACCAACTATACAAAATTAATAACAAATAGGAAATAACCCCATAGCCAGCTGAGACAGACCAGGGAAGAAAGGGACACGTTTTTTATTTTGGGATCCTTAGCATTTTTTCCCTGCTTTGCGTGCCTTTTCATTGTGAACTAGGTCCAAAACAAAAAAAAAAAGAAAAGGGGAAAAAAAAATGAGGATTGCAACATTTACAGGGACTCCCAGCAGCCAGGAGGGCTTCCCGGGTGGCTCAGTGGTAAAGAAGCCGCCTGCCAACGCAGGAAACACAGGAGATGTGGGGTCAGTCGCTGGCTTGGAAGATCCCCTGGCGGAGGAAACGGCAACCCACCCCAGTGTTCTTGCCTGGAGAATCCCACGGACAGAGGAGCCTGGAGGCGACAGTCCACAGGGTCGCACAGAGTCGCACATGACTGAGCAACGCCTGAGCGCACGTGCCAACAGCCAGGATGCGTGAGTTCACGGCCCGAGTGTGTGTGGTAGGAGCCATCCCTGCCCCTCTCTGCCTCCTCTTTTTGGGGAAAGAAGAGTCTTCCTGAGCTCAGCTCCGACAGGAAATGAGGTGNGGGTCGCACAGAGTCGCACATGACTGAGCAACGCCTGAGCGCACGTGCCAACAGCCAGGATGCGTGAGTTCACGGCCCGAGTGTGTGTGGTAGGAGCCATCCCTGCCCCTCTCTGCCTCCTCTTTTTGGGGAAAGAAGAGTCTTCCTGAGCTCAGCTCCGACAGGAAATGAGGTGGAGGGCAGTTGCTGAGTGCTGGGATGGGTGAGGATCCATCCGTCTGGCTTCCGGCCTGAGGCACCAGTTAGAAAACCTGGGGAATGACTTGAGAAGAAAGTGCATTCTGCTGCTCTCGGACGGAATGTCCAACAAATGCCAGTCAAGTCTTATCTGCTGTAATGTGTCATTTAAGGCCTGTGTTTCCTTACTGATTTTGTGTGGATGAGCTTCCACTGGTATAAGCAGGGTATTGGAGACCCTACTGTTACAGTGCTACTGTCGATTTCCCCTTTTGTGGGGGCAGGAACAAGCAAGAGGGAGGTGATACATGTTTACAAATACCTGATGCATCTTGTCGTACGGCAGAAACTATCACAACATTGTAAAGCAACTCAATTCACTTCAGTTCAGTTGCTCGGTCGTGTCCTACTCTTTGTGACCCCATGAATTGCAGCACACCAGGCCTCCCTGTCCATCACCAACTCCTGGAGTTCACTCAGACTCACGTCCATCGAGTTGGTGATGCCATCCAGTCATCTCATCCTCTGTTGTTCCCTTCTCCTCCTGCCCCCNGCTTTTTTGCATTTCTTTTCCATGGGGATGGTCTTGATCCCTTTCTCCTGTACAATGTCACAAACCTCCGTCATCAGGCACTCTGTCTATCAGATCTGGTCCCTTAAATCTATTTCTCCCTTCCACTGTATAATCATAAGGAATTTGATTTAGGTCACACCTGAATGGTCTAGTGGTTTTCCCCACTTTCTTCAATTACAGTCTGAATTTGGCAATAAGGAGCTCATGATCTCAGCCACAGTCAGCTCCTGGTCTTTTTTTTGCAGACTGTATAGAGCTTCTCCATCTTTGGCTACAAAGAATATAATCAATCTGATTTCGGTGTTGACGGTCTGGTGATGTCCATGCGTAGAGTCTTCTCTTGTGTTGTTGGAAGAGGGTGTTTGCTATGACCAGTGCATTCTCTTGGAAAAACTCTATTAGCCTTTGCCCTGCTTCATTCTATACTCCAAGGCCAAAGTTGACTGTTATGCCCGGTGTTTCTTGACTTCCTACTTTTGCATTCCAGTCCCCTATAATGAAAAGGACATCTTTTTTGGGTGTTAACTCTAAAAGGTCTTGTAGACCTTCATAGAATTATGCTCCAATAAAAACACTTCTCTGGTGGCTCAGACAGTAAAGAATCTGCCTGCAATGCAGGGGACCCAGGTCTGATCCCTGGGTCAGGAATGTCCCCTGGAGAAAGGAGTGGCTATCCACTCCTGTGTTCTTGCCTGTGCCTGTTGAATTCCATGGATGGAAGGGCCTGGTGGACTGCAGTCCCTGGGATTGCAAAGAGTCAGATATGACTAGGCGACTAACACTTTCACCTTTCAAAAATAAACAAAGTACATAAATAAAATTGTAAAATTCAATACAAAACAAAAAACCTGGGGAAGTCTCCAGGGTAGATCTTCTGAAAAAAAAAAAAAAAATCCTCTAAGGCAGAGTTTGTATGGTTAGAATCCTGAGCGATTTGAATAGACTTTGTCTGAAGTTAGTATCAGAAATGGGAGCACCACTGTCTCTCTCCACACCGCCCCCTGATACGTGACATGCAGCCCACCCCCAGTCCTCTCCTCAGGGTTTATTTTCTACTGTGGAAGCAATGGTTTTAGCAGAGCAGGCTGGAGACATCCTGCCTCTCTAGTATCACACGCATGAGTGTCTTCAGCGCAGTTAACCGCCTTTGGTGAAACAGAGGGAAGGTGTCTATTTCAGAGCGATGGAAGCGTCCAACAGGGCAGGTCCTTCTTGGAGGCGCGCCGTCCCTTCCAGACAATTAGACGTCATTTGCTCGCTGCTCCACATCCATCCTAGGAATAACACAGCCTTTTGAGGCTTCCCTTGTAGCTCAGTCAGTAAAGAATCTGCCTGTAATACAGGAGACTCAGGTTCAATCCCTGGGTCAGGAAGATCCCCTGGAGAAGGAAACGACAGCCCACTACAGTGTTCTTGCCTAGAGAATCCCATGGAGAGAGGATCCCTGGCAGGCTGTTGTCCATGGGGGTCAGACGAATCGGACATTATTGAGCAACTAAACCACCACTTTCCATCATCTTGAAACGAGAGGTGAAGGGTGCCGCTCCCTGGCAACAACATGTCCCTGA
Organism: Neotragus moschatus; assembly: GCA_006410615.1. Taxonomy (NCBI): domain Eukaryota; kingdom Metazoa; phylum Chordata; class Mammalia; order Artiodactyla; family Bovidae; genus Neotragus; species Neotragus moschatus. The sequence goes on from SJYA01002916.1 coordinate 248,666, forward strand.
TGTGAATTTTCCAAAAGAAATCCGCCTTTCTGACACCAAGGCTGGCGGCTGGCGGAACTCTCAGAGAAAGCTCCGTATTTCACGCTAACGCACATTTTAAAAACAGAGGTCAAAACCATTTCATTCAAGGTGGACCAGGATTTTTTTTTTTTTTCCAGTGCACGTGCAAGTATAGCCTGAGTGTCCACACGGAGAGAATGCCAAATGAGCCATGTTAGGAATGATCAGGTTCCTGACCTGACAATTTCCTCTGACGCTCAGCAAATTCGCCACAAGGCCAAGAGGGCTTGCTCTAGTCATTCTGTGATGCCATCCAGAAGCATTAGTGAAACACTGCAGCATCACTGGAAAACAGCCTTTCCACGTAGGTGTTTGTAACAACCTATTGCATGGAGCTATTTCTGAAACCACAGAAGCCTTGGGTACCATCCAGTTCCAAACCCCGCCTGTGGGCTCTGGGCCATCAGCAGAGCACCAGCTGGTAATTCTGTGGTGCTACTCTGGATCCATAGGCCCCGAGAATTTAGGAGCCTCTGAGATCCAAGTCCCTTGCATCGAGGCCCCACGAAGCTCGGAACTCACTAGCTGTTGGGCAGCCCCTTGAGGGCGGAGCCGGGGGCTGAACCTGGCCTCTTAGATTTGACAGTCTTATTCTGGCAAGCCACCGGTCTGCACCCTCTCTTCCTGGAGGAGGGGGCCACCATGGATTAACCTCCTCTGCTTCAGAAGGGAAAACAACGGCTCCATCCAGCAGAGACGATCTCTGAGAGCTAAGGGATATGCCCACCAAGCAAAGCCACCTATCAGCCTTAAATTTCCGTGTCTTGAAATGGGATTTGTTGACAGTCTTTTATTTTTTCTTGTTCTTTAATTTTTTTTTAACTGTACCACGCAGCATTTGGGATCTTAGTTCCCCAAGTGGGGCTCAAACCTGTTTTCCTCACAGTGGAAGCTCGGAGCCCTAACCAGTGGGCCACCAGGGAAGTCCAGGCGCCCTGGTTGTTGTTTTCTGGGATCTGCTCTATCCATCTCCTAGCAGAGATGGCATGCTTGGCCTTTTACTCAGTGTGTCTGAAACTCAGCCAGCGAGGAGGCGGCTTCTGCAGCCGGAGCTTCCAGGATGTGACAGAGCCGGGTCAGACGTCCCAGCTGCAGGGCTCCCCAGGGCTGTGAGTCAGGAGGCTATGCTGCTCTCGCACTTGTGAAAATAACATTGAAGTGGTGAGACCCAGCTTCCAAATGGAGCTCCTTCCACGAGAATAGGCTGCAAAAATGCCAACAGCTTGAAATTGGCTCACCTGGTTGGAATTCAGGGGGTCTGGACCAAACTGAGGGATAACACAACACCCAGTGTTAATTCTGAGATCTATCCTCCACCACGCTGCAGGGCGAGTTTGGGCTGGCATGATTTATTTTGCACATTCAGGTCTTCGTCATCTCATTTCCTTGTGTTTTCTTCAGTCACCCAATCACCCATTCCCTTCCCCCAGGACTGGGAGGGTGAGGCAGGGATACCAGCACTTGGTGCAGGAAGGCCATAAGCAGGGCTCCTGGGCACTGAGAGCTCTTGGTGTCCAGGTGCCCAGCCCTGCCCGCCTCTCTCCCTGGGCCCTGGGGCTACCCTGAGAGCTGGTCTGGCCATCTCTCCCCACTCTCCATCCTGCACGGGGCCTGAGGGACCCAGCTGCTGGGCGGACTTGAATGTTGGTCACTCTTCTCAGTGGGTAAACCCATGGTTGATATCAGGGCCTCACCTTAGCGTGCAAGCTCAGTTGCTCGGTCATATTCAACTCTTTTGAGACCCCATGACCTGTAGCCCCCCAGGCTCCTCTGTCCGTGGCAACAATGCTGAAGTGGGTTGCCATGACCTCCAGGGAATCTTCCCTGGCCCAGGAATCGAACCCTCATCTCCTGAGTCTCCTGCATAGGCAAGCAGATTCTTTACCACTTGAGCCGCTGGGGAAGCCCCTTCATCTGTGACTATACACCTTTAACTGACTGACCTAAAACGTACCCCTTTCAAGGCAGGCAACTTCAAGGCTTGTAGGTGGCTTTGACTGGACAGCCTACTCCTTCGTTCTTAGGAATCCACATGAAATGAATGGGGGCACTGGGAAGAGAACTGCCGTTAAAAACCCAAATGGGGCTGAAATGTGTAGTTCTGGCCCGATTTGGGGACCACGGCAGACCCAAACACGGCTCTCCCCTGAGGTCAGGTAGAATGGGGCCAGAAGTACCAGCAGGCCCACCTGACATCTGCCGCACAGCCACAAAATCAAACAAAACCAGCTCGGCCTCATTTGTGAAAGAACTTTACTGGGATGCTTGGGGGTGTTGCGTGTGTGCTCAGTGGTGTCTGATTCTTTGCGACCCCATGGATTGTAGCCCATCAGGCTCCTCTATCCATGAAATTTTCCAGGCAAGAGTCCTGGAGTGGGTTGCCATTTCCTCCTCCAGGGGGTCTTCCTGACCCAGGGATTGAACCCGCATCTCCTGTGTCTCCTGCACTGGCAGGCAGGTGGGTTCCTTACCACTGAGCTACATTCGTTGCCTTCAATCATTTATTTATATGTCTCTTGCTCCAGAAAGGAGGCAAAGCAGCAGAGGGAGTCTTAAATCACACTCGCTCTCACACCAGCCCTTATGTGCGGGCCCAGAGAGACAGGCCTCTGCTAGAAGGCCTCCACGCTAGAAGGGCAGGCAGTGGGTAGATACGGCTTTTCCAAAGAGTCGTGAGTAGCAGAAAGTCCCCGAGGACCGGAAGTCTCATACGGAGGACTGGCAGCCCTCGGGGTGATGGAGAGACCTTCCCAGAAACTAATGATGAAAGTGGGAGAATTATAAAGAACTAGCTGGAAGTATCGGAGAAGGCAATGGCACCCCAGTACTCTTGCCTGGAGAATCCCATGGGCAGAGGAGCCTGGTGGGCTTTTACTTTTCACTTTCATGCATTGGAGAAGGAAATGGCAACCCACTCCAGTCTTCTAGCCTGGAGAATCCCAGGGACAGGGGAGTCTGGTGGGCTACCATCTATGGGGTCGCACAGAGTCGAACACTACTAAAGTGACTTAGCAGCAGCAGCGGGAAGTATATCATGTTCCCAGAAGGAAAAAAAAAAAAAGTCCTTTATTGCAAAACACCCCGGGGGAACATTCCAATGCCCTGACCATCACTGCTCACACCAGAGCTGGCTTCAGAGATTAAGAAGAGACACTCAGAAGGGGCTCAGGGCTTGGGGCTCACTGCCGCAGGCCCTGTCCTGAAATTTGAAAGAATTTTGTCTCTGAATCTGTGTTTGAAAGAGCAGTCTGACGGGACATCTCTGCACTGTGCTGGGGGCTTGGGGGTATCGACTCGCACCTTCTGCCGCCTTCCCCGGGTGGGATCCTGCAGGCCCATTTCTGGCCTCCGATACACACACGCCTCCTGCTGAGTTCCAGGGCAGGCGCTGGGCATCCCTGAGGGTCTTTGCGCCCTGAAAGAATCCCCCTGCCCCAGGGAGCATGGCATTAAATGGGAGGCATGAACCACTCTGTCAGGTCTGCAGAGAGGCCACAGAAGAAAGGAAAAAGCTCTTTTCCTGCTCTTTGAACAAGCAATCGGGCATTTTGCGTAGCAGACCCTGGTCTTGCTAAGTGCCGCCCCAGGCACTGTGGAGAACGCAAAATGTGGTTTTCTTTCTACTACCTGGTCGTCTCCCGAGTCTCCCTCAGACATCCATTCATCTGTTCGATATCCACGGCACACAGAGGCCCTCCAGGCTGCCACGGGAGATTCGGATTGGGACATTCTGGGTCCTCCAGAAGGTGACACGCCCCCACGTGGCCTGGTCAGCCCTGGGGCAGACCCACTGTTTTCTGTGCCTCTGCAAGGGCCCAGTCAAGCGTTAGCTTCCTGTTTTGTGTCCCGCATTACTTAAATCGTGGGAAAAAGCAGAAAACAGGCATTTTTAAAAATGTGCATTTTCTCTAGCTGGAGAGGCAGCTCCATACCCTCAGACCATTCTCTGGATTTGGCTTTTCATTCCTCAAGATTAGCATTTCATTCTCTTTAGACCCTGCCCCTAAAGGAAAAACTTTTTCCTATGGATTTTTGGAGGCACCGGCGAGGACTGCTGAGGCACTGCTGACACGGTTTTCCATCTTTCCCAGAATCTGGTGGAGAAATTTCAGTGAATCATTGTCTCAGTCATCTGCTCACCCTTGGTCAAGCCCACTGGGTGCTGTGATTCTGTGCAATTTCAACTTTTTTTTTTTTTTTTTTTTTTCAAATTCCCCAGGGATACTGTGATATATACAACAGACACATTTTTATGAGTTACAACCCAGCTGAAGTAAAAGTTATTGTTATTTCTTTAACCTTTAAAGTGTGGCTCAGATGGTCAAGAATCTGCCCACAAGGCAGGAGAATTGGGTTCAATCCCTGGGTCAGGAAGATCCCCTGGAGAAAAGCATGGCAACCCACTCCAGTATTCTTGCCTGGAGAACCCCATGGACAGACAAGCCTGCTGGGCTACAGTCCAAGGGGTCGCAAAGAGTCAGACACAACCGAGTGCCTAACGCGTTCACTTTCAAATTGAGTTTCAGAAAGGGCTCAACCACAACCACAGTTTGATGAAGAATGAAGACTCCCGTCTGTTTTCAAACGCCCAGATGCGGTGCTTGATATCCTGGCGAGGTTCTGGATTTCCGACATGATGTCTGGATTTCCAGCATTGGAATGGGGGGGTCTGGAGCACCACCTCGATGTCTGACAGCCCTGCATCTGCTCATGGACAAGAGAGGGAGGCGCCCGCTCCAGGCCTGCAGTTTGGCCCTCGGGGCAGCTGGTTCTTCCTGAGCTCTACCAGGCCTGGGAGCAGCCACCCTGATGAAGACGTGTCTCTGTGCAGGGAAACAGCTGGGGGAAGCCCTGAACCTGGGCCTAGGATGCTGGTTAGAAGCAGATCATCCCCACAGAAAAGCAGCGGCCTCGTGCACTTTCCAGCATCCTCACCAGGGGCACAGATGACTTTTTGGCTATTCGTGTTGTACTAGAACTTCTCTAGGATGTTCCCTGGTGGCTCAGTGGTAGAGAATCCACCTGCCAATGCAGGGTTCGATCCCTGGGTTGGGAAGATCCCCTGCAGAAGGAAATGGCAACCCACTCCAGTATTCTTGCCTGGGAAATCCCATGGACAGAGGAGCCTGGCGGGCTGCAGTCTTTGGGGGTCACGAAAGGCACGACTTAGCGACTAAACAACAGCAAAAGAACTATTCTATTGCTCCCGCAGTCCCATCTCGGATGGACAGAATCCTGGAGCCTTGCAGAGGTGGGTGGTTAAGGAGGTGGGCCACTGGACTAAAGTCACCCAGCCAGTTGGGAGAAAATAGCGAGCCTCCTGACCCCGTAGGTGGGCCCCTCCTCTGCTCCTTTGTAGGTCGTGTTACTTGATCGGACCCACTTCACAGGGCTGCCCAGCTGCCTGCCCACGGCACACCACCTCCCTTTCTTCTTCTCCGATTGGCACCGTCTCCTGCTGCCTCCAGACCTTCCTGGTCTCGGCATGTGCCATCCCGGTGCTCACTCATCTTCTCAGAAAGTGCCATGGAAATTGATGCCGGGTGCCCTGGGTGCAGGGCAGGCGCCTGGACTGCTTCCCTGGAGGCCCCCTGCTCTCTGCTTGGCCCTGGCAGGAGTGCGTCAAGGTGAAGACAGATGGTCTTCACTCCCCATTCATCTCAAGGAGCCGGGCTGAGCTACCTCTGAGTGGAAGCAGTCTGGCAGTGAGCCCGAGATGGGAACAGAACAGCTCTGTCCCCAAGTCGATCCTGGAGCTCCTGTCACTTAAGGTGATGGACACCAGGGGTCACCAGACCCCAGCTGGGCGGACAGAGGCCACTTGGGGAGGCTGTGTGAACCTGCACTGACTTTCTTACTGGGCTTTCTGTTTGGGAAACCTGAAGCAAAGTGAAAGTCACTCAGTCATGTCTGACTCTTTGTGACCTCACGGACTGTAGCCTGCCAGGCTCCTCTGTCCATGGGATTCTCCAGGCAAGAATACTGGAGTGGGTTGCCATTCCCTTCTCCACGGGATCTTCCCCACCCAGCGTTCGAACCCAGGTCTCTTGCATTGTAAGTGGATTCTTTACTGACTGAGGCACCAGGGAAACCCTACCACGTGGCGTTGCTAGTGGAGTGGATTTGCTGCAACATGGAAAAAAAAAAGCTTAAAAAAATGACACAAATTACAAAAACACTGTTACAGAGAGAGATGGTTTTGGCTGTTTGACAAAGCGCTGTCCTCTCCGGTAGAGAGCGTCACAGTTGCAGGGTGACATCACTGCCGTTTCGTACGAGCTGGCGGAGGCTGAATGCCTCGTCTTAGTGACGCTCCTGTGTCCCCTCGCCCCAAAAGCACATTACTCAGGTTCTATCAAAAATAATTTTTAAAAGGAAACATGACTTAATCCTCAGCTGCACAGGAGGGAAACACACAGCCACGGGTAGTGAATCACTCATGAAAAATTAAATAAATCCACCCACGGCGGGAAACAGCACCACAAAACATCGGTGTTGGCTTCACGCTGGAAGGAAGCCAAAAGCAGGTCCTGGAAATCATGATGCCTCTGAATCTGATCTTGTTCACGTTGTGTGCACTTGAGATCTCCAGCTTCATCTCAGCAGCACACGCCTCCAGCCTGGTTTTATTTATTTCTTTGGAGAGCCATCACAAGAGGGGAGCAGAGCGGCACTGGCGTTTCCATGGCATCCGAGGAGACTGGGCAACTCGCCCTCCTTGCCCATCACTTCTCATGACAGAGACCCCATCGCGGGCCCCCAGAACCCTTTACCGGGATGGGCTGCAAAACAGTGGAAAAGGGACCCTTGTTTCAGTTTCCAACTTTTCTTCCCTGTATGTACGTGAGCAACATCACGGAAAGAAGAAGACCGCTTTTCCAAATTGTTTTCCGGGAGCCGGATGCTCTTTTAAAGGTTCCCACTTCCTCTGGAGGACAGTGGGAGAGCTAATACGAATAAGAGGGCAGGGGCGAGAAAGCACCAAAACAGACGCTTGCTTTCCAAAGGGAAGATTATAGAACACGGACAGATTTCATCTTGGAATGGAAGGCGATGGGCCCCGGATACGGAGGGCACACAGCAATGGTTACCTGAGGGGCATTTCTGCTGTTAACGCAAAATCCAGAGANTAAGAGGGCAGGGGCGAGAAAGCACCAAAACAGACGCTTGCTTTCCAAAGGGAAGATTATAGAACACGGACAGATTTCATCTTGGAATGGAAGGCGATGGGCCCCGGATACGGAGGGCACACAGCAATGGTTACCTGAGGGGCATTTCTGCTGTTAACGCAAAATCCAGAGAGAAACCACCCCTGAGCACAGACCTTTATGTCATGAAGGGGCCTTTAAAAAAAATCCTCACCAGGCTCTCTACTTTGTAGACAAAGAAGGTGTGACTCAGACATGAAGGGACACGTCTAATTCATTCAGCTTTCTCCAGCTACTCTATTTCTGTCCACTCCTTGTCTGGGCTACTGCGCAGAACACACACTCAGAATTGCTAAAGAAAGGACTCTAATAGAGACCTTACAGGCAGTATTTCCTGAAATCAGAATGAGGATCTACCGCTGTGTTTTTTCAAGGTCTGGCACAGTCATGAGCCTGCAGGAGACACCTGATAAACGCCGGGCGGGTGAATGGACAGGCTATTGGCCACAGAGAAAGGAAGCCTGGCAAGAGTGTTGGAAGAGATTAAAAAACTGGATTCAGTCAGCAGATAACATGTGGAAACATTTTGGAACCCTGGCCAAGATCAACTTAGGCAACCATAAAACTGTTCCCGAATAGAATTATCTACCAGAAAACTGTTTGCAGAATCCATGGCTTATGCTCTTAGTTACTATGAACTCTATTACTTTCATAACAGTCAAATCACATTTTCCATAAAAGCGTGATTTCCATTTCGACAGGTCTGCCCCCACCTTTGGAGAAGATGTTGAGAGCTGATTGGTTTCCAGGTGTGAAAGGAGCCTGGGCTCCGTGCAGGGGACACGGGGACCTGTGAGCCCCCTCCCCACCACCTCTCCACAGCCCCCCAAGTGTGCTTCCTCATCTTTCTTGCAGGAGGGAGCACGCACCCCTAGCCTGGCTCCAGGTGCCGCGAGGCTCAAGGAGCTTGCTTTGCAAGCTGCTCCCGGCCCCGTGTGCGCGTGAGCTGCCAGTGCTGCTCAGTTCTCAGGATAAGCCATTCACATTATCTGGCAAAACAGGAAAGAGGTCAAGCCCTGTTTCGGGGAATGATAATTTCCACCAACATGATGTTTTAAAAAAGATTAACTTCTCAACAGCAACACTGTAGCTTTAAAAACATGTATACATATCTAACACCTGAACACAAAATCAGCACCATTTCTGAGAGCAGATCTGTCTTGGGAGAGTCGTCTGAAATCAGTTAAATACCGTCAACATGTATTTTTAAAATGTTGTTAGAATGCCATCGGCCCCCATCACGAAATAACACAAATCCAAGTTCTGGCTTTGACTTATGTTCATTTCAGTTCAAAACAAGGAGAAAAGCTACTCAGAGAATCTATTATGTGACGCATTTTGGTTCAGCAATTCCACGGGGATCTTTCCTTTTCCAGCATTTAAAATAGTTGATAGCAAACTCTGCATCGTAAGAAGCAGTCTTTAAAAAAGTCACTTCCAATCGGCAATTTTGGAAAGAATGCACAGACTCGCACGGCGCCTGCATGACCCAGTTCACGCCGCACCCGCCACCTGCCACCCCGCCACCCGCCGCCCCTGCCGCCCAGGATGGGGCTGCAGCTGGGGGTGAGGCCCTGTGTCCAGTGGGGACTCGTCCATGGTCCTTCCATGGGACCCCAAGACTCCTTCCCGACTCCACGGCTCAATGGGTCTGAGAACGTTCTCTGTAAGTCACGCCCCCAGTGGTTTTATAAATGTCTTATCTTCCTTCCCCCCAGCGTCAACGCTGCCTCTCGCCAGGCAGTGGGCACAGATCTGCAGCTGACTATGCCATCTGTCCCTGCAACGTCTGCCACACAGACGGGACAAGCTTGTCCCCAGACGGTCAGCCCTGCCTCGTGACCCCACACGCCAGCTCCCAGGAGACCTGCTTGCTGCTCAACCACCTGGGCATGGCCAGCTTTCTCAGCATGCCACTGGTAACTAAAATGCCACTTCACAAATCTAGTTGTTAAGGGAAATGAAAAGGGTGGTTTTGACTATAAAAATAGAAAATGCCTGACTTAACACGGATAGGATTTTGATGTGTCATCCAGGCAGCCCAGGGCCCCAGTGATGCTTGGGGATTGTTTTCCTACAAACTGAGCCTCACGTGACTTCCTCCCAGCCCCTAAGCAGACCGCTCTCTGGACCATCCCCACGCACCACCTGGCCTGGCCATGGCCAAGAATCCAACAGGGCGCCGTTAAACCAGTTTCCTGAAGCATTGGTTCCAGATTTCCTGCCCAGGGCGGCACAGAGTTAAGCCAAGGGCTTGCTAGTGTTTCATTTAATGGGTGCTTCCTGATAATACTCTTTAAGCCAGTTTTTAAATACCTTAGGGATGATTAGGGTGGCCGAAAACTTCACTTGGGTTTTTCCGTCAGATGTTACAGAAAAACCCGAACAAAGGTTTTGATCCACCCAAAATATCACATAAATATAAAACACGGCATGATTCCCCGGGGATAAGGTTGCCCTTCGGCTTCCCTTTACCTCGTGTCCCATGGGGACGATCCTGGGCACCCATCCTGGCCCGACAGAATCCATGTCTTCCTGCCAGCTGGAAAGGATTTCTAAGAGAATTCCGCTCTGAGCTGGGTCTGCTGGGAGCTCAGAGATGAGAAGCGCATTTATATAGGAGATCTGTGTTCCTGTTTTCCCTAAGCGGAAACGCTGACAGCTCAGTATCCCTGCCTTTGCTATATGACAAATGAATACCTAGCAGGCGCTTTCAGGAGGCACTTCTTGGAAGAATGTTGAAACTTTCCTGGGGGTGGGAAAGGGAAATGGAAATAAGCGAGGGATTAATGCGTTTGTCACCATCAGAACCAAAGGCTCTGTTCCAACTGGCTGCCAGCTTCTACTCTCGTCTCTGGGAAAGGAACAGCTTCGTTGTTGGGAGAAACACATTTTGCCTGGACAGGACAGTCCATGCGTGTTAATAAACCCCTCCGGATGTGGCAAATGAAGGAAACAGGAATCGGATCTCTTAGGAAGTTTTCAAATCTCCGGTGCCCTGCACATGATGCTTCGCTCGCCTTCCTGTAGACTCGGAAAGCGGCACAGGCCACATAGGACCGGTTCTGCCAGCGGGACTGCAACCCGAGATGGGCGGAAGGCACACCTGGGGTGGTCCCCCTGCCCCGGGGGAGCAAGGCCCCTGCCCATGATTTAAAAACCTTCAGACTCTTCATTCCTTCCCTTTCTACCATGGTGGCTGTTTAAACCAACAGCCAGGGAGGAAAAATGACTTGGCTGAGGGCAGTCGTGTGTATTGAAACCGACAGAGTTGGAAACACAGAGCCTTACAGAGGACAAGGCTAGTGAGTGGATATTCTGAGTGAATCTTAAAATCAAATTCACCGTTACTTATAATTAACACTTCAGGTTTTCTTTTATTTCTGGGGTATTTCCATGAACCACAGTGAGATCACCAAGATACAGTATCACTTAGTTTTACTTACTGGTGGATACCGTTTGGTATAACAATGTATTTAACAAGACCTCAAAGAGCTGGAGAAAATATTTAAACCTTAATTGCGTATCGTCTGTATATTAATTCTGAAATTCTACTGCATTTTTTTTTTAAAACACTAAGCAACTGAGATCCTCAGAGTTGCAAGTATTCTCCAGTTGAGGGAACTTTGGTCATTTTTGATCGATATGAACTATAGTTATTATTTCCCAAATCTATTTTTAAATATTGAAAAAAGAAGAAAATATGAGAACGGGCGGTTGTCCTAAAAAGACTCCTCTTAATCCAGTTTAAAATTGACCTTTTTTTTTTTTTTTTCAAAAAAAAAGTCAAATATTAAGCCGGTGTCTTTTTTTAAATGAAAAAATCATGTTATTGCTAGACAAGGAAATGATTTTCGATATCCATTATAGTACAGGAAATATATCACTCCCTTGTTACATGCCTTCATTATTTCTTTAAATAGTTTGATTTATTTATTGGTTTCTTTACCTCTGAGCCACCAGGAACAAAAACAATTTTATTAAACGCTTATTCTTGGGCTCATTTCACTTAAAGTCACAGGAATCCTGGGAATTGCTTCCAGATAAGAACGAGGTTGGCAGGTTCACTTCTCTGGGGCCACTGGCCTGGGACGGCCTCCAACCTCAAGCAGCCTTGGCCTCCAACCAAGGTGACCTATTTATTTAGCTCTAAATGACTCAAAAAGCAAATGTCCAACCTCACGAATTAAAAATAAATTCCTTTCTATTAACTGAAACCCTGAAGCTCTGGAAGAGAAGCTCTCAACAGTTTAGCAGTGAATTTGCCACAGGCTAAGAGACCTATGGTTCCAAACAAAGGCAGCAATAAGGTAGCTGTGGTAGGCAGGCAAGTTCACACTTCCAAAAGGCTTCCCTCCCTCACACCAAGGAGGAAGATTCTGGAAGGCAGAAGCACTCTTAGTCGAAGGACTCGGCGCCCCGAGCACAATTCTACCTTCCTGCTGAAAAGGAGGCTGAGACCAGGGGGAGGAGATGCTGCCCGAGGCTTTGGCTGCCAAGCGCCCCTGGCGGAGACCGAGGTCAGAAGGCGGACTCCTACACTGACACCCAGCAGCTTTCGGGGGAGGAACTTCCAAATCTGTGACTGGTGGGAGCTAGGGGGTCCCAAGTCATAGGCTCAGTCAACTGAGAGCCAGGCTGACCCAGGCATGGCCCGGCAGCAGGTCGAAAGGGCAGGAAACCCTCGGGCGAGCGGCTGTGGCAACTAGCGTAGAGGGGCTGATGCTGAGCCAAGAGCCGGGGGACGCAAAGGCTGGCCACGTCTAATACATCACAATCCGCACCTAGTTTCAGAAGGAGATGAGTCTGGGGCCCGCCCTCCGAGTCTGGGGCCCGCCCTCCCACATTTCATCGCAGCACGGTCATGACCCGCAGCTTTTCATCAGCAGCAGGTTTAACATCCTTGCCAACTCATTTGAATGAACAGTACCTCTCGCTTGGGATCCTAAAACAAGAAGAGATGGCGGACTTCCTATAATTAAGTCTCTATCCCACTAATATTGTTCCAGTAATGACCTTTCTCTTTGATTCCCACCATGGACATTTGCCCAAGGAAAGCGTGCCACTCAGAACCATCCACATCCAATAATTACAGGACAAAGAACATGAGTTGAGTAAGTAGGAAACGGAAGTTTTCCTCTTCTTTGTCTTGATAAATCATTGACTATATTTAGCATTTTTCGAGATAAGCAGAAACAGTCCATACGACCAGAATGTCCTTGATTATACCAGGAATAACCACAAGCATGGATGCCCACATGAAAGGCACAGCCTTGAAGAAAGGGGGCCAAAGAGTTGACCCATTGGCCTTAGAATAATTCTGAACAGAGTCAAGGGTTTTCAAACAAGGTGATACATTTGAGAAAGGCAACTGCCCACATCCCAGTTCACTCACGAAAGGCACGTACACAGGAGGGCAGAACAAATGTCACCTGCCCATAGGCTGCAGCCACTTCAAAAGCTCTTATGTGGTCTTCCCTCGGTTTCCTTAGGAAACTTGACTGCNGTTACGAGTTATCAGACTGGTTAACGACTTTCTCAAACCATCTCTGACTCATCTCCATATCTCCCTTGTTGCTGCAACCCCATGGACTGCAGCACGGACTCCAGGCTTCCCTGTCCTTCACTGTCTCCTGGGGTTTGCTCAAACTCATGTCCATTGAGCTGGTGATGCCATCCAACCATCTCATTCTCTGACACCCCCTTCTCCTTTGGGCTTCAATCTTTCCTAGCATCAGGGTCTTTTTCAGTGAGTCAGCTCTTTGCATCAGGTGGCCAACCTGGAGAAGAGAATGGCAAACCACTCCGGGGCTCTTGCTATGAGAACCCCATGAACAGTATGTTTGCCTTGAAATGACCTTAAACCAAACAATTGCTTTTTCACGAATACCCCTTGCCTCATTTTCAGTGGTAAAGGCTTGAGATCCCAGAGAGCTTGGGCATTGCCCTGGAACACACTGATGGGAGAATGGGACAGGGTGTGGAGACTCTCCAGGGTAAAGCTTTGATGTCCTTTTGAGGCCAAGAAGATAAGCCTTCATCTGTGGCACTAATCACTCTGATGAAAGTGTCACCCATCCTAATCAGCCAGGGAAGAGAAACACTAGCCAAGAACTCTCTCTGTCTGGACCTATTTATTAAAACGGTCTAGGACAGGCTATCCCAGAGGCTTGATCCAGAGAGCAGACTGCAGAAAAAAAATCAACCTTCTTGATAGCAAGCATCATCAGTCTCTCGGGGCCAGTAGCATGAGCCGTCAGAGGGCTTCTTGGGATGAGCTTCATTCCTCCTTCCCCCGTAGAATGGGCGGGGTCCTAACCCCGAGCACACACCCTTCCGGCCTTGGCAGATGGGCGGGGATCCCAGAGACTGCCTGCTGCATCTGCTCCAGGGCACCCAGTTTACCCCATAAACACTGAACTGCCATTTGACCGCGGCTGATTAAAGAGGCAGGGGTCCTGTCCCGACAGTGAGCTGACAGGGCAGGGGACGTGGCGGTGCCCGGGAGAACCTGGAGGGGCGTCTGCAGGCCTGGCCGGTCCCCAGCCCTGCATGTGCTGCCCTCCACATCAGAGTAGCCTCTGTTCCCCGGGGCAGAACAGCTGTGGCGGGGTGGGGGGAACCCGCTCTGGCCTGGACTCACTATTGGGTGAGCAGGGCCAAGCCAACTGACCCTTGGGCCCGGGCTCCCTGGCTGGCCTCTCGGCACCCTGAGAGTTCTGAGAAAGAAACCGGGAACAGGCTCCACCTTCCTGCGGGCCCAGGAGTGGTATCCGGGGCATCCCTCCCCTGGTGGGGGTCAGAGCCTGTGCCCCGTGTGGCCATACTTCCCTCGACCCCTGGGGCCAGGCGAGGAGGACGGACAGCTTGTTTACTGCGCTTCCCTGTCATTACCCTAAACTTACAGGGAAGGAAGACGATGAAGGCTTACTGTCCAATGAAATTAAACAACCCAGGAGAACATGAAGGACAGTTCGGCTCTCTCCCAGCCCCCAATGTGAGCGTCTCCTGGGTGGCCACTGTATGCCAGGCAGCGCGCAGGGCCTGTTTCCTGCTTTCTTTCACTCACCTGCACTCACCTGCCAAGTACCTGCACTCAATGATCGACCTGCCCTGCCCTGGGACAGCGTGGGAGCAAGAGGGTCCGGCCCCTGNCTCTCCCAGCCCCCAATGTGAGCGTCTCCTGGGTGGCCACTGTATGCCAGGCAGCGCGCAGGGCCTGTTTCCTGCTTTCTTTCACTCACCTGCACTCACCTGCCAAGTACCTGCACTCAATGATCGACCTGCCCTGCCCTGGGACAGCGTGGGAGCAAGAGGGTCCGGGCCCTGCTCAGTGCAGTTTACCATCACGTGTGTCTGTGTGTGGACAGGGGCGAATGATGACGTTAACACACGATGGCATATGTGACAGTGATGAAGCGATGAGGCCAGTGGGGGCAGTCACACGGCTGTAAAGGGCAGCCTCCTGATGAAGGGGCGCCCGCCATAGTCAAGATGCCCCCACCCCTGGCGCCCCCTCTGCTCACTCTCAGGGGCTAGGCCCCGCCCCTCGCAGCCTCCTGGGAGAGCCCCCATCTCTGCTGGGTCAATGTCCTGTCGCACTGTCCCCAGTCCTGGGCAGAAAAAGAGGAGGCGTCTTCCTGCAGGGAAGTGCCAAGGCTGCCATTGGCCTTTACCAAGACACCCTTCCAAACACCGCCTCCTGGCACCCCGGCCCCGAAAAGAGGGCTCTAAGGAGGCATTTTTCAATTCTCCACCACTGGGCGCCTTACGGACGGCTCCCCAACAAGCCCACACTGTTCTTGCTCCCCTCCTGCTACCCCAGCTCCCAAAAGAGGAGGCTGTCACCACTCATGGCATGAAATANGCCTCCTGGCACCCCGGCCCCGAAAAGAGGGCTCTAAGGAGGCATTTTTCAATTCTCCACCACTGGGCGCCTTACGGACGGCTCCCCAACAAGCCCACACTGTTCTTGCTCCCCTCCTGCTACCCCAGCTCCCAAAAGAGGAGGCTGTCACCACTCATGGCATGAAATAATTAGGCTGCAGCTGGGATATCTTGCTGAATGTCTAATCGTTTTCATTTGTGGGAGCTTGAAAACGAGCACTTATATGCCCCGGAGAAGGCCATACGCACGCGGGCCACGTGGGGAGGAGCAAAGGCTGCCTGAGACCCAGGGCTCCGCCTGGACCGAGGCGTCTCTGGCATGGTGTGAATGAGCGCTCACAGCCAACGGGAGGCGGTGGGGACCACCTGCTTCTGGGTAAGAAAAAGCCTCACATTTGGGGGTTCATAAATTCTAGCAAGGCCTGGGTGATGGCAGATTCACACTGAGTCAGATAGGGGTCCAAACAGAATTCGGGTCCACTCCTGGCTCAGGGACACAGCTATGTGGTGAAAAGGTGTGCGTGTGCGTGTGTGTATGTGTGTGTCCCCAGGAGCTCAAGGTCAGAGGAGATCAGATGAGACCAGACCTCAGGGAGACGGGAGCTGGATGCAGATGAGCAAGAAGGGATCCCGAGAGGCCTAAGTCACAGCAGAGATGTCATCCTAGGGCCCAACACCAGCAGAAGGTGATATCACTGACTCCATGGACATGAGTCTGAGCAAACTCCTGGAGACAGTGAAGGACAGCGAAGGCTGCAGCCCTCGGGGTCGCGAAGAGTCAGACACGATTTAGTGACTGAACGAGAACAATGAAGAAGTCTTGGCTTAGGAAACAGAAGAGGCTTTCCTCTCTGTGGTCCTTCCTGAACTGTTCTGTCTCTCTGAAATCCAGCTCAGCACCCGTTTACTCCGTGTCTGCTCGACGCAGAGGCCAGTGTGGACGCTGCAGGTGGGGGAGGTCCACTCTCCCGTGGACATCCCAGTTCACCCTTCTAAGGTCACTTCAGATGCCACCACCTGACCACTGAGGACCAGGCACCCTGAGTCTACCAGGCACGGGGCATGCCGGGAAGCCTGACTGCACCAGGGAAGGGGGTCTCTGTTCTGACCAGCTCTGTCATGCATACGTTTCCCTTGAACTCTGACCACTTTCCATCTTCCATAGTAACACTCTGCACGCCATTCTAGCTTCCCAGGCCACTGTATTCTCTGTGAGGACAGGCACTGTGCGCCCGTTGCAGCTCTGAGGAGAATCCCAACATAGCTCCACTCACATGACTTCAGAAGTACCAGGGCTTCCCTGGTGGTCTGCCAAGCCTTGTGCTGGGAGCTTTGTAACACTGTCCCATTTATCCTCACAAGCGGCCTGCACAGTTGGTATTATTTGCATTTTGCAAGTAGGGCTTCCCAGGTGCCGCTAGTGGTAAAGAGCCCACCTATCTATGCAGGTAGACTTGAGAGACATGGGTCCGGTCCCTGGGTCGGGAAGATCCCCTGCAGGAGGGCATGGCAACCTACTCTGGTATTCTGGCCTAGAGAATCCTATGCACAGAGGAGCCTGTCGGGCTACAGTCCATGGGGCGGCACAGAGTCAGACACGACTGAAGCAACTTAACATGCACACAGAAGTGAGATAAGGAGAATTAAGGGCTTCCCAAGACCCGACCCATTGGAAAAGACCTGGAAGCTGGGGAAGATTGAGGGCAGGAGGAGAAGGGGACGACAGAGGGTGAGATGGCTGGATGGCATTGCCGACTCGGTGGACAGGAGTTTGAGCAAGCTCCACGAGACAGTGAAGGACAGGGAGGCCTGGCGTGCTGCAGTCCACGGGGTCACAAAGAGTCAGATATGACTGAGTGACCTAAGAACACCACCGACACGGTGGCACTAGTGGTAAAGAATCTGCCTGCCGATGCGGGAGATGTGAGACTCAGGTTCACTCCCTGGGTCGGGAAGATCTCCTGGAGTAAGAAATTGCAATCCACTCTGATATTCTTGCTGGGAGAGTCCCATGGACAGAGGAGCCTGGCGGGCTACAGTCCATGGATGGGGCTGCAAACAGTCAGACCCGACTGAGTGACTGAGCAGACAGGACAAGACACTGGAGAGGTGAGGAGACCATCCTAAGTCTCCCTGCTGGCAAGTGGCTGACAGCGTCACCCCCAGTGGGTCTGGCTCCCGCCACGTCCCAAGCACTTCATAGTCCCAAGCACTGTGAAGAATGTGTTTAAAGCAATTTGAACAGCCTGCTGTTTCCCAACCACGGACTTAACATTTCTGACTTGCCTGGTGATCCTTTTCTTTGCCTTCAGGAAGACTGCCTTCTATCAAGCTAATTTCAGTGGTTATTACAAAGTGTAGACTAATTAAATCTAAATTATTGAAGATGTGCACTTACAATTTAGAAACACAAAAAGGTAAGGAATTCAATAAAAAGCACAGAGGACCCAAGAAGTGGACGCTGGCGTCTTGATGCCGGGTCATCTCCGTTAAACCGGCTCACTGGGTGACTGTGGAGTGAATGAATGTGAACACGAGCGGTGAGTGAGTGAGGAATGAGTGAGCCCGGTGCACACGCGTTGTACTTCTCCACTTCCCTCAAGCCCTAACCTGCAATTCACCTGGATTTTTCTTTTTTCAAAAAAATTAAGAAATAAGACAAGTTGAATAGAACTGTACCTATTTAAAGAAATTTGAAGCAATAATCAATCACCTCCAAAGTCAGAAATCACCAGACACAGACAGGTATATTCTATTACTACCAAACATTTAAGGAATAAATTATATTATACCACCTGTCTATAATCTCTTCCAGAAAGAAGCAAACACTTCCTAACCCATTCTATGAAGCCTGCATTACCCTAAAATCAAAATTGGACATAGACATTACAAGAAAACTACGGACAAATATCCCTCATGAACACAGACGCAAAACCTTCAACAAAATATCAGCAAACAGAATCCAACAATGTGTAAAACAAACTGTGTGCCACAACTAGGTAGGATTTACCCTAGGTATGTAAGGCTGGTTCAACATTTGGAAATCAATGAATGTAATCCATCACATTAATAGTCTAAAAAAGAAACATCCCATGACCATATCAATAAAAACGGAAAAACCATGGGACAAAACGTAGCACACATAAATGATAAAAACTCTCAGCAAACTAAGAATGGCAGGGAACTTTCTTAACTTGATAGAGAACAGCTACTAAAAAAAGCCCCCAGCTAGCAATACTTGATGGTGAGAAACTTGGAGTTTTCCCATAAAATCAGGAACAAGGCAAGCATGTCCTTTCTCATCACTGCTTTTCAACATCACACCGGAAGCCCTAGCTAACGCAATAGGACAAAAAACAAAAGGAAATACAAGGTATAGTTAGTGGTAAGTAAGAAATAAAAATTTTTGTTCACATATGACAATAATTCTTTATGGAAAAAGTCTGAAAGAAATGGCAGGGGGAAAAACAACTCCTGGAACTAGCAAGCAATTGCAGCAAAGTTGCAAGACACAAAGTTAAGAGCAAAAGTCTCTGCTTTTCCATATACCGGCAATGAACAAATGGAATTTGAAATTAAAAACACAATACCATTTATACCAGCATGACCCCAAAATGAAATACTTAGGCAGAAATTGAACAAGATAAATTTCAAAATCTATGTGAGGAAAACTACAAAACTATAATGAATGAACTGAAAGAATAACTAAATAAATGCGTATTTCGTGCTCCTGGGCAGGTANAATTGCAGCAAAGTTGCAAGACACAAAGTTAAGAGCAAAAGTCTCTGCTTTTCCATATACCGGCAATGAACAAATGGAATTTGAAATTAAAAACACAATACCATTTATACCAGCATGACCCCCAAATGAAATACTTAGGCAGAAATTGAACAAGATAAATTTCAAAATCTATGTGAGGAAAACTACAAAACTATAATGAATGAACTGAAAGAATAACTAAATAAATGCGTATTTCGTGCTCCTGGGCAGGTAAACATGATACTGTGAAGATGTTAGCTCTTCCCAACTTGAGCTACTGATTCAGTGTGGTCCCAATCAAGATACCAGCAAATTTTTTCTGGATATTGACAAACTGATACTACATTTATATAGAGAAGCGAAGGCTCCACAATACTAAAAGAGAAGAAGGCTGGAAGACTGACATTACCTGGATTTGATGATTTGCCGTAAAACTATGGCAATCAGGACAGCGTGATATTGGCAGAAGGACAGAAAAATGAAGACATCAGAGAGCCTGCGAAGAGATCCCCATCGCTGTAGTCACCCGATCTCTGACAGAGGAACGAGGGCAACACAGCAGAGTGGAGACAGCCATTTTCAACAAATGGTGCTTGAAACACCGGACATCCACAGGCAAAGAAGTGAATGCAGACACAGAGCTTACTCCCTTCACAAAAAGCCCCTTCAAATGGACCAGTCTTGTAAAACTTAAAACTATAAAACTTCTAGAAGAGAACACAGGAGAAAGTCTAGGCAATCTTAGATATGATGGTGACTTTTCAGGGGCAATGCCAGAGACCTGATGCACAAGAGGAAGAACAAATGATCTGGACTCCATTAAAATTAAAAACTTCTGCTTTGTGAAAGACAGTGTTAAGAGAAGAGATGATAAGCCACACAGTGGGGAAAAGTATTTGCAAAAGCCGTATCTGATAAAGGACTTTTCAAGAACATATAAAGAATTCTCAAAACTCAACAGTAAGAAAACAACAGGGGGAAAGGACTTTTTAAAAATGGGCAAAATGCCAAACAGATGCCTCATGGAAGAAACATACAGATGATGAGCATATGAAAAAATAAAATACATGCCATCAAGGAAATACAAACGAAAGAAACAAGAGATTCTACTACAGACCTACCGGAATGGCCAAAATCCAAAACACTGGCAGCACCGGAGGCTGGCAAGGACACGAGGAACAGAGACTCATTCACTGCTGGGAAGGCAAAATCGCACAGCCACTCTGGAAGACAGTTCGGCGTTTCCTTACACAACTATAAACATATTTTTATCGTGTGATCCAGCAGTCACCATGCTTCTTGGCATTTACCCAAACGAGTGGAAAACTTACGTGCACACAAACACCTGCATACAGATGTTTACTGATGACTGCCAAAACTTAAAAGCAACTGAGATGTCCTTCCATAGGT
This sequence comes from Neotragus moschatus, assembly GCA_006410615.1. Lineage (NCBI taxonomy): Eukaryota > Metazoa > Chordata > Mammalia > Artiodactyla > Bovidae > Neotragus > Neotragus moschatus. The sequence continues at coordinate 268,991 of SJYA01002916.1, forward strand.
GAATGGATAAATAAACTTTGATCCATTCGATGAAACACTGTTTGGTGTTAAAAAGAAGTGAGCTGTCAAGCCAGGAAAACACATGGAGGAATCTTAAATGCGCATCAGTAGGTGAAAGAGGCCAGTATGAAACGGCTACCTGTAGGTGTGATTCCAACCATGTGACATTCTAGAAAAGGCAAAATGATAGAGACAGTGAATAAAGATTAGTGGTTGCCAGGGGTTAGGAAGGAGGGAGGGATGAAGAGACAGAGCAAAGAGGGCTTTTAGGGCAACGAAACAATCATATAGGGCACTGTACCTGTGGACACACGCCATATGCATTTGTCAAAACCCATAGAGTGTAACATCCAGAGGAAAGCCTAATGTAATCATGGGCTTTGGATGACAACATGTCAACGCAAGTTCACTGATTGTAACACATGTACAGCCGTGAAAGTAAGAGATACTTGCTCCTTGGAAGGAAAGTTATGACCAACCAAGACAGCGTATTACTACAGAGCCTCCTGATGAAAGTGAAGGAGGAGAGTAAAGAAGTCGGCTTAAAGCTCAACATTCAGAAAACGAAGATCATGGCATCCGGTCCCATCGCATCATGACAAATAGACGGGAAAACAGTGGAAACAGTGTCAGACTTTATTTTGGGGGGCTCCAAAATCACTGCAGATGGTGATTGCAACCATGAAATTAAAAGACGCTTACTCCTTGGAAGGAAAGTTATGACCAACCTAGACAGCATATTAAAAAGCAGAGACATTACTTTGTCAACAAAGGTCTGTCTAGTCAAGGCTATGGTTTTTCCAGTGGATATGAGAGTTGGACTATAAAGAAAGCTGAGTGCTATAGAACTGAAGATTTTGAACTGTGGTGCTGGAGAAGGCTCTCGAGATTCCCTTGGACTGCAAGGAGATCCAACCAGTCCATCCTAGAGGAGATCAGTCCTGGGTGTTCATTGGAGGGACTGATGTTACAGCTGAAACTCCAATACTTTGGCCACCTGATGTGAAGAGCTGACTTATTTGAAAAGACCCTGATGCTGGGAAAGATTGAGGGCAGGAGGAGATGGAGAAGACTGTCAGGAGCCACCACGGGAGATCTCACCCATGACAAGGTCATGTGGAAAGAACTTTAAACAAGGCTTCAGGACTCGAGGGGCTCTCTAGGCTTTTCCGAGCATCTATCTCAAAACCAGAATCTGTCTGTTTTATTATTTTATGACTGTTACCAACTCTTCTGACGTTAACAGGGGGCTATCCCCAACCACCTTTTTCTGGAGAAAAATCAACCTAGGGCTATAGCTAATAAGTCTCCTGGACATGAGAGGAATATTTTAAACCAAACCCCCTCTGTTAGCATTTTAGCTTGCTTGGCAGGTTTCCCCAGACTTTTACAACTACGCATGTGATTGTTTACAACCCCCAACTGTGAGAGGCACAGGAAGCCTAAAACATAGAGCCTTTTAAAGAGTTAAAAGTTATTAGAGTAGTGTTGGTGTAGGATTTTATTATTGGGCCAATGCTTGTTGTTAAGTTTCCATNGCCTCGCTCAGCCCCTCGCCTCCCGCCGGCCTGGCCCCTGGGACGGGCCTGGGGACACCTGCCCCACCTCCCCGAGGGCTGGCACAGCCGTGGCTGGGCTCAGAGGCAGAAGGCTGCTGGGGGCGGGGGAGACCGATGAGTCCATCTTCAAACTCCCTGAGCTGAGCTCGGGGACGCAGGGACGGAGCGAGGGCAGGGCGGGCCCTCAGGGCCCAGGAGAGCAGGCGCTGGCCGCCGGACGGACGCCACCGCGCTGCGGGCTCTGTGAGCCTCCCCACGACCCCTCCGTCTTCCCAACCTGACCCCTCCCTCCCGCGGCCCCCCGAGCAAGGTGGTGCTGTCCCCGCCAGCTGTCTAGTCGACTGAGGCTGTCCTGGTGCCTCCTGCTCTTACCCCAGTCATCTAACTAGTCATCTAACTAAGACGCTGCGTCCGAGAGCTCTGCTTCCTGAATTAATTCATGGACCTGGCCCAATGGCAGCATGCTTATGTCTCTCAACCTGACTGCAGGGCACCCACGTGGCCTCTCCCCACAGCTCCTCTTCCAACTGCTCTTGGCTTCCACCAGCCTCTTGCCNGCCTCGCTCAGCCCCTCGCCTCCCGCCGGCCTGGCCCCTGGGACGGGCCTGGGGACACCTGCCCCACCTGCCCGAGGCCTGGCACCGCGGTGGCTGAGCTTGGAGGCGGAAGGCTGCTGGGGGCGGGGGAGACCGGTGAGTCCATCTTCAAACTCCCTGAGCTGAGCTCGGGGACGCAGGGACGGAGCGAGGGCAGGGCAGGCCCTCAGGGCCCAGGAGAGCAGGCGCTGGCCGCCGGATGGCCGCCACCGCGCTGCGGGCGCTGTGAGCCTCCCCACGACCCCTCCGTCTTCCCAACCTGACCCCTCCCTCCCGCGGCCCCCGAGCAAGGTGGTGCTGTCCCCGCCAGCTGTCTAGTCGACTGAGGCTGTCCTGGTGCCTCCCGCTCTTACCCCAGTCATCTAACTAAGACGCTGCGTCCGAGAGCTCTGCTTCCTGAATTAATTCATGGACCTGGCCCACTGGCAGCATGCTTATGTCTCTCAACCTGACTACAGGGCACCCACGTGGCCTCTCCCCACAGCTCCTCTTCCAACTGCTCTTGGCTTCCACCAGCCTCTTGCCCACAGGGAGCCAGAAGGGCCGCTCGGACACAGAGATCTCCCGCTTAAATTCTGCATGTGGCTTTCTGCACTGTCCCCAGGCTCCTCACCANCAGGGCACCCACGTGGCCTCTCCCCACAGCTCCTCTTCCAACTGCTCTTGGCTTCCACCAGCCTCTTGCCCACAGGGAGCCAGAAGGGCCGCTCGGACACAGAGATCTCCCGCTTAAATTCTGCATGTGGCTTTCTGCACTGTCCCCAGGCTCCTCACCAGCCCTTCATGATCTGATCTTGGCTCCTCTTCTAGCTTCATCAACCTTCGCATCCAGGGGTAATTCACGCATCTACCTATCCACCCACCTCTCCACTCTCCTACATCCAACCACCCATCCAATCAACGTCTGTGTCCCAGAGCTGCTCACTGGGCCTCACGGCACTCTCATTATGACGACAGCGGCTAAGGTCTTCCTCTTAGTCCTAAGTCCTGCTTTATCCCCAGGCTGCTTTTCTAGATCCCCAGGGCACCCTCTGCGCACCTGGATCTCAGCCCTGCCGTCCGTGGGGCCCTGATCTGCGGCCTCCTTCCGCCCCATCCACTGGCTGACGTGTGTCCCTGATGGGGACCCCTTCATCTTCTCTCGAGCTCCCCCCAACCCCTGACTCTCTGGGACAGCCCCAGCGCTCCTCACCAGGCTCCCCAGCACCGGTACCCACGAGGACTCCTCCTCCTCCTTCCCCAAAGTCTGCAGCCCGAGTGGCAGACTCCTCCATGTGCCTTCCCTACCCTGGCCCACACTGCTCACCCCAGTGGGCAGGCCCACTGCCAGCCCAGTCCGCCTGTCCAGCTGCCCAAGAGTAGGGCCTCCTCAGCTCTGTCGGAGTCAAAGGAGGACAGAAAAACCCCCGTGGGAAGTGCTAGCCACAGCAGAGAGTAAAGTGGTCCAAGTCTCCTCCCCAGCACCATCTGCCTCAGAGCAGATCGGGGCGCCTCTCCGGCTGGGAGACCTCCAGACCGCTCCAGGCAGCAAGACTCCGGGGGGGCCTGGTGGGGGTAGGGGTCCTCAGGTGCCTGCAGCTTGGCCTGGGTGGGGCAGGGCCTGCACCGTGCTCCCTCCCAACAAGGACTCTGAGTGAGGTGCTCCCACCCCTCCTTCCCCGTCCTTCCTTCCAAGTGTGGGAGGACACAGGGCAGGGAACTCCAGAAGTCAACAGAACCGGAACCAGAACTGGAGGGACCCCGGGGCCCCTGTGGGAGGATCCCGGGTCGAGTGGGAGGCAGCAGCTAAGTGGGGACCAGCTGGGCGCTATTCCTCCACACAGACGTCACCGACGCACCAAGACTGGCCAGGGGAAGAATGAGAGCCTCTTGATACGGTCCTGATTTTCAGAGATGAACATCCATTTATCCAAAGCGGATGCAGACAGGACCACATTCTGCTTGGAACCACAAACGTAGAGAGGGTTTCCTTAAAAGGCCTCTTATCAAGTTTAAAGAGTCTTACTGCTTTCATTAGGACAGGATGTGGTGGTACCTGGCCGAGTAACAAGAGACGGATAAAACGGAGAAAAAAGATCACTGAGGTTTCTGCTAGACTGGAGAGGGGAGAAGACAATTCTCAAGAAGCCTGTTTTATGTGATAGAAAAGAGTCTGGAGTCTCCCAGATGCTGTCCTCAGATTCTGGCGCTGGTAGGAATTTTTAAAATGTGGTGGAGACTGCTTCCCTTGTGGCTCAGCTGGTGAAGAATCTGCCTGCAATGCAGGAGACCTGGGTTCAATCCTTGGGTTGGGAAGATTCCCTGGAGAAGGGAAAGGCTACCCACTCTAGTATTCTGGCCTGGAGAATTCCATGGACTGCAGGGCCCATGGGTCGCCAAGAGTCAGACATGACTGAGCGACTTTCACTTTCAACCTAGACTGAACATAAAATTTACCATTTTAAGCCTTTTTGAGTGTACAGTTCTGTGGCATTAAGTCCCTTCACAGGGCAACCTTCACCACTGGCCTCTCCAGAACTTTTTCATCTTCCCAAATGGAAAACCCAACAGTCACTGAACATTTCCCATCCCCCCTCCTCCAGCCTCTGGGAACCTCTTCTCTGCTTTCCGTCTCTGTGACTTTGATAATCTTAGGGACCTCCCCTGAGCGGAGTCACACAGGGCTCATCCTTTGTGTCTGGCTAATCTCACTGAGCCCTCAAGGTTCACCCGTTACTATAGCTGTGTCAGCGTTCCCTTTTCAAGGCTGAATAACACTCCACTGCATGGATGGACCCCAGGTCCCTTATCCGTTCTTCTGTTGATGGGCTCTTTGCTTGGCTTGGCTTTCAGACCTAAAGACAAAGGGGCGAACTGAATTTGATCCAGTTGACCTTTCAAAGGCATGGGCCTGTTAGTTAATTCAATTTTCAAAATCAAGGCTATCATACAATTGAATGAAAAACTCTTATTTTATTAAATTTCACTACAGACAGGCCAATACCCAGCACCCACCCCCATGACTCCCTCATATCCTCAGTCCTCTTCTAGCCCTAATTGGGTTCACAGCCTCTGATCACAAGCAGAGGGAGCGAGATTCCTGAATTCTCTTTCCGTAAAATGCCTTCCTAGAACGTGAGGGTCTCCTCTCATTACTTCCGGCCGGGCGGTCTCTGGCTCCCTGGCAGGTCAAGCGGAGCGTCTGCACACTGTTGACGGGACAGCAGGAAAACCAGGCTGCACTGGGCGATGCTGACCTACTTTCTCCTGTGAGATGTTATAAGAAGATGCTCCGCTTGGCAGCTAAGTGTCAACATTTTGCTTGTCTCCTTTGCCTGTTTTCTCCTCCTCCTAGTGACACAGTCTACAGCCTCACAGCAGCTCTGCACTTGGCCTGGGGGAGGGCGGGGCTGCCTTGCCACTTTACCTGTTTCCCACTCTGCAAGTCACCTGACTGCAGGTAAGGGCACCCGGGGCCTGAGTCCACGAGTCAAAGGATCCTGGATATAAGACAGAGCCTTCGAGGATGCCCGTGGGGACTCAGGGAGATGGAGGAGACAGAGGTGCCCTGGGGAAAGGACAGAGGGATGGATTTCCAGAGGCACAGAGATGAGCCAGGAATGAATCAGATATGGGAGGAGAAGGCAACTGCCCGGAGGCCACATGCAGCCAGGAGACACGGCCTGTTTAGCTCATCTGATGTAAAGAATATCCTACTCAGTTGTCCACATTTTTAAATTACTTCATCTACACACACAAAGGAGATGGCCATTTATCTTGAAAAATCAGATGTTCCCTGCCCCCACCCCGCCAGGCTCACCCTGAGCAGGACGCCCCCTGTGGTCGGGGCAGGCCCTGCTCTTCTCAGCCCTGCTCTCCTGGTGCCCAAACACACCTGCCTGCCGTGCCTGCACCCCATGACCTCACCCGGGGCTAGAGGACAGGGCACGGGACAGAATGGGCATGCAGGAAGTTGTTCCCATGAGTACTGGCTGTCTAGGAATCCCAGGGCGAGGAAGAAGGCGATTCTAGCTGGAAAGAAAGTTTAATCTGAAGTTCTCGACTTTAACATTTGGAGACATTCAGAATCAGTGCACTTTCTGCAGCTTGGCACAAGTCTAGCCTTTTAAATGGTCTTGACCTTGACCTTGACGGCTGTGGATACTGCAGAGCCTCCTGCTTCCACCAGCCTGCCCCTCCTTCCCATCTGGTCCAGCCCTGTTCCTGGAGCTCCTGCAGACAAACGCCTGCCTCTGCCGGCTCACTGCCTCCTCCCGGCTGATGTCCTGCCCTGCATGGGCCCCTGGGGGAGGCTCTTCATTGTTGGTTCCCAAGCTCGTTGGGCCCCTTCTGAGTGCCAGGGGCCACTCACGAGGAGGGCGTGAGCCAGAGTGCATGCAGAGGGTGGCGGGATTGGGGGGTGGTCAGAGGTCAGGAGGGGCCTGGTTGGGACTTGACCCTGGGGCTGAGAAGATAGCATCCTTGCAGGAAGATGACAAGGGGCCTCTAGGATGTTTAAGCAAGGAAGCAACCAAGTCAGGGCAGAGTTTTCAGAAAGATGTTCCGAGAATGGATGTACGGAGTGGACCAGAAGTATGGGTGGGCTGCCCCCACCTGCCTCTCCTCTTGACAGGTACAGAGTAAGGGGACAAAGTAGGTGATTAAATAGTGAATCCCACTAAGGGACTATAAATAGAAAAATATGGGAGTGAGTAAAGTCGTTCAGTTGTGTCCAACTCTTTGAGACCCCATGGACTGTAGCCTAACCAGGTTCCTCCATCCATGGGATTTTCCAGGTGAGAATACTGGACTGGGTTGCCATTTCCTTCTCCAGGAGATCTTCCCAACCCAAGGACTGAACCCAGGTCTCCCACATTGTAGGCAGACGCTTTACCATTTGAGCCACCAGGGAAGACTCCTGTAAATTAGTGATTACTCAAGAAAGCAGCTTTGCTTAACCACAAAACCAAGCAGGCTTGCTCAGCAATAAAACCACGCAAGAGAAATACGAGACAAGCCCCCCAAACAATAAAACCATGGTAGCAAGAGACCCACAAGCTGCCCAGTGAGCTCTGAAGGTTAATGATCCCTAGGACATGCTCTCTGCAGACATGAAAAACAGCAATTTGTGGACCTAGCTTGACCACGCAGAGACAAGAAAATCCCCGTGCTCAGCCTGGAGGAGAAAGTGATGGCGGAAGCATGACGTCTACTCAAGAAAGACAAAGAAGCTCTTCTGCCTCTCCCTACTTTTCTTTCGATTATAAAACCATAGCCCACTAAGTTCTCGGGCGTGGCATTTCTTGCCTTCCCCCCGTAGGCCTCACAAGTGTCCTATTCTAATAAATCACTTCTCACCTATCACTGCCTCTCCCTGAATCCTTCTCTGCACTGAGACATAAAGGTCTGTGGTACCTGAGCTCTTCGGAGCCCCCGAAATGACAACCAAATGGGTCCACTTTACTGCCCACCTCTTCCCTCCGCTCCTCCAGGTACTGTCCTCACCCTGCCCACGTGGAAAAGTCTCCAAGGTTGCTTTCCACTTCTCACGTATCTGAATTGCCTGCCCACCTGGACTAGAATCCCAGTGAGTGCTGGGCCGTGCTTCCCACCCCTCAAGTCCCCTGCAAGGAGATACAGTGACCTGGGCTGAACGGACCCTTCAACACGTGTGCTGCACAGTGGAGACGCAGACTCAGAGAAGAGACTGTGGACACAGAAGGAGAGGATGGGATGAATTGAGAGGCTAACATGGAAACACATACATTACCATACGCAAGACAGACACCCAGTAGGAATTTGCTTTAACAACCTAGAGAGGTGGGATGGGGTGGGAGGTGGGAGACAGGGTCAGGAGGGAGGAAACATATGTGTATCTATGTGTGATTCACGTCGATGTAAGACAGAAACCAATACAACATTGTAAAGCAATTATCTTCCAATTAAAAATAAATAATTTTTAAAGATGTGCACTGCATGGCTGGTGATCACAAACAATCCTGCCTGTGCATGGGCCTCTTCTTCTTGGTTTTGTTTTTTCTGGAATAAAAAGCTCAGTCGTGTCCGACTCTTTGCAACCCCATAGACTGTAGCCTATCCGGCTCCTCTGTATATGCGATTTTCCAGGCAAGGGTGCTGGAGTGGATTGCCATTTCTAGATCTAAAATGTGAGATTCCTTTTTGGAAAACTGCACACTGAAGTCATCTTCCACAGTTTATCATGTCCTGCCTGTTTTTGCTATAGGAGACTAGGATGTTCGAAAAATAAAGAAGGATGAAAGAATTAAAAAAAAAAAAAAATCCCAAAGAATTCTACAGTTCCCTTTCATTTATAGGAGGGAAAAGTTCTAAGTCATTTTACTGAAAAAGCTGAACTGTGAAGCACAAACAAGTGATTTCACTTGTCGAAATACCTGGAAAAGCATTTCACTGGAATGTTGTGCTATTTAAAGATAATGAACAGTGGGGATTAGTTCATAGCTTTTGTTCAAAAAGGCATTTACAGTTTTGTTTGGAGAAGGAAGCAGCTGTCTGGGGTAGCAGGCCTTGCATGTCAGGTTCCACGAGTTTTTCACAAAAGGTCTGATATCAGGACATCCTAACTCACACCAACCTGGAGCACCCTGGGATTTCCAGGTCCGTGTCGGGTTGAAGTACACAGATTTGGGGCCTGAGGGTGGGGATATTACCTTAACAGAGGTGATGGGCTCTGTTTCTGTTTTTCCAATTTGAAATGCAGAAGCAAGGATACTAATTTCATCAGTTTACACACTTCCCATCCACAGCAAAAAAAGAATGCTGCTGCTAAGTCACTTGAGTCGTGTCCGACTCTGTGTGACCCCATAGACGGCAGCCCACCAGGCTCCCCGGCCCTGGGATTCTCCACGCAAGAACACTGGAGTGGGCTGCCAGTTCCTTCTTCAGTGCATGAAAGTGAAAAGGGAAAGGGAAGTCACTCAGTCGTGTCTGACTCTTTGCGACCCCATGGACCGCAGCCCACCAGGCTCCTCCGTCCATGGGATTTTCCAGGCAAGAGTACTGGAGTGGGGTGCCACTGCCTTCCCCATAGCAAAAAAAGAATACTAAGAGGTAATATCATGTGAAATGTACCATAATGCTGCTTTTAAAAAAAGTAAAGAGAAAGGTAATATTGATCCAGCAATCTCAGTTCTGGGTAAATATCCAAAGGAAATGAAATCATTATCTCAAAGAGGTATCTGTAACCCCATGTTCATTGCATGTATATGTAAATATATCAAGACAGAGATGATTGAATATTACTCAGTCTTGAAGAAAGAGAGAAATCTTGCCATTTGCAACAACATGGGTAAACCTGCAGGACTTCATTCCGCTGAGGGAATAAACCAGACAAAGAAAAAGAAATACTGTATGATCTCACTTATATGTGGAATCTAAAAAAGTTGAACTCGGAAGCACAGGGTTGACTGCCAGGTGGTTGCCAGGGGCTGCAGATGGGGGAGATGGAGAGATGTCATTTGTAGACACTTTCAGTTACAAGATAAGTAAGTTCTAGGGATCTAACGCACAGCACGGTAACTATAGCTAAGAACACAGTACTGTATTGTATACTTAAAATTTGCTAAGAGGGTAGAGCTCAAGTGTTCTCACCACACACACACTAAAAGGTAATCACTTAAGGTGAAGAGTTAAAGTGTTAATAGCTCAGTCGTGTCCAACACTTTGCGACCCCATAGACTGTAGTCTGCTAGGCTCCTCTGTCCGTGGGATTCTCCAGGCAAGAATACTGGAGTGGGTAGCCATTCCCTTCGCCAGGGCATTTTTCCAATTCAGGTATATATTAACTAGCTGGACTGTGGCAATCCTTGAAGGAAATGGCAACCCACTCCAGTACTCTTGCCTGGAAAATTCCATGGAGAGAGGAGCCTGGTAGGCTACAGTCCAAGGGATCACAAAGAGTCGGACATGACTGAACCACTTCACTTTCACAGTGCATACATATCAAGTTATATCCTACACCTTAAACATATACAGCAAAAGAGTAATGTCAATTCTAAAAATATTCTTGATCAAAGAAAATATAAGATTACTTTAAAAATGTCCATTTAACCAACAATTAGTCACAACTGAGCTGTGCTTCCTGATGAAAGCTTAGAGGACCCCAGCTCCAAGCACATGCCCCCTAACTAAGGGGCTGCCGGGCTGGTTGGTTCACAACTATTTCATTGAGAAATTTTGTCAACTCCCTTCACAATGAAGAAATTGGGTCCCAACACGAACTCAATTTTATGCACATCATGGCAAGATTCAACAAGTACACCAGGGCTCTTGACTTTTAACCAGCTTCAAACCTACTAGGCTGCTAGTCTGAGATATAGGAAAATGAAAGCTTTCCTTAAAAAAAAAATATATGAGGACCTCTCTGGTGGCACAGTGGATAAGAATCTGCCTGCCAATACAGAGGACATGGGTTTGATCCCTGGTCTGGGAAGATCCCACATGTCTCAGAGCAACTAAGCCTGCACACCGTAACTATTGAGTCCTCACTCTAGAGCCCAGGAACCTCAGCTGAGCCCATGTGCCCCAGAGCCGGTGCTCTGCAAAAGAGAAGGCGCCGAAACGAGAAGAACCCGCACCACCTCGAAGAAATCCCCCTGTCACCACAACTAAAGGCCAGGTGTGGCAGCAAAGACCCAGCGCAACCAAAGATAAACAAAGAAAAGCAAACGTTTAAAAATATGAGATAGGATTATCACATTGCATATTAGCTATACATCTTTATTAATACCTCTAGGTAAGAGCTATGGAGCCTACACAAACACAGGCACACACACACACTTACAAGCACATCATTAAAGGCATACACCAAACTAGTATATATATGGAATGGATAAGCATCAAGGTTCTATAGTCTAGCACAGGGTACAGCATACTCAATATCCTGGGATAATGGAAGAATAGGAAAGAGAATATATACATGCAAATCTGAGACACCTTGCTGTACAGAAGAAATTAACATGCTATAAACTGACTATACTTCAATTAAAAAAAAAAAGACACTCAAGAAATTCTCTTCCCCTCCGCCCCCAGCTGAGATATTGATTCTACTTGGGTGAGAACTGATCCTTGGGATTTCTGTCTCCTTAGAAGCAATATGTCATTCCTGGTTGGGCAATTGCTAGAACGTCCATTCAGCTCAGAAAGTCTAGGTTTCTATCTACAAATTACCCTCCTAGTTTTATTTGGGCAAGTGCAGATTATTGCAGATCACCTGATTTTCACCAATTCCAACATGAGTGAAATGCATAGGATGCTGGAAAGGCATTTTAGCCAAATGATTCACGACAAAGTGCCCTTGATTTCTTCCTGAGGTGAGGTTAAGGGTATGCAGATTTTCTAAAAGAGCATTGTTACCTGAAAAAAAGTATAGTTTAAGAGACTCCTTTGGTGGCTCAGTGGGTAAAGCACCCTCCTGCAATGCAGGAGATACGGAAGACTTGGGTATGATCCTAGGTCAGGAAGCTCCTCTGGAGAAAGGAATGGCGGCCCACTCCGGTATTCTTGCCTAGGAAATCCCATGGACAGAGGAGCCTGGCAGGTTACAGTCCATAGGGTCGAAAAAGAGTCGGACATGAATTTAAATCACACGTTTAAGATCTTAATCCCATTCATAAAATTTCTTCAGCCAGAGCACCGGAATCAGGCCTCCCAGGTGGCACTGGGGGTAAAGA